>CAKLBY020000050.1:0-436100 GCA_921007115.2 Peronospora matthiolae | reverse complement strand
GTACTGTAAAAGCTGGTCACAAGCGGCCCAAGTGGCTTCCGACCGCTTGCCGTATAACCTTTGCAAGGTGAATTACGAGGGCATCGAATGGGATTTTGAACAACTAATGCACCAGCCCAGTGTTACTTCCATTACAACTCGACCCATCATCATGTA
This sequence comes from Peronospora matthiolae, assembly GCA_921007115.2. Lineage (NCBI taxonomy): Eukaryota > Oomycota > Peronosporomycetes > Peronosporales > Peronosporaceae > Peronospora > Peronospora matthiolae. The sequence goes on along the minus strand of CAKLBY020000050.1, from coordinate 435,944 downwards.
CTCGGCTCATAGTGAGGTGATCAAAAAAGGAGGTAGATTACACATTTATTACACGAAAGGCTCTCTCTTAGAGTTTGTCTACTGAAGTTGTTACTAGTCCACGACTACTAAAGTCTGTGACGCCTGCTTAATGTAGCAGCATCCACGTATGAGCTATCCTCAACATGACGAGAGTCCTAACTACTGCTGGACAAACTTATCTGCATCGGTGTCGACACAATCAGGATAACATCTGTCGTTTCGGCAGGCAGACGAATGTTGCCTCGATACACGCGCACGACGTCCTTGGCGGCTCGTCGTACCTGAACTGACCCACTCGCTCACAAAGAGTGCATCGCATCGCGTGGAACACGCACTTTAAAGGTCTGGGCTGGAGGACGTTGGTACAGCCTTGCCCATTGGCTCGGGACTTGTGGATCAAGAGAAGGCGTGAGTACGGCGGTACTCACTGTCGAGCTCATCAAGTCTAAGAAGATGGCGAGGCTGGCTTTGCTGCTTGCCGGAGCTCCTGGAACTGGTATAACGGGCGCTGGCGCTAGGCGTTTTGCAAGAGTTAGAGCCAAAAGTACGTTCTGTCCCATGGTAGGGTCGAAAGTTTGCTCATTCGTTTAAAGAAGACGGAGATTTTCATCGAAGTCCTTTGTTGGAGAACTTTCTTAGTGCAATTGGACTTCGGATTAAGGAAAGTAAAGAGATTTATAAGGGCGAGTGACCGAGATGGCGCCAAGAAGTCGGAGAATCCGTTTGACGGGAGAGCAAGTCGTCTCGCACGTTATTGTGGGTCGTAAAACCACTGAAGGCTCCAAACAGCTGAGACTCGACCCAAGTATTTACGAGTCACTACAGAAGAGGAAGTAGCAGTTGAAAGCATCATTTACACTTAAGGTGACAACGGCAGCGTCGAGCGTGATTGTTACTCGATCGCCTGTGCCACCGAGTACGATCTGGAAGAAGAAGAAGGTGTTACGATCCGCAAGGGCGACGTCCTAAAGACAAAAGTGCTCATCTAAAACGCAACGCTTCATGATCTGTACCAGGTCTCGGCAAGGTAAGGTAGGTAGTATACACCCTATGTTTTCCGGTAAAACGGTGAACTTTCGTGGTAGGGGTGCAAGTTAGTCAATGGGTAAGGTGATGGGTAGGTGATGGGTAAGGTGATGGGTAGGTGATGGGTAAGGTGATGGGTAGAGTAATGGCAAGACCGGTCTCATTACCCTATTACCTGGCAGTTACAGGTTTAATAAATGTTCAAGTCTGACATAAGGGCTTCTGTGTGGAACGGGGTGCCTCCGTTACATGATTGTTGACACAAGGTAAAAAGAATTACGAATATTGTAGTGTCCTAGCTAGAAATTTAAAAAGTAATGCTCACTAGATCACTAGTTCACTAACATGTTCTAGTCTAAGCCTGCTGATTTCTGGAGTGATCTCTTTGACTGAATTTATGGTGATGACATCGTATAACGTTAACAAAAATTGACCGTCGTGAGACAGCGTATCGCGCCCTACATCCTCCCCAATATCATTTCGTGTAGACGAATTTAGAACCGTGCACCAGGTCTTGTATTACGGGGCACCCTTTGCTTGGGGCTCCGCGAAACTACACGTACACTCGCACGTGCAGAGGATGTTATAGGGCACTCTTTTTTTGGGGTGCCACGAAATTCACGTACACTCGTACGTGCAGAGGAAGCTAATCTAATCAAACAGCTTGTTTGAGAAGTGGGTGAAAATAGAACTGTATTTTATATCGCTAAGCTATCAATATAACTTCATTCGTGATATAACTACGTTAAACTACGTCGTCGTATGACGACAACCTTCTCACCACTCATTGCGCGCGTCTAGCAGCGATTAGTAGCAATCTATGGTTATTATGATTTTTATCAACTAGTCTTGGATCAGCGCATGAATATTATCAAAAGGGGATAATATTCCATCGATGTTACCCACCTCGAATAAAATTGGTTAAGATATTTTCATGCTAAACAATATCCCTATTGACATTGTTTGGTGTCAATATCATGCATCGGGCTACCCCGTTACATCACCCCCCTCCCCTCAGCCATCAATCACCCGATTGATTAGAATTAATTAGGACAGGGCAACAACCGTTGGATCACTCTGGAAAGGGGAAAACTTGTTGGTCAAAAACCAATTCATTTGCTAATTCATAGCATGGTGTCAAAGTCCATAAGATGTGCTGCCGAAGCAGCACGAAAGGCGGTTGAACGCATGCGTACATCTGATGAGGGTGATTCTCTTACTTCAGCAGCAGGTGATCCTTCGCCTGCCGTTGCGATTCAGCAACAGGCGGTGTCTGTTGTGAACAGTCCGCGTGGCGAGTCACCGCGTGCGAAAGATAGATCTGCTGCGGTTGCAGCGGGTACTGCAAATCGCAATGTGTTTGATTCTGAAATAGAGCTCATCGATTCCAGCGAGTCGGATGATGTATCAGACTCGAAGGCGGCACCTCACGCCTCCCGATCATCCGGGGCGGACATTGCAAGAGCCAGGTTGACTGGTTCTGGTCAACGTGGCGGCACCATACTCGAAATCTTCGGATCGAGCGATTGTTCCGACGAATCCTTGTCTTACGCTACTCAACCCAACGATAGGACGCGTGGTAATGGTGGTGATGCTCTTATGCATCACCACGAGCGAAGTAACTCGAGAGATCGAGGTGTCACTGTTGTCATTGATCACGCTGGCAATCAAGAGGCCCGGAACCGAAATTTCCTGCGCCACGCTCCTCAAGTTGAGTCTCCTTGGATGACGGCATCCAAGGAGTTGGACCGGTTGGCCAGCATGACTACCAATCGAGATCGAATCCCGTTTTTCGATTGCAGGAAGATTTGCCCGCCTGATTCCAGCACGGAAACTTTCCGTGCTGAGGAAGAGTCTTCACCGATGCGATTTTACACATCGGTGGTACAATGGGAATGTGGTCGAGACGGAAAGGCCTTGATGCTAGGATGGAATGCCTTCATCCATAACATCAAGTGCATTAGCCGTGAGGCCTGTCTCGGTAAATTTGATGCAGCTCGCATCAGGTATAAGAAACGCAACCCAGCCGGAATGCGATACAAGTTGCACCGGCTGTCAGTAGAGGCAGGATTACCCTGTATCTCGTGGGGTGATTCGTGTCCAGGTTGCCTGGACAATTCGAACCGTGCTCCTAGGGAGACCTCCCTCCCTAATGTTCTCTACTGGAGGGCGCGCATCTCTTCTGAGATGGCCGAAAAGATCGACACTTTGCAATCCCTGTACGCACGTTCGGGGAGGTCGATTTCCGACGGCCCTTTTTCAAACGCAGCGGGTGGGTCTCGTCGTACTGCTAGACGAGACCCAGGACATCAACAATCATCTGGGCACGAGGCTCCCAGCTGTCCCACGCCGGTGGATAGCCACGCCAGCGGAAGAGGTAACTCGTCTGGACACCATTCACGTCGCGGTGGCTCAAAAAGCGCTCCATTAGAAAGCGTTGACCATCGCTTGAGTCCACCATAGGATGTGGTGGCGGCGGGAATACCTGATCCGGCCCGGGCGTTGGATCAGCTTAAGGTTCAAAAGCTGAGCAGTGTAATGGAACAGTTGCAAGATGACCTGGATCATGAACGGACTCGGCGTTATATACTCCATGATCTTGTAAGGACAATTACACTTTCTTAACGCACAATCGTTCGGCCGATCGTGCCGCGTTTGGGTTCGCGCAACAGAAGAATGAACGTTCGACTCCTTCTCTTCATGACGAGATGACTGCAGCTCGTCGAGACATCGCTCAACTGGGTAAACAGGTCGCTTCGCTAGTCGACCAGACTGGCTCGCTGAACGGGACAACTCGAAGGTGGTCTCGGCTCTCGACCGCGGAGGTATTCTGCGCATTTCGAAACGGGCTCGTACTGATAGTACGGTCGTAAACAACCAACATACAACGTAGGATGCGTACGCATACTACGGGGCAATTAAATTGTGTATGCGTTGCCCATTCGGCGCAACACACGAAATGGACCGATATACTTGGGCACTTAAATACTGCTGCCCACGTTTGTCACTGCGTGTTTCGGTAGGTTTACTGTAGACAGTAAAACTAGGTCTCCTTCATCAGATGAAAGAATATTTGCTCTTCCGTTTTTGTCTGCGTTTCGATTCTGTCCGTCTAGTGCATCTGCAACAGAATCTTGAACGAAGTGGACAACTACTCCGCGAGTCAGCGAAAATTACTCTGCTTATTCATCCTTGTTGACAGCAGTGCGCTTCGCGTGCACTATTGAACGAACGTGTCCTTTACCAGTAAGGGTATTATCGTCCTCACTGTGGCAGTCATTGGCGATGCTGAATAGACCAGCATCGTCGTCATCACCATCATGGATGTCGATCGCATCGACATCGGCATCCATCACGTCGACACCATTGTCGACGGGTGATGAGCAAGAACCGGATCTGTTATTGTTCGAGCGAGTCCCCCCCCCAAAACTAGAGTCACACTCGAAGAAGGCGGGTAAACGTGGTGGCGTAGGCCATTCACGAAGAACGGTGTATGCGTTGTCGACGCATGCACCGAGTTGTTGATCGCAAACAACGCCATCGGCAAGAACTCACTCCAACTCGTAAACGAGTGGACATACCATTGAAGTATCTCATCGAGTACGCGGTTGACGCGTTCTGTCCGACCATCTGTTTCTGGACGGTCAGAAGTCGACATCGTCAAACGTGTTCCAAGTGAACGGAACACGGATTGCCAGAACTCCGCTGTGAAGCGGGGGTCCCTTTTAGACACGAGTTCACGGGGTAACCCGCGGAGTCGAAAGATAGTATCGATGAAGACACGAGTAAAGCTCTAGGATGCGATTGACTCCGGTACAATAACAAGATGTACCATCTTGCTAACCGATAAACACACACGTAAATACCAGTATTCTTGTGAGCTTCTTTGGGAAACCCGAAGACGAAGTCCATCGATACGGACTGCCAGCACTCTGCCGGAATCGGTACAGGCTGCAAGGCCTGGATTGCAAGGCACTGGCGGGACCAGTAGAAGTCACGACTCACCGTGAGGTAACTATTTTCTCTACCGCGATGTTTATTTGCTGGGGCATCGCGACACTCGTACATGATGCGCAATCGCAAGTCGTTTTGAGCCGGAACGACGACACGAGGTGTGTCGCCGTTGACTGCTGTGTAGTACAGCAGCCCATCACGGACAGAATACCGTTCGGTTGAAGAGCAGTATTGAGACGAAAAGCTTATCAAAGCTTGACAGCACGAATTGTCTACGTAATCCATCAACCGCAGAAGAGGTTCTTTTTCTGTGTTTGCTTTTCGCACGTCATCGAGCAGATTCGACGACGGAACACTCACTGTTAGTGTCGCGACTGTGGAATCACCCCTACTGTAGAGTTGAGCAGTCGCCTCGAAATCAGGACGACGCGAAAGAGCATCAGCAACGATATTAAGTCGTCCTAATTTATACTCGACGGAGAATTAGTACTCCGCGAAGAAAGACAGCCACCTCGCCATTAGTTGCGAGAGGTGTGGACTATTTACGGCCGTGCGTAGAGACGCATGGTCGGTACAAACGATAAAGGGCCTATCTCCTAAGACATGTACCCGAAACTTGGCCAGTGCATATTTCATGGAAAGGAGTTTCTTTTCATGCACCGGGTAATTTTGCTCAGCTGCTTGCAGCTGACGCGATTGATAACAGACGACGCGCTCAACGCCGTCTGAGTCGTACCGCATTAACGCGCAGCCGATCGCAAAGTGCTGGCATCACAGACCACATGAAATGGCCTATCCTGATCTGCAATTGCCAACACAGGCGATTGTATCAAGCTTTTCTTGATACTTTTGGAAGAGTGCTGACACTCAGCGCTCCATGACCATTTCACTAAAAAAAATTTAAAAAACGAGAGAGATGTACATTCATCTCGGCATAGTTGCGCGAGTACTCGTGCAAGTACGCCGCCAAGCCAAGGAACTTTCGAAGTCCCTTGACTTCGACTGGAACAGGCCAGTCGCTAATCGCCTTGATCTTTTCCGAAACAGAGCGTGCACCGTTTTTACCCATGATGCAGTTTAGAAGTGGTATTTCGTTTAATGCGAATACACACTTCTTGAGGTTCGCAAACAGCTTATGCTCTCGCATTAGCGTAAGAACCTTCCGGAAGTAGATTCTATGAACCTCCACGTCCTTCTTTCCATCCATAGCCCGGCTATGGACGTAGCCAACGTCAAAGTTACTCGGTGCGAAGTCGCGCACCGATCGCAAAAGATACTTAAAACATCTGCTACACGTTGCGGGAGCGTTACTTAGCCCCTGTGGCATTACTAGCCACTCCCAGAACATGCCGCTAGGCGTGCTAACTGCGGTATAGGGTATATCCCGTTCTCGCATAAGGATTTGATAGAAGCCATCCATCAAATCCATGGACGAAAAGATGGTACTCTTTGACGTACCATCAATGATTACGTCCCTCCTTGGTATCGACATCTGGGCCGGTACCGTTGCAGCATTCAACTTGTTAAATGCATGCACAATCCGCCACCCTCCTGTTGCTTTTCGCACACAGAAGGTCGGAGAGCTATGTGGGGAAGTTGATTCCCTCACATGGCCCGCAGTTAAACGATCGGCAAAGAACTTGTCGATCGCAAGTACTTGTTCACGAGGCAGTGGCCACTGCTTCATGACACAGTACTTCGAGCCTGGTTTAAGCTCGACCTCGTGTCGAATACCTTTATCCTTCGGTAATTCGCACGGAACAGTTTCAGGGAATGCATCCTTGAATTCAACCAAATCTTCATACAAAGGATTTGTCTTCGAAGACTCCTAAAATTGAAACGTGTTTCGCTCAATCCGAGTCTTTTCATCGAGACACTGTCGTCCATCGTTAAGCTACTGAGAACCCGTTCGTTCTCAGCAAACACTTATGCCGACCGAACATCGTCGACGTACTCGTCCTCTATGGCGATTACGCAGATCTGCTTGATCTTGTCACTACGCAGATCTGGCAAGAATCTCTTACATTCTAGAGTTAACAACTTGACTACCTCCGAAGCTGACTTCGGGGGTGCTACCAGATCAAGTGCATAAGCGCCTACACCTGATCCGTCATTCATTAAGCCATTCACCGTCTCGGTAATATCTAGGAAAACACATCCGCAGTTGGTTGGGGATCCGCACCCTCAACATAACTCTCTCGTGAGTTATCACTATCAGGAACGCTAGAAAAATTCTTCCAATGCGTGTACTGAATGTGGGTGCAATACCAGAGTCACGTCCTCTTCGATCGAAACTCTTTTAGTCGATCGGGCTTGCAGTACAATCGATTCTCTGTTAGTCGATTTTGCTTTAATGTGTTGTTCATCCTGAAAAAAACTAATTTCTTTTTCGGATGCACCCTTCTTGGTGTGCATCCGTGTTCCAGTCCACTCGATCTCTTCGAGTGGTGAACTTTCGGCGCAGCCTGTGTCTCTACACAGGTACCGGAAGCCGGTTCCACAGTGCAGTGGCCTTCTACACTGTGATCTTGTGCAATTGTACTAACGACCTTACCACAATTGAGGCCATCGCACTCACTCGTAGTACATCCACACGCCTGTGGACGCTCCAAGACGCTCATTATATGGCCATCTGATGAACAAAACGGCAGGCAACTTCACGGATAGATGCTGCCAGCCAACCCATTGCCGGTACTTTCTAAGCCATGGCAGACCAAGGATGACATCAAATTTGGCATCCAAGTCTGATACGAGAAAGTCATCATCGTATGGTTTTCCTTCTAGCGTGTAGTAAATTCCCACTACACGCTTGCTCACTGTTATGGATGCGCCTGTAGCAAGGCACACCGTTATCCTCGTTGGAGGGAACTCTTGCTCAACATAGTTGAGCCTATATTCCCTTAGCGACTGGCGTCGAATAAAAGTGTTTGACGCCCCACAGTCAACTAGGGCGCGAAGTGACATACCACTTGTCACTTCGATCTTAAAAGTGATGAGTGAAACCTCATCACTAGGGGCAGTAACACACAGCGACTGTGTGTTGGGAGCAATCTTCGTCAAGAGTCCTGCAAATTTTCTTGACGTTGCTGGATCAGCAGGGTGCTCCGCCCCTACTGACCCTATCCGTTTTTTTTACGGTCCGACTTGCTGTCGCGGCTTAAAGACATGGTCGGCCCGCGCCTCGGACTCTTCCTTGGCCAACGGCGGTCATCACGTCCTGTTTTCGGACGTGTCGCAGTGCTCGGGACACTACACTCATGAGCGTAGTGCCCAATCTTCTAGCAGCGATGTCATCTTGCCGTTCGCTTGTGACTCAGAGAGCGAAAGTTCTCGCTCTCGACGTAACAGAGGTCCACTGGTTCGGGACGTCCTGTTTCCTGTTGCCTCGTCGGACGATAACTTGACGAGTTAGCCTGAGACTTTCTTAGGCTGAAGTCTTCCTGTTCCGCATACGCTATCGCCTTTTCCAGCGTATGGAAGTCCTCTAGGAATATGTAGGTCTTGACCGATTCATCTACAAGACCGTAGATGAAAACGTTGATGGGCGTGTGCTAATAAACAGGGTTTTGCGTGACGCTACTCGAAAGATAGAGTAGGTGTCGTGCGTAAGCGTGCACGTCACGCTTACCTTTCCTTAGCCTCAAGAGTGCAGAGCGTGCTCTAAAATCGGCTCTTGGCGGCTCAAACGTCTCTTTTTAGCCGAGACTTCAAATTCTCTAACGACTCAGACACATTTGGGTCGTGAAGCTTGAGCTCTCAGGCCAAAATCTTTGCTCGTTTTGTCAAATTTGACAGGGCAAAGGTGACAAGCACCTCGTGACCCTCGATGTGATGGGCCTTACGGCGTCGGCTAACTTGACAAACCTTCACAAAGGGTATCTTCATCGGTTCCCTTGTACCTTGAGATATCTATCTTCAAGGTTCCAGGTCTACGCGTGTGCGTCGGACCGCCCATCGACTGATGAGAGCCTAGCTGTTGTAACAAGGCTATCTTTAGTCGTTCGACGGCAAGTTACCCTTGTAGAAACTTGTTGATAGCAGCATGTTGCTGGTCTCTGCTTCGAGACTCCAACATACCACTGATGGCGGGTTCACCCATGAGCACACTCACGCGGCCGAATACCTCCCATTCTGAGTCACTCAGATGAAAGTAGCCTTCACGTGTGACGAGAAACCCTCGTCTACTACGTCCAACCTTTTCTTGTCGGGCGGACACTAAGTAGTCGTTAGACGGACTACAAAGAGCTACCAGGTGTAACGGGGCGCCCTTTGCTTAAGATGCTACGAAACTTCACGTACACTCGTACGTGCAGAGGAAGCTAATCTACTCAAACGACTCGTTTGAGTAAAGAGTATAAACAGAAGTGTATTTAATATCGCTAATCTATCAATTTAACTTTAATATTTATCCAACTATAATAAACGACGTCGTCGTATGACGACAACCTGCTCACCACTCATTGCGCGCGTCTAGCAGCGATTGGTGGTAACCTTGGTTGATATGTCTTTATCAACCAATCTTGAAGCAGCGAATGAGTATTATCACAAGGGGTAATATTCCATCAATGTTACCCATCTCGAATAGTATTGGTAGATAATTTTCACGCTCGACCATATCCCTACTGACACCGTTTAGTGTCAATATCATGTAACAGGATACCTCGTTACACTTACCCTTCTATGATGAGCAAAGACACACCCCGAATTATACTCGAACAATTTAAAGTAAAATGTAGATCCACAAGTGATCAAATTTATGCATAAAACTGACGTGAGCGATCACGTCGATGATCGTGCGACGGACAACAATACCGCTGATGGGACGGCGTTGGAGGAGACCTCCAAGCTGGTGATTACCTCATCCCGTCGATAGACATTATGTGCGCGGAGGAATGCGCGTCAAATGCGCGTCTCTTACCAACAAACCCTTTAGAAGATCGACATGGACCTTGAACTGGTACCCTTGATGCACCTTCACACAAATGTCGTGCAAATCTAAGGTTCATTCAAATTTAAGCTGAAAGCCAAAACCCACTTCTTGACAGCAGCATCGTGCAATTGCGTCTCGGCAGACTACGTGTGAGTCGCAAATAGACGAGCATCGTAATTTTTTTGTATTGAGCGCCACCTCACTTGTAGATGCTAAAAATATAACCAACCACTCTTGTAGTAAGGTTAATTGCTTACCCGTCCAAGGAAGCAGAAGCTTCAAATTCTAAACAACCAATAGATTACCCGCAGATCTTAAACGCTTGAGAGCGTTGATGAGTTGCGTTTCGACGTTCCTAGTGGGGGCGCAGATAGTGAAGGTGCAGGGGATACATTACCACACTCACCTTAAAACAAATAATTTAGCGTGAAATTCATTCGCTGCGACCTCCGCCTCGCCGCATCAGGTTGTGGCTTGGTTAGTTGCAAAAAAGCTGCTTGTGTTGGTCATCTGTTTCCTTGAGTAGCAAGACGATAGGAATCGGAAAGGTACAACCAAGCCGCTTTCCATCCTCCTTCCACAAACGGAAGACGCCATAATACTTGTGTGCGTCTATAGTTGCACGCGTAAGAGCGATGCAACTGACCCATCCGCCACTAGACATTTAGTATGAGAAGGTGCTGGTCATATTCTATCGGATGAAGAGCAGCCTTCCAATCAGCGTGCTTGCAACACAGATGGATGAAGGATAAGTGTTCTGACAGGAAACTGTGCTCTGGTTTGCCAAAGTCGGACTCCCCATTGTGTGTGTCCTGGCGTATGTCTGAAACGTTGACATTCAAAGAAGCTGCTGATTCTTCAAGCGTAAATCATATTCTGGCTTATATTAGCCGACTCACCGTGAACTACCTTGTTGGCGGTAGACTGTGAGGTCACCACAACATCACTTAATTTGTTACGGGTGCGGTTTGTGCATCTGTGATGGAATTAACAGACCAACTCCGTGCCATAAACTCTCACATTTTTCATCATCCATTGGTGACGGCAAGGGAGTCGACTCATTGTAGCCTACCCTGAGTCCAGATTCATCCTCCGCATCGCATGTGTGACGTAAATATGCATTACCTGTCGACGACGCAACCGCTTTACTAGCAGTAATTGTTGTGACACTAGCAAGACGGGTGTCACAACAACGACTGCTAGTGAAGCGGTTGAATCTTTTGTCGTCGACTTTCATCGCGACGCACACGCTGCGTGGTAGAATATGTGGGCGGCCTTGCAGGAGACTCAAATTTTTCTTGAATATTATGAAAAAGCCTTGCTATGCCGCTTAGAGATAGCACATCCACAGGCAGTTCGGACTAGCAAGCAAAAAAGACAAGTGTCACGTAATTAAACGCTTACCAAATATCTTCTACTTTGCTTCGATTGATACATGATCTGAGTAATCGTGTTTATGGGGAGGTAACGGGTCAAGCCGTTACACGAGACTTGTCGTGTAAAGGAACGGAAAAGTCTAAGAAAAATTATAAGTCCTGTATGCACTTAGACCTTTCATGGTTATAGTACATCAATAGCGTACCTACCGCAAAGTTTTTTGTGTCACTCACACGAATGGCGTCACTTCTTGACTTCATTACATGATGTCAGTAAAGTACGTATTCAACGTGCTTGTATTTAATTATAGCGCGCTGCAGAGACCGCATCTCATCAGAGCACGCGGATAATCTTTTGTCTTTCAGCCAATAGGTGTATATATTTCTGTTTGATTAGTTGGATGGAAGTCAGTCTTTAATTTGGAACCTACTTGAAACATGTGTGCGTAGGACGGAAATCCGCGTCAGAGCCATACTAAGCAACAATTTTTCATCTATCAGTAAAAAAATAGTAAGACATCCGCTCGAACCTTGCTACACGCGAAAAGTTCACTTGAACCTTGATAAGCGTGAGAACGCCCACTTGAACATCGCTGCACGCGAGTGAAGTCACCAAACGGCTTTCTTACAGGTGCCCGAAGGTGTACATAAAGGTAGTTTATGGCACCTTTGATCGCCTGCATCCAAAAAATAGATGGGTGTGTATAGTATTGTGTTACCTGTCGAAGGCCTAGGGTGGATTTCAAAAACATTTATCATCGAGATTATATGTCGGCAAGAAATTATATCCACAGACTTATAATTGTAAACGAATTCAACTCTTACAGATGTGAATGACGGAAGTGCATCTCGAGACTACACATAAGCTCCCCTCCTCCTCTTTAGCTTGACGCGCATGTCGATTGCATAAAATCTCAAAGTTTGCTATTATTCATACTTATGTAGGATTTTACATTCTGTTTGTGTCGTACAAAAGATCACTAATGCAGAAATTTTATTCATGCAACCGAAGGTGATAGAACTTTATATAACCTGTAGCAAATGTATTTCAACAAAGCCTTAATCTTGGCGCATAGATAAATAGGATATGTTGTTATGGACAAAATTACAGAAGCGATGATGAATTAGTTTGCGGGAGCTGATGCTGTCCAATATCCTCGAATTTGATAATGGTAATTGGTCAAGTACTACAGTAAATATCGTGATTGAATTCCTTTTGAAGTGGAGCTCCTCTTGATGTTTAGTCAAAGAAAGATTTATAGAATCGTAGCCTTTACTAGTCAATCAAGCTAAATGGGTGTAAAATAGGAGGGTTTGTGTCCTCGCTTACTTGGTAATACTTACCTCTATGTACCTCAAAGAGCTCGTAAGGGTCTAGTCCTGATTCAGGGGAAAACTGCGTTTAAAAAATCACGCGGCACTAATGCCCAAGAGTACTAGCCGTAACTCAGGCCTTTGACTCTACAATTTAGATTTTTTGAATAGACACGTTATATAACTAATTAAAAGGAGAATTAAACGCACTAACTGACTAAAAGCAATAATAAACGTCACTCACGTGATTACTTTTAAAACGATGCTACCTTGTCGAGTCGTCCTGGTCTGGGTATTTCTGAAATTTTACAACACCAAAATTACGCCATACTTAAATTACCCGATTACGAGTGATACAAACAATCCGAATTTTATAAAAAACGGTATTACCCGCTAACGTATGTGATACCATAAGACGCCTATCACTTCACTGATAGCCTTATGTGTGTATCAGACCAGTGTGCCTGGTTACCGCAACCGTTTGTGTAACCAACATTTTAGTCTCTCTCATGAAAACGGGTCAAACGGTGAGTCTCGCTAACGTGGATCCCGGCTACACGCGCTTAACTTTTAGATCTTTTAACGTGTACCCAAATGTGAACAAGTAGGTTTTTTTACATCTAGCACATCGCATAACACTCTTTCTTCGTGAGCAAGCTTAAATGTGAGGATCTTAGACAACCGATCGTGCTTATCGCGTAAAAGTGACTTGTTCATCACTCCTGATCAAATGAAGGCTCGCCGTCAACTCCGTGCAACTCGTCCACGCTCAGTTTCTGCAAATATTTAATATCGAAAATCGATCAGACTACTTTGTCCGTGTGACAATGTATAGGTCTCATCGAGCTTAAGCTATCTTGGTGTCCGGTCGTCGGAATACTGCTGTATGACCTACATCTGCAGCGTGGGTCTTGAACTCGCATTCAATCTCGCCGTGGTGTACAAATTTATTTAACTCGCCGCTAATGCCCTATATATTGTACCAATAACAAGAAGTATCCGGTCGTCCATAAACTTCAGTCTATGTCGCCTGTGGCTATTATATATGCATCGTTAACAAAATCTCCCCTGCTATCACTAGCTTATATTATATATTTCTACTCTTTAAGCACTGTAACCTTTGGGCGTCTGAGGGTCAGAGCAATTAGTAGTACTGTCACTACAATCGTTGTTAAGTTACCAACACACGGCATAGTGTATCGTTCATCATGAATTTTAGTGCGACGCATACATCAGTTCTGAGGAAAACTGGTTACAACCCGTTTATAATCATCGAAAGCTTTCAGTTTTAAAAAGTCAACCATTTGAAGTGCATAAAATCCTGGTACACGCACTGTACATTACTGTCTCGGTGAGAACGTGCCACTTAGTCTGTCAATCACATGTTCTGATTCGTCTTGTCATCGATTAGTCAACTGACGGCGTTCTTACTCCGGACGAGCGTCGGCATTGCAATTTTCCATACTATCGTGTTGGTCACGACAAAACTCTCGGTATATTGATATGCACGTTCAAAGTCTCTGTCGACGACATGGACGTCGAAACGCTTGATTTTTCCACTTTCGGGGACGCCAAGAGTATGGCGATACGGACTTTGTCTGTGTCCAAGCAACTCGTATCAACAAAAGTGACATTGAAGACGTGCGAGCTAAGTCATTTTAGCTCGTGGGGGTTTGCAAGTGTTATAGGGGAAGGACAAGACTTTACCCGTTGACAGATCTCACAAGCCCAAACGTACTTGCGCATGAACACAACACTGGCGGGGCTAGTAAAATTAACGGCTCACTGTGAAAACTGCTTTTTAACGACCATGATGTCCACCAACAGGTGCGATGTGGTACTTGTACTCGATAAGTAATTGCAGATCACCACGACCTGGTACGATGACACGAGGCGTGTTTCAGGTAACAGCCACATATTGTAGTAAGCCGAAGCAAACTGTACGTCAATCTGTGAAGGACCTATAGTCTGAAGACAACTGATTGAAGATCTTTCCGGAAGGGGGCGTGATCGCACCATTTCCAGATCATACGCCTTTCGTGTGTCTTTTAATAAGGTTAGCAACAGAACATTGGAAGTCAACACCTCGACAGTGGTCGGACCAGTGTCGGGTGGTGCATTCGGCTCGAAATCGGGACAGCAAGAAAGTGAGTCAGCAACAACGTGAATTTTTCCCGGATTATACTCGACAAAGAAGTTTTACTCCGCGAAGAAATACAGTTACCTCATAATTCTCCGCAAGAGGTGGAGAACAGTTGCGGCCGAGAGCACAAACGCACGGTCCGTATAAACAATGGAGGTTCTATTTCCTAGCGGATCGACTCTGAATTTATCCAGCTCGTACTTCATGTCAAGAAGTTTCTGGTAATGGATGGGGTAGTTGCGTTCAGCTTGTTTCAGCTGGCGTGGTTAATAACAGACGACACTTTCTGCACCGTCTGCATCTTACTGCTTTATTGCTCAGCCTATTACAAAGTTACTGGCGTCACAGAACACGTGAAATGACCTATCTTAGCCTACCATCTTAAAAACTGGAGATCGCAATGAGCTTTTCTTGATACCTTCGAAAAAGCGATGTCAGTCGGCAATTCATTCCTACTTCTCGTTCTTTTCTAATCAACGAAAGAGGTGAACCGTTATCTCGGCTGTATTGCGTAAGTTTAACGCAATTTTAGTCGCTAAGACAAGAAACGTTTAAAGTCCCTTGACATCCGAAGGCAGCAACGGGTCGATGATAGCCTTAGCATTTTCGGTGGGGTAAGAACGTCATGCTTACCTACGATGCAATCAATAAGTATTCTAATTTTAAAAAAATGGTAGCGATGTGGCATTGATACTTTTCCTTCAACAAGCGCAGTAAAAATCAACACCATTGCCTTAGTCACAGATGTATAGCCAAGCCGATAACAGCAGTGACAGAGAATTAATATAAGGCAACGAGATCAACCAAACAATCGAAGATGAGCAGCCGGTGAGGGTCAGAGGCTGATCTAGCCTCTTCGCGATCAACTATTCGGTGTATAAAATGACTTTCTTGGTGATGAGATGAGCGGAAATAATGTAGTGATTCATTTAGCAAGTTCAAACACAACCTCGTCCGATTTAATGCCTTACACTGGCGCTTTTGACAACCAAATGTGAAATTACTTTCCGAGATTATCGTCTAGTATATCGATTCTAGTCATACTGTCCATCACACAAATCTCCATTTTAGAAGGAGATTACAAACCATCTCCCTCTCGACGAGATAGATATTTACGTCTGCTGCGGACACCAATCAACAAGATTGGGACGAGTGTGAATAACAAATGAATTTCCTTATTAACAGTTCTCAAGATCATGTGGTAGGTAGAAGGTCAAATTTTTGGAATCAAGGATGAGATGCTCAATCCACATTCAGATCCACTTAAACGTTAAGAAGTACAAAGGGCCACGATTTCGCTGTGAGGCTTTTAGCAGAATAGGGCGAAATCAGCCATTATACACAACCCATTGCATGTGATCTCGAATTGCTACGCCAACTTCAAACACTAATCGATGTATGTATAAAGCTATCAAGGCTGCTATAGTTTGCTCAATCCAGCCCGATCGACGCGTACACAAGGTAAACTTAACGTGTTCGAACAAAATACTGATCGATAAGCCCCCTCCACGTGTCGACAATTCTAAAAATATGATAGGCCGCCGTTCGCATCAAAAAGAAATTGATGACGCTTTTTCCAAAATGGTGCGCGTACTCAGATACTCTTCGACCTCTACGCAATACCGTGAGGTCAATGGCGAAGATATCAAGTTCAAGTTAAAAAACTGGAACGAAGTGTTCGCAGCGGAGAGATTTGCGCAGAGACAAAAACAGGCGATATGTTCACATCGTTAGCATTTTAAAAAAGAACTCTTTTGACAAGAGATTAAAGGGGAAGGTCGATCAAAAATCTGGAACAAAAATCTCAATTGCCTCCCATAGACCATTTTCTTCGGGGTTCGCTAAAGATCTTTCAGCGAAAAGCTATCTACCGGATGGATTTTGATGACGAAAGTCCAACATATTTCTTTGACGACACAACGTACAATGTTAAGAAGACCAATAAAATACCAAAAGTCTAAAACACGCGAGAAAAGATAAATCTTCGGGATCAGAGGGCTGAGAGTGAGGATAGGTCAAAGATCAGGGGCATTTAAAGTCCTACGACCGCAAGATCGGCAACCGCGTACAGTCCAACATGATAGTCGTACAAAATCGAAGGTTAAAGCAAAGGGGACCGACTAAGAAGAACTACTACAAAATTGGAGCACCGAAAGTAGAGTAAAAGCTACAAATGTGGGATAAAGTGAAATGAGAGGGTAATTGAAGCAAAAGTTAAAGAGTTTCCAACGACTGATCCCGTTCTCTGGATCTTGCTAAAAAAGCGAATCGTATCATTTGATCCACCCGAAACGAAACCTTAGGAAGTCATTGCTACAATCAACGCGTTATACATACTCACACACCTAATGATAGGAACATGTTTTTATTCATATAATTTCTGATGCGGATGATCTGATTACAATCAGCTGGATCGGATAAGAATGTGGATGACTCTTTAGTCGAGAACAAATGCCCCTCTAAGCTGAACAGTTTAGACCGTACCCCAAGACTGCAAATCTTTCGAAAGCTTTCAAATAACACCATAAGGGTCGTCTCGATTTGCTATGGTATTCAGAGATCCGATCAAATGATTTGCTCATCAACTGTCGCATGTCCTTAGGTTCGTCGCTCGCATCATTTTTTCACGATGGACGTAAACAAGTCAAATTGAAACTCGGATGACAAAGATTAAGTTTGAAGACCAACTGATGACTGTAGAATTACTCACAATATCGGTCGGCACATGTGTACCCTCCTGCACACGTGCTGTAAAGTGGCAAAGTAGAGTGCTGTAGACGAAAACAAGAACTTAATTCTTTAACCGATTCACCGCCTAAAGTCACGCATCGATGCAAAATACAATAATGTATTTTGCATCGATACGTGACTTAGGCCTGTTGTTATAGCAGAAGCTGTAGGGTCGCTCTACAGAGTACGGCTTGAATACAATTTAGATGATCTGTGGACGGTAGAACCAAGATGCTCTCGCATTAACTATCAAAGCAACATGATCTGGCGCGAACGCGATTCACAGGATCAGAGTTTCAGCAATCTCAAATAAAGAAGATTCTAACGGAAAAGTTAGGGCAAAAGGTCAAGCGCGGAATCCTATCGTAAGATGGTACCCGCTGCTAGAATCTTTCCTGACGGATTACTTTGAAAATATAGGATAGGTCGCTGGAAAATATTTCTACGCGCGCAAACATCCTGAAGAGTTACCTTGAGATTATCTTTACCACCGCAATAAAAATTCATGCTACAACATTACCTGTTAATGATACTCAAAATTATTTGGCGAAGAAAATGGGGATCTTTTCATCAACACGTCTGATGATCACGATTTGGCCAACCAGTTGCTGCTGCTACGTGTGTATGATGCGGGCGCTGTGGAAACTACATTGCATGGACCATTATGAACAGTTCCAATAAGGCATGGAAGCAAAGGAACGACATTCTGCAGACAGAAGATATCGTCGGTCAAAGCATCCGTACCTTCAAAACATATTCGAGCGATGAAAGCAATCCGAATTAAAGATTCAGCTAGGACATCACAATCCGAGATTAGCCGATAAAACTCAGATATGATCAACAAGCGGCGAATCTGGCAATTACGTCCCGTCACAAGACACTGAACGATCTTTCTGAACGCCCGAAGACGAACAACCATGCTTACGATTCAAATTGTTCAGTACGAGGTACTTCGTTAAAACCATATGCTCATTGCAGCTTGATCAAACGAAACAATTTAGGGTGCTGGGAACGGTTGCGTGCCAGAATTTCAGGCGTAAAAGACCTTCATCATGTAGCTGTCTTTTCGTGTGCCACGCGTGCGTGGAAGCGCATGAGACGGGAAAGGGTTCGATGAAAGAGTCTTAGGGTAACCGACCGTTTTTGCGCACAGTTACGCTTTAGTGAACGAAACTGATTACTGACAAATTAAGTCCATTGAATTCAATCTTAAGCAATTTGATTTTCATTGATGAGCTTTGAACCATTTCAATGAACGATTAACTGTGTGCATGTGATTTCATAATTTTACAGAGAGAATGTTAGTTGAGGAAGCATTTTGTGTAATTTAGATAAAACAATAAAAACGTTGATGGTGCGCCTCTTTCTCTTATCGAAGTAAGACGTCGTGGATGCTCAGGAGAGTGTAAACCACGATGAATAGTACACCGAGACGCGCGGACGTCGTCTGTACTTTGAAGTAGGTAAATTTCCTGCAAAGGGAGGTCGATTGTAGGGCTGCATCGAAGCACGAAGCCTACAATCTCAGCAGATTTGGAGAGCCACCTGGCTGAACAAATTTCCGCCATGCAGCATGTGAGCATACCTGTTGCCCGCTCAGATACAAGGAAGCGTGCCACCTTGATCTGCGACGCACTGCATAAGTGCACGAGAGACATCCAGTGGACACAACTCACGTCTAGATAGTACTTACGCTTCC
The DNA here is from genome assembly GCA_921007115.2 of Peronospora matthiolae. Taxonomy (NCBI): domain Eukaryota; phylum Oomycota; class Peronosporomycetes; order Peronosporales; family Peronosporaceae; genus Peronospora; species Peronospora matthiolae. The sequence continues at coordinate 416,751 of CAKLBY020000050.1, read as the reverse complement.
TTGGTTGCCACCCGGTGATTATGCTACGCGCTTCTCAGGGTATATGGAGAGTGCGAATAGCGGTGAAAAAGTTGTAGGCTGTCGGGGTTTTAAATGCGATGGCCAAGCTTTGAATTGAGAATATGAGGACTTGTTTTATGTTGTTATCATGGACGGGAATTCGTTCGGCCCTATGTCCACGACTCGCAACGTCATTGCAATCGAGGCTCTAGAAACGTGTGAATGCAGGGGACCAAGCCCAACTTCCGCATACCTGTGGTGGCGGCTGGTAGTACGTCTTGTTTGCTGCCCCTTGTCTTTTCATCCTCCCCCGACGTTTGCCTGCTCAAGACAGAGCTCACAGCGCTATCCATTGACGGCGCGCGTGTTTCTGGTGCGCTGAAGGGGTTCTACAGTTCCATATTTCTAAAGGACTAGTTGGGAACATTTGCTACCGTCCTGAAAGCCAAAGGGATTCAAAACCCAGTCATTTTGACTTCGAATAACTCTTCCACGCATGTGAAATGAAAAAAAAATAGAGCAAGTTCTGCCAACGTTTTATCATTTTGTTTTCCTCATAATCACAATTCTCGCGCTATTTTTTTTCAAAGTACGTGAACTTCTGCTGTGAACATGTCATCCTTATGATAGCCTCGCCAGCAAACGCAACGCACATCTTCCAGACGCCAGCAGTAGCATTTTACAAAACAATCTGCCGCGAGGGTCTACAGCTTCAAATGAATGAAACAGCGGACCTAGCACTGTACAAACAGACAACCATCGATATTGCGTGTTATGTATACCGTATCGCCATCATTGAGAACTCGAGCAAAGCAATCGAAGGCTTTCGGGGTACTGGACTACACCCTTTCTCTCTGTGTCAACTAAACAAGCGCCTCGGTGAGTATCAAGCTGGGGAGAGTGAAAGGTGACTTTGGCAATACATCCTAGCTTGTTCTTCACCCGAATCTGGTCACCACAGTCCAGAATGCGATTCTCACTCTTCCTCCAAAGCATATACGAAAGCAGAAGAAGTGTACAACAGTGATCGGCACTACAGACGGGATGTTTATTGAAGTAATGCTTGCAGAAGCGTCCGATTAGTAGTCGTGCACTAAGCCGATATTCAGTAAAATGGGCCCGAATTCGACTATATTTCACCAACTCCTATGACATTGTACACAATTTTTACGAAGCTGCAACGATGTGCATTAAAACCGCAGCTAGAATGGCTATTAATTTGGTGCTTTCTGATACATCTGGTTCGTTTCATTCAAGTTACCAAATAAAATCTCCGAATTGATCCACAACTGTGCCGTGAACAGGTTGTTGACTATACGACATGATTCGCCCTACAAGATGATTCGTTCTACGACACGATTGACATGATTCGCCAACGAATCGTGCCGAATACGCACACAGGAGAGCTCCCTGACCAGACTGAAAAGACGTCGAACTAAGATGCCCACCAAGTTGGAATCTGGTACGAGCCTAGCGTTCCAGGCTTTTGTATCTTTGCATTCTTGAAAAGGAGATGGATGGCAAGGTACAGGAAGAGGGAGCTGTTGTAGCCAGTATATGCCATCTACATTTACCCACCCTAGCTGCGATGTCCAGTGCCCAGAGGATCGATGAATATTCGTGATCGTAATCGACGATGGAAAAAGATATAGCGCCGGTGAATCACATGACTACTAGAAGCACCACGCTACAGTGAAGTGTTCAGACAGTCGAAGGCAGTAGGCAAAATGAACAATGAGAAGGCCACTTTACTGTTTTATTCTGGTGCTGACATTACTATCATCTCGACGTTACCTTTGCTCGTATGTTTGGGTGTAATCTATTTTTGACTATGGGCGTACCAAGATCAAATTCATGCTAGCAGGGCGCTAGTATATTAGTTCGATGCGTAGGTGGGAGATCAGGCGGGCAGAAGAGCTTTGTCGGTATGGGTTTATGATTACAGCTATCATACGGCTAGGGCTTTCCGACGGAACCCTCTGGTTGCTGAATGAAATCCGAATGCAAATTGCATGGCGTCGCCATCCGTACAGTTCAAAGGTTCAAGTGGTCACCACCGACGACCAATACGTCGCGATCCCAGTCGGGAAGTTGACGGATCTGGAAGTTCAATGGTATGCCTTGCACCAGGGGACTTGATAAATGGTCGCGAGAAGATGCTGATGCTCACGATGTTAGTAAAAAGCGCAACGATATCTTTTTCGTCGGCATCATTACCAATACTTGATTACGGTCTTGCATCTCCAACGTGCTGGGCAAACGTTGAGGTTACCACCTTGGTCATTATGACAGAGGCATTCGGAACGCATGTGTTTTTTTTTAGTTTGCGACAAGATGATAAACGGTCGCGGTATATAATGTAATGACTCTGAGATAAGTTTTGCGAAATCCGGTGCATTTCGCTTCGCAACGGCCACACTTTTGTAGCGGAGCTACATAGCGCTCCATAACAGAGGAAGTCTTGGACTCAAAAAGTCTCTTGATTAATATAAAACCAACGACGACGCACATTCGTTCATGCTTAAAAGCTGAACCATTCGGGTTTCAGTGGAGTACGATTCATAGAATCACACACTACCATTCAGTACTAATTAAACAGGAGTAAACGCCTTTATTTAGGCTAACACTCTTACAGCACACTATGCCTTGACTTGGCACTAGCGTCCAACGATTCGAAAGGGAACTAAACTTGATTTTTTCTTTAACTACGGCATTATAACCCTAAACCTTGTCTGACTGACTTCTACATTGCGATCCTATGACAGAAGTCTTATCCCTTATCCTTTCCCGACAAGGTGCGGTATTACTGTAAGTATGTGGTACCAAGGCTGTACCACTCAGATCCACCGATCTTCACTTGGTGTGGACACACGAAATAACCGGTTCAATAACCGCTGTGCTACTCCGTTGCATACAATCGATCGAAGATGAAGTGCCACTTTCTTTTTCCGACAAACGCAAAACACGTAAATAACAGGCGCCCACGTAACCTCAATTCTCCCGCCGCAACTGGCCGGATGTTATCTCAATCTGTTGTCAAAGGTCTTTTCTGTTAATAAGGTGCTTGTCGAGGTAAGTGTAAAATGCAAAGTGAATGTATCTGGACCCTTAGTTCGCGACTTGTTCTTGCTACTCCAAACCCAAAAATTCTTCGACTATACAACAAATAATCGACACTACGCGCATTACCCGTTGCATAGTCGCGCATAAGTAATTTACTCCGTACACATTGCTCATCAGATAGTCGCACATGAGTAATTTACACGACTGGTATTACTCATGGGATAGGCGCACTACTTATCGGGGCGAGGCTTTTCCGTACTTTGAATGTTGCTATTCCGCACTGCAAACGCCGTCAAACGATTTTCTAAACAGCTTATTAGCGAAATAGGTAAAATTGATCCTATATATAAAAGGTCAGAGGTACGAGATTCTAAGAGCTTCCTTTGACTGAAATTAGTTCCCTGCTTGCATCCCTTTACACTAGCTTTAAATGACTCGCATAGTGTGGCTGACCACACCACATTCATTTATTATCGTCCTTTGGTTAAAAATGACGACAAATGGTATGGGTAGTAGACGGCTCGTTACCGTAGGGTGAAGGGCAGAGAAGCAACGTACGTCACGTATCCTTGATATAGTTATTTCTTGATTATAATGCCCACGGCTGAGTTTAGCCCTTTGTACGTTGTGTAGTCGGCGTTGACGAGAACGAGGCCAAAGATGATGGTCAGGATAAGCGCGAGCCAACACCGAGTCAAGTCGTACGATGGTGTTCGCCAGTACATTGACTGGAATCGCTGCATGATTAATAATAGTTGCATTCAGGAAGTAGAAGCTCGCTTGAGCTGGAATACTAGCTTCGGTAGAATATCGGGTGCAGGCGTTGTCACACCAGGTTCAGCTAAACGAGTCAGCAACACTTAATGCTCCAGAAATAGATTTGTGTATTGGTAATCTTCCAGTTGGAGATGTTCAACCCGTCTCTAAGGTTGGCACTAAATCTAGTCAGTGAAAGCTTTTTCATCTCCGCACCTCTGACCTTCTATATATATAGCATAATACAGATATAAATTTACTCTTAAGCTAATTCGCCCCCTGTTCATGCCAACTATACTGTCAACAAATTCCATGACTGGGATGTAGGAAAGAAGCAGCGAGCTAACGACGCAGATGCAATCTCTCCAATACCTCATTTGCAAACTTCCTCTCGCCCTCAAGTGTCTATAACCACTCCGAGGATATGCTGTCTCATACTCGACCAGCACGCATCGTCATCTCTCTGGTGTTTGCTCTCGCGTCGCTGCAAAGCTGTCTTACCCATGCTGCTTCTGTGGTCACTGGTACACCGCGCGGATTTGCTTTCGGCACAACGGGAGGAGGCAATGCTGCACCTGTGTATCCGACCAGCATCAGGGATCTCAAAACCTTCCTGAGTGATGAGCAGCCGCGAGTTATTGTTCTCAAACAAGCGTTCAACTTTGTCAAGACCGAGGGGTCCACGACGGAGGAGGGTTGCCGCCCGATGCACAACCTCAACTGTATTGCGAAGAAGAGCGGCTTCCGGGGGCAAGACGCCATTCAGCCAAGCTTTAGCAAGTGTGATGGCTCAAAAGTGAGCGTCACGTACGACAACGCAGCTAACACCCCACTTCTTGTTGGTAGCAACAAGACGCTAGTGGGCGATGGCATGAAAGGTGTGCTGAACGGCAAGGGTCTCATCATTAGTGGCAGCAATGTCATCGTTCAGAATATCCACATTACGAACTTGAACCCGCACGTCATATGGGGCGGTGATGCCATCACTATCCGAGGAGCCTCAACGGATGTTGTTCCGAAGGGTATTTGGCTCGACCACATCAAGGTGTCAAACATCGGACGTCAGATGATCGTGATAAACTTTTCCGGCGCGACAGGTGTCACGATCAGCAACTCCGACTTTGATGGTCGCACCAAATACTCTACGTCTTGTGACGGGCGGCACTACTGGGGCTTCTTGTTTCTGGGTAAACACACGGAGATGAGTCTGTTGGGAAACTATCTGCATCAGATTTCAGGGCGCTCACCGAAGGTCGGAGGCAGCGAAACAGATGCTGTTTTCCTTCATGCCGCCAACAACTACTTTGAAGACAACTCAGACCACGCCTTCGATACAACTACGGGTGCAATCGTCCTAGCGGAAGGCAACTACTTTGACTCTGTCAAGACACCGATCGCACATAGCACGAAAGGAAGCTTTTTGGCGCCGAATGCCGGTGTCGACTGTAAGGCTAAACTCGGCCGCAGTTGCGTGCCGAACGTGCTTACAAAAAGCGGGACGCTCTCCAGCATTTCAGGAGACGCCGTGGAGACTAAGATCAGCAACTTGAAGGTGCATCTCCGTGCGATTAAGGTGCGCACAGCGGCGAAACTTGCAGTTGCGTCTGGTAATTTTGGTGTTGGTGCTTTCGACAACGATAGTTCCGATCAGACGAGTCCTATCCAGGAGTCAGTTGAGACGGGTCCCATCCAGGAGTCAGTTGAGATGAGTCCTATCCAGGAGTCAGTTGAGACGAGTCCCATCGAGAAGTCAGTTGAGATGAGTCCTATCCAGGAGTCAGTTGAGACGAGTCCCATCCAGGAGTCAGTTGAGACGAGTCCCATTGAGGAGTCAGTGGCGTTGTAGATAGTACGACACCGGCTACCCACGGTTGCTTCGGGGATGTATGTGTGCAAGATTTTTTGGTACCATTCTGTTGGTGTAGTTTAGACATCAGCGCTTGAACACCAAACGACAACTACATTTTGAACATTGCGTTGTTTGACTACTTTACGCACCTTGACATACTCTTTTTCGGCGGTGGTATGGACGGACAAAGACAGCCTTCTCGCCCATCAATACCGCTTGCGAATCAGCTTATCGTTTTGTCCAGCAAAGTTAAGGAGCGCATTGCTGACTATTTCTTTTGCTTAGTAAGTTACCTGTAATCACATGCATCATCTTAAAGCCATAAGAGCAGCCTCGTGGTAATAAGACACCGGACTCGCTAACACAGCCTTGCGATTTTATTTGCAGCTATCCGCAAATGTTGGGCACATGCTTGTCGGACCGATGTAGTGCAAAGTTCGGCAATTACGTTATAATCATAAGGTATCAGGAAAGTTGCCAAGGAGCTTCCAAGTAAACGTCAGTACGGCCGTGGAAAGCAAAGTAATGCATGATGACAAAACTACTTTCACAGATGCTCCAGATTGATGGTCGCAGTGAAAGTGTAATATGGTGGATACTGTGATTCGGATGCACCCAGTTTATGTCATCCAGTACCTTCTTGGAGGTACTGTATAACCCAAAGTATGTCGTCGGCAACGCGTCGCGTATAGCGTAGCAGACTTTTCTCAGCGCCGCGTGAGCATATGTATGCTCACTTTGGGGCATAGAACTTACCGAGATGACGTGCACTCAGTCTGGAAAAGAGTCCTTTCCGAGAAGTCAGAATAGTAGACTCATCTGAAGCATTACAATCGGATCATGCAAGAGTAAATATAAGCTTAAGCAAATCGACTTTGGTCAGCAGTGTTTACGATCTAAAGAACAGTTTAATCACTTTTGTGTAAGAATGCACACAACCTTATTGTATGGCATTTCAAGCATTGTCAGTTTACGTGCGCAGCACCCAATACTTTATAGGTGACATTCGAATGTGTTTGATGAACAAAGTGTCACCTCAAGACAAGAAGAAGGATCAATGTGATCGATGAGGTGGCAGTGTCATGTCATTCCCTCCCCAAGCACGTGTGTCCATTTGTACAATATACCCAAGGTTATCCAGTTCATCGACAAAAGGGCTTGGCAAAGATGGTGAAACTGCTGCGCCTGTGTCGCCTACCAGTATACAATAGGATTTGCGCTAGCAGTGATAAAAACGTACCCAGATATTGACTGCTTTCTATGGCACGTACATGTTTCAGTCGACTCGGAGGCAAGAATCATACACGATGGTTGTGGCAGATTCTTCTGATGATTTATTTTTGGTAGGTGAGGTGTATTGAGGTACGATTACCGACCTAGAGTATCCGATTAATGGCAGCCTACAAAAATTGGTTGCCTAAGCTTGAGTTAGAAACTTGTTATGCTCTGCACGGCAAGGTTCGTCTGTTGGGACAGGCGAGAAAGTTATCCGGGAAGCGCGAGTCAGAGGGTTTCGGGTTGTACCGTGTTCTCCTCCACGAAGCGTAATTTTTTTTACCAGAAGGTGACGTCCTGATGGAGACCGTCATGTACCGAGCAGCAGAGACTACTTGTAACGGGGTGAATCGTTACATAACAATTTATAAGAAATTGTTAATAGAATATAACTATAAGAGTTATATTCTCAGAATATTGTCATAAGGACAAATATTCTGTAGCACTTACGAGTAGTTCCTAATTGGTTGATATAGGCCATTATATCAACCAACGAAGACGCGCCACGACAGACGCACGCAATGAGTGGTGAGCAGATAACTGATTTACACATTTGTATTTAGACATAGTTAGATGAAGATAAATAGTGATTTATTGCAGACATTAACTATACTAAATACAGTTCTACTTTTTACTTTAACCAAGTACTCGCTTCTTCTTACCGTCTTCCTCTGCACGTACGAGTGTACGTGAAGTCACGAGGCACCGCCTTATTCTGTCATCAGAATAAGTAGCTTGTACTGTCATCAGTACAAGCTTCAGGGTGCCCCGTTACACCTGGTAGCACTTCGTAGTCCGTCCAAGGACCGCGTTCACATCCAACATGAATATGTTGGATGATGAAGATGACCAAGCTTTCACGCTACGCGTGACGGCTACTCCCATTTGAGCGATGTCGAATGGGATGCGGTTGAACGAATGGGTTCGACCATGGGCATCCATGCTGTTAGCGTCATGCTAGAGGCTCTCAATAGAGATGCCCAACATGCTACTATCGCCAAGTTCATTCAAAATGAACTTGACGCTGAACGCAAGAAAGTAGCCTTGCTTCACCAACAAGGTTCTCAACAAGCAGAGTTGTTGAGAGAACAGGGTGCTCAACAGTTTGAACTGTTGAGACAGCAGCAGGCTGCTGCTGGCGGGTCGATGCACTCGCGTCGACCCGAGACTTTGAAGATTGACATCTCCAAGTATAGGGGGTCGAAGAAGACTCCCTCTTGAGATGGTTCGTCGAATTGGATGACGCCATAAGGGCGCGTCGCATCGACGACGGGGATATGCAAGTTGCATTTGCCCAGTCAAATCTGGCAGGACGTGCCAAGACTTGGGCACTGGGGCTCAAGTTGCACGACCCATATGCGTTTGGGTCGTTGGAAGTCTTCAAGTCGCGGCTCAGACAAACGTTTGAACCGCCTAGAGCTGAGTTCAGGGCTCGAACCGAACTCTTGAAGCTCAAACAGGGTAAGCGTGATGTGCACGCTTACGCCCAACATATACGACATCTCACGAGTTGTATAAGTTCCAATCCGGTGGATGAACACACGTTGGTTTCGGTGTTCATGCAGGGTCTTGCGGATTGTAACGGGGCACCCTGAAGCTTGTACTGGTGACAGTACAAGCTACTTATTCTGATAACAGAATAAGGCGGTGCCTCGTAACTTCACGTACACTCGTACGTGCAGAGGAAGACGGTAAGAAGAAGCGAGTACTCGGTTAAAGTAAAAAGTAGAACTGTATTTATAATAGTTAATGTCTGCAATAAATCACTATTTATCTTCATCTAACTATGTCTAAATACAAATGTGTAAATCAGTTATCTGCTCACCACTCATTGCGTGCGTCTGTCGTGGCGCGTCTTCGTTGGTTGATATAATGGCCTATATCAACCAATTAGGAACTACTTGGAAGTGCTACAGAATATTGTCCTTATGACAATATTCTGAGAATATAACTCTTATAGTTATATTCTATTAACAATTTCTTATAAATTGTTATGTAACGATTCACCCCGTTACATCACCCCCCCTTAACCATCAGTCACTTTAGTGACTGATTGACTAAATGGATACTCGTCCCAAATCATTTGGGACAGGGTTTGAACTTGTTGGTCCGCGTCCACTTTCCAACATCTCATCGCATGGTAAACAAGCCCATGCGATGCGCGAACAAGGCCGCCGAGAGCGCGTCTGCACGTCTCTGTGCGGACGCCGAAGCAGAAACTACAGCAACTGATGTCCCATCGGTTGCTGAATCGACTCAGCCTGTATCACCTGGTGATGCAGGCGCTGGTCATGAAGACACTCGTGTCTTCACAGAGTACGAGCTCGGTGTCTCGTACTCTCCTGATACGGATGACGGATCCGTATCGACGGCAATTGAATCCAAGCCGCCTGCCAAGCGTGGCATGGACGATGCTTTGCGTCGCAGCATCTTTGGTTCATCTGATGAGTCAGATGAACCATCGCCGAAGCGAAGGCGCTCGAGGTCGCGAGACTCGGGCGCTAATAGTGGTGTCGTTTCTCCAATGGACACCACTTCACAGCGAGGTGCCAGTACTTCTGTCGGCACGTCGCAGGAAGAGCGGGACCGCAATGTGTTGCGTCTCGCTCCTAAAAAGAAGGCATGGATGCCTCCTAAATCTGTCATGGATCACTTGTCGGCGACGACGAGTGATCGTTATCGAACACGATTGTTCGATTCGTCGAGGATTCATCACCTTGACCCCAGCGCGAAAGACTATCGCGCTGAACATGAGTTCTTCATCGATGCTTTCTTCAGACATCGATGGTACAGTGGGAATCACAAACGTTTTGGTCCCTCACTACTTCAAGCATGGAACGCCTACATCCATAATCTCGAGGATGTAGGTCGTGACGCTTGGAACGACAAACTTATCAAAGCTCGTGATAAGTTTGAAAAGCGAACCCCGACAGGTGCACGCTATAAGCTGCATCGTCTGTCAAGGGAGAAAGGATTACCCTGCCTCTCTTGGGGAGACTCGTGCCCATGTTGTGTGAACAACTCTGCACGAGCACCTAAGGAGGCTTACCTCCTTACCAGCCCGTGGTGGCGCGTACGTGTCTCTACTGAGATGTACGAAGGGATTGACAACCTGAAATCCCTTTACGACCGTGCCGGGAAGACTTTCTCCGGCGGTCCTTCTGCGGCACAGGATGTGTCGCGTCGTACTGCTCGACCAGACCCAGTACGTCAACCATCAATTGGGAGCGGGGCTCCCAAGAATCCCAGGACGGGGGATAGCCGCGCCACCGGACGAGGTAACTCGTCCGACGTCCGTTCACGTCGCGGTGGTTCAACAGCTGCTCTACTAGATAGCGCTGGCCACCGCGAGAGTCCTCTAATGGAGGTGGAGGAGGAGGAAAGACGCTCTCCACACGATCATGTGGATCGGTGTGTTCCCGAGCTTCTTTGATCGCGTAACGCAAGGGTTACGCGACGATCTCGAGCATGAGCGGAATAGGCGTCTCCAGATGGTGGACACTGCCTCGAAGCATCGAGCTGAGTTTGCCTTTGCTCAGCTTGAGAACGAGAGATCTTTGACATCTCTTCGTGACGAGCTAAGGGTAGCTCGTGGGATTGCTGATCGGTCTCGGGATGAGATAGCTGCTCTTCAGACCCTTGTTGATGCCCACCATCGGGAGCACAAGGCTCTCTGCGAGATGCTTGAGCGCAAGGGCGTTCTTCATCGGAAGAAGCAGCGTACTGATGGTACGGCTTAAGCCGACCAACGTAAAACGTGGGATGCGTTCGCATCTTACGTGGTAACTCGATCGTGTATGCATTGCCTAGGCGGTGCAAACACGAAATGGGCCAATGTACTTGGGTAGTAGTTTACTGCTACCCAAGTTAGTCACTACATGCTTTGGTAGATTAACCGTAGACAGTAGGACTAAGTCACCTTTATTAAATAAAAGAGTGTTTGCCCTTCCATTCTTGTCAGCGTTTTGCTTTTGCTTATCCACCGCTTCGGCGATGGAGTCTTGCACAAAACGGACTACCGTTTCACGAGCCAGTATGAACTCATCTGATGACTCGTTAGCTTCAGTGTGCTGTGAGCGCACTGCAGCGACAACAACCTTTTCTTCAGTGAGGGCTTCCGCACTCTCACTGGGATCATTGTCTTCAGTGAGGGCTTCCGCACTCTCACTGGCATCATCTTCTTCGATATCGATGTTATCGATATCGGCATCAAACGCAATGACTTCTTCGTCAGAGCGTGATGAGCGTGAACCAAATCGTTTTTTGCTCGCGCGAGTCCCTCCCCCCCTTAAATCAGAGTTACACTCTAATATGGTGGTAACACGCGGATGGCGCAAGCCATTCACGTAAAACGGTGTATGTGTCGTGGACGCATGCACCGAGTTGTTGATGGCAAACTCTACCATCGGCAAAAACTCACTCCAACTCTTAAAGGAGTGTACGTATCCTCGAAGTATCTCTTCAAGGACACGATTGGCACGTTCCGTCTGACCATCTGACTCTGGATGATCAGATGTTGACATCTTCAAGCGCGTTCCGAGTGATTTGAACACGGAACGCCAGAAATCAGCAGTGAATCGTGGATCTCTGTCTGATACGAGTTCACGGGGCAACCCATGAAGTCGGAAGATGGTGTCAATAAAGACACAAGCACAGCCACTTGCCGTGATTGTCTCTGGTACAGCCACAAGGTGTACCATTTTGCTGAATCTGTCAACAAATACGAGAATACCCGTATTCCCGCGTGCGTCTTTGGGTAACCCAAAGACGAAATCCATTGAGATGGATTCCCAGCACTCAGCCGGAACCGGTAGAGGCTGTAAAGGTGCACGCAGTGAAGGACTTGACTTCACTCGTTGGCAGACTTCGCATGCGCGAACATACTTTCGCACAAACTGATACTGGCGGGGCCAGTAAAAGTCTCGACTTACCGTGAGATATGTTTTCTCTCGGCCACGATGTCCTCTTATAGGAGCATCGTGATACTCGAACATGATCCGCAAACGCAGATCAGTATCATCTGGAATGACAACACGTGGTGTGTCACCAGAAACGGCTGTATAGTACAGTAAACCGTTACGAGTAGTGTATCGATCTGATGCAGATCGATACGCAGACGACAATCGTTTCAACGATTCTCGAGATGGTTGGGAGAGATGTGACAACAACTTCACTATCTCACCATCTTGGGCGTATGCCCGCCTCACATCATCATACAACGTTGTAGATGGAACTGAGGACGTCATAACCGCAACAGTGACTGTCTCACTGTTGGGTTTCGCGACTGTTTCAAAGTCGGGACGACGTGAGAGTGCATCAGCGACGACATTAAGTCGTCCTGGTTTGTACTCGACCGTAAAGTTGTATTCTGCAAAGAATGACAACCACCGCGCCATTCGTTGTGAAAGGTGCGGGCTGTTCACTGCCGTGCGTAAGGACGCATGGTCAGTGTAAACAACCGAAGGGCCTATCTCCTAATAGATAGACTCTGAACTTCGCGAGTGCATACTTCATGGCAAGGAGTTCCTTGTCATGCACTGGATAGTTCCGCTCAGCTGGTTGCAGCTGACGCGACTGATAGCAGACGACGCGTTCAACGCCTTCAAGGTCGTACTGCATTAATGCACAGCCGATTGCGAAATCGCTGGCATCACAGACCACATGAAATGGCCTGTCCTGATCGGCTATTGCTAGGACTGGGGGATTGTATCAAGCTCTGCTTGATACCCTCAAAGGAGCGTTGACATTCAGCGTTCCATAACCACCTCTCGTTCTTTTTCAACAAACGAGAGAGGTGTACAGTCATCTCGGCGTAATTGCGTGAATACTTTGCAATGCATAATACGCCCAGCTACCAAGGAATTTTCGAAGACCTTTGACATCGACCGGCACGGGCCGGTCGGGTGATCGCCTTGATCTTTTCGGGATCAGGACGTACACCGTTCATGCCAAGCGATGCACCCAAGAAGTGGTATTTCGCTTGCTGTAAATATACACTTCTTGAGGTTTGCATACAATTGATGCTTTCGCATGATTGTAAGAACTTGTCGGACGTGGTACTTGTGAACCTCAACGTCCGACTTTCCATCCATAGCTCGACTATGGATGAATACGTCATCGAAATAACTCGGCGCGAATTCTCGTACCGGCCTCAACAGATGTGATACACATCTGTTGAACGTGGCAGGGGCATTACTGAGCCCTTGTGGCATTACTAGCCATTCCCAGAGCATGCCGCTAGGCGTGCTAACTGCGGTATAGGGTATATCCCGTTCCCGCATTAGGATTTGATAGAAGCCATCCATAAAATCCATGGACGAAAAGATGGTACTCTTTGACATACCATCAATGATTACGTCCTTCCTCGGTATCGGCGTCTGAGCCGGTACCGTTGCAGCGTTCAATTTGTTAAACGCGTGCACTATCCGCCACCCTCCTGTTGCTTTTCGCACACAGAAGGTCGGAGAGCTATGTGGGGAAGTTGATTCCCTCACATGGCCCGCTGCTAAACGATCGGCAAAGAACTTGTCGATCGCAAGTACTTGTTCACGAGGCAGTGGCCACTTCTTCATGACACAGTACTTCGAGCCTGGTTTAAGCTCGACTTCGTGTCGAATACCTTTATCCTTCGGTAATTCGCACGGAACAGTTTCAGGGAATACATCCTTGAATTCAACCAAATCTTCATAGAGAGGATTTTCCTTGAGCGATTCCCATGATTGGGACTCATATCGCTCAATTCGTGTCTTTTCATCTAGGACACTCTCGTCCATAGATGAACTACTGAGAACTCTCTCGTTCTCAGTAAACACTGTTGCTGACCTTATGTCGGTTACATACTCGTCTTCAGCGACGAGTATGCAGATCTGCTTGACTTTGCCACTACGCAGATCACGCAAGAATCTTTTATGTTCGAGCGTTGGCAACTGAGTGATCTCCGAAGTTAACTTCGGAGGCGCAATCAGATCAAGTGTATAAGCGCCTACACATGATCCGTTATTGACTATGACATTCAATGTCTCTGTCATTTCCTGGGGACTTATTCCCTCAGGCTTCGAAGGACTTATTCCTTCGTCTTCCCGGGGACTTATTCCCGCGGGTTTCGGGGAACTTATTTCCGCCGTATTTGTAATCTTGGGACTTATTCCCTTTACTTCCTCTAGCTGGGGTTGCGCAACCACAGCGAGATCCTCCACGAAAGACTCTCCAGTCGATCTAGGATTATCGTTTCGCTTAACCTGAGCGATCGATTGTTTCTCTTCTAGATGTTCCCCGCTAAGGATACATCTTTGTCCCAGTCCACCCGACTTATTCGAGTGGTGGACCTTCGGCGCAGCCTGTGTTTCCTCACAGCCGCCGGAACTTTGCTCCGAAGTGTAACCGTTTGGTACACTAAGGTTTTGTGCAGTCGTACTAACGACCGTACCACAAGTGAGGCCATCGCACTCACTCGTAGTACATCCACACGCTTGTGGACGCTCCAAAACGTTCATCAGATGGCCATCTGATGAACAAGCGGCAGGCATCGTTACTGTCCGATGTTGCCAGTTTACCCGTGGTTCGTACCTTCTGAGCCACGGTATTCCAAGGATGACATCAAATTTGTCATCCAAATCCAATACGATAAAGTCATCGTCGTATTGGGTATCTTCTAGCGTATAGTGGATCTTCACTATACGCTTCATGACGGTTACGGATGCGCCTGTCGCAAGACGTACCGTCATCCTCGTAGGAGGTGTGTCACATTCACTAAAATTAAAGTGACCATCTTCTAGCGATTGGCGTCGCACAAAATTGTTGGACGCCCCACAATCGACTAGAGCTCGAAGGGACAACTTATTCGTCACTTCGAGTTTCAAGGTAATGAGTGAGATCTCATTACCTAGAGCAGCAACGCACAATGTCTGTGTGTTGGGAGCAACCTTCATCAAGAGGCCTACAAATTCTCTTGACGTTGCTGGATCAGTAGGGTGCTCCGCACCTACTGATCCTGTCCGTTTTTTGACGGTCCATCCCGTTGCTGCGTCTTTGCACCAACTGCGGACCCTCGTCCCTGCCCCTTTCTCATGGGTGGACGGTCACTACGCCCAGTGTCGCGAGACACTGGACGAGGGGCACTACACTCGTTTGCGTAGTGTCCTGTCTTTTGACATCTGTTGCATCTCTGCAACTTCTTGTAGTCTGTAGAGCGAGCCTTCTCGCTCTCTACATAACAGAGTTCCATCGGCTCTGGACCTCCGTTGTCATATCGTCTCGGTTGACGATATGATGTCGAGCTGGCGCGAGCCTGTCTCAGACTGAAGTCTTCCTGCTCCGCAATGGAAATGGCTTGTTCTAGTGAATCTAGTTCAAGCCGGAACAGGTGAGTCTTGACGGGACCATCCGCAAGACCCTGCATGAACACCGAAACCAACGTGTGTTCATCCACCGGATTGGAACTTATACAACTCGTGAGATGTCGTATATGTTGAGCGTAAGCGTGCACATCACGCTTACCCTGCTTGAGCTTCAAGAGTTCGGTTCGAGCTCTGAACTCAGCTCTAGGCGGTTCAAACGTTTGTCTGAGCCGCGACTTGAAGACTTCCAACGACCCAAACGCGTATGGGTCGTGCAGCTTGAGCCCCAGTGCCCAAGTCTTGGCACGTCCTGCCAGATTTGACTGGGCAAATGCAACTTGCATATCCCCGTCGTCGATGCGACGCGCCCTTATGGCGTCATCCAATTCGACGAACCATCTCAAGAGGGAGTCTTCTTCGACCCCCCTGTACTTTGAGATGTCAATCTTCAAAGTCTCGGGCCGACGCGAGTGCATCGACCCGCCAGCAGCAGCCTGCTGCTGTCTCAACAGTTCAAACTGTTGAGCACCTTGTTCTCTCAACAACTCTGCTTGTTGAGAACCTTGTTGGTGAAGCAAGGCTACTTTCTCGCGTTCTGCGTCAAGTTCATTTTGAATGAACTTGGCGATAGTAGCATGTTGGGCATCTCTATTGAGAGCCTCTAGCATGACGCTAACAGCATGGATGCCCATGGTCGAACCCATTCGTTCAACCGCATCCCATTCGACATCGCTCAAATGGGAGTAGCCGTCACGCGTAGCGTGAAAGCTTTGGTCATCTTCATCATCCAACATATTCATGTTGGATGTGAACGCGGTCCTTGGACGGACTACGAAGTGCTACCAGGTGTAACGGGGCACCCTGAAGCTTGTACTGGTGACAGTACAAGCTACTTATTCTGATAACAGAATAAGGCGGTGCCTCGTAACTTCACGTACACTCGTACGTGCAGAGGAAGACGGTAAGAAGAAGCGAGTACTCGGTTAGAGTAAAAAGTAGAACTGTATTTATAATAGTTAATGTCTGCAATAAATCACTATTTATCTTCATCTAACTATGTCTAAATACAAATGTGTAAATCAGTTATCTGCTCACCACTCATTGCGTGCGTCTGTCGTGGCGCGTCTTCGTTGGTTGATATAATGGCCTATATCAACCAATTAGGAACTACTTGGAAGTGCTACAGAATATTGTCCTTATGACAATATTCTGGGAATATAACTCTTATAGTTATATTCTATTAACAATTTCTTATAAATTGTTATGTAACGATTCACCCCGTTACACGGATGGTCCCGTCAAGACTCACCTGTTCCGGCTTGAACTAGATTCACTAGAACAAGCCATTTCCATTGCGGAGCAGGAAGACTTCAGTCTGAGACAGGCTCGCGCCAGCTCGACATCATATCGTCAACCGAGACGATATGACAACGGAGGTCCAGAGCCGATGGAACTCTGTTATGTAGAGAGCGAGAAGGCTCGCTCTACAGACTACAAGAAGTTGCAGAGATGCAACAGATGTCAGAAGACAGGACACTACGCAAACGAGTGTAGTGCCCCTCGTCCAGTGTCTCGCAACACTTGGCGTAGTGACCGTCCACCCATGAGAAAGGGCAGGGACGAGGGTCCGCTGTTGGTGCAAAGACGCAACAACGGGATGGACCGTCAAAAAACGGACAGGATCAGTAGGTGCGGAGCGCCCTACTGGTCCAGCAACGTCAAGAGAATTTGTAGGCCTCTTGATGAAGGTTGCTCCCAACACACAAACGTTGTGCGTTGCTGCTCTAGGTAATGAGATCTCACTCATTAACTTGAAACTCGAAGTGAAAAATCAGTTGTCCCTTCGAGCTCTAGTCGATTGTAAGGCGTCCAACGATTTTGTGCGACGCCAATCGCTAGAAGATGGTCACTTTAATTTTAGTGAATGTGACATACCTCCTACGAGGATGACGGTACGTCTTGCGACAGGCGCATCCGTAACCGTCATGAAGCGTATAGTGAAGATCCACTATACGCTAGAAGATACCCAATATGACGATGACTTTATCGTATTGGATTTGGATGACAAATTTGATGTCATCCTTGGAATACCGTGGCTCAGAAGGTACGAACCACGAGTAAACTGGCAACATCGGACAGTAACGATGCCTGCCGCTTGTTCATCAGATGGCCATCTGATGAACGTTTTGGAGCGTCCATAAGCGTGTGGATGTACTACGAGTGAGTGCGATGGCCTCACTTGTGGTACGGTCGTTAGTACGACTGCACAAAACCTTAGTGTACCAAACGGCTGCACTTCGGAGCAAAGTTCCGGTGGCTGTGAGGAAACACAGGCTGCGCCGAAGGTCCACCACTCGAATAAGTCGGGTGGACTGGGACAAAGATGTATCCTTAGCGGGGAACATCTAGAAGAGAAACAATCGATCGCTCAGGTTAAGCGAAACGATAATCCTAGACCGACTGGAGAGTCTTTCGTGGAGGATCTCGCTGTGGTTGCGCAACCCCAGCTAGAGGAAGTAAAGGGAATAAGTCCCAAGATTACAAATACGGCGGAAATAAGTTCCCCGAAACCCGCGGGAATAAGTCCCCGGGAAGCCGAAGGAATAAGTCCTTCGAAGCCTGAGGGAATAAGTCCCCAGGAAATGACAGAGACATTGAATGTCATAGTCAATAACGGATCAAGTGTAGGCGCATATACACTTGATCTGATTGCGCCTCCGAAGTTAACTTCGGAGATCACTCAGTTGCCAACGCTCGAACATAAAAGATTCTTGCGTGATCTGCGTAGTGGCAAAGTCAAGCAGATCTGCATACTCGTCGCTGACGACGAGTGTGTAACCGACATAAGGTAAGCAACAGTGTTTACAGAGAACGAGAGAGTTCTCAGTAGTTCATCTATGGACGAGAGTGTTCTAGATGAAAAGACACGAATTGAGCGATATGACTCCCAATCATGGGAATCGCTCAAGAAAAATCCTCTCTATGAAGATTTGGTTGAATTCAAGGATGAATTCCCTGAAACTGTTCCGTGCGAATTACCGAAGGATAAAGGTATTCGACACGAGGTCGATCTTAAACCAGGCTCGAAGTACTGTGTCATGAAGCAGTGGCCACTGCCTCGTGAACAAGTACTTGCGATCGACAAGTTCTTTGCCGATCGTTTAGCTGCGGGCCATGTGAGGGAATCAACTTCCCCACATATCTCTCCGACCTTCTGTGTGCGAAAAGCAACAGGAGGGTGGCGGATAGTGCATGCATTTAACAAATTGAACGCTGCAACGGTACCGGCTCAGACGCCGATACCGAGGAAGGACGTAATCATTGATGGTATGTCAAAGAGTACCATCTTTTCGTCCATGGATTTGATGGATGGCTTCTATCAAATCCTTATGCGAGAACAGGATATACCCTATACCGCAGAAGCACGCCTAGCGGCATGCTCTGGGAATGGCTAGTAATGCCACAAGGGCTCAGTAATGCCCCTGCCACGTTCAACAGATGTGTATCACATCTGTTATGACCAGTACGAGAATTCGCGCCGAGTTATTTCGATGACGTATTCATCCATAGTCGAGCTATGGATGGAAAGTCGGACGTTGAGGTTCACAGGTACCACGTCCGACAAGTTCTTACAATCATGCGAAGGCATTAATTGCATGCAAACCTCAAGAAGTGTGTATTCGCATTAAACGAAATACCACTTCTAAACTGCATCATGGGTAAAAACGGTGTACGTCCTGATCCCGAAAAGATCAAGGCGATCACCGACTGGCCTGTGCCGGTCGATGTCAAAGGTCTTCGAAAATTCCTTGGGCTAGCGGCGTATTTGCATAAGTATTCACGCAATTACGCCGAGATGACTGTGCACCTCTCTCGTTTGTTGAAAAAGAACGAGAGGTGGTTATGGAACGCTGAATGTCAACGCTCCTTTGATGGTATCAAGCAAAGCTTGATACAATCCCCAGTCCTAGCAATAGCCGATCAGGACAGGCCATTTCATGTGGTCTGTGATGCCAGCGATTTCGCAATCGGCTGTGCATTAATGCAGTACGATCTTGAAGGCGTTGAACGCGTCGTCTGCTATCAGTCGCGTCAGCTTCAACCAGCTGAGCGGAACTATCCAGTGCATGAAAAGGAACTCCTTGCCATGAAGTATGCACTCGCGAAGTTCAGAGTCTATCTATTAGGAGATAGACCCTTCATTGTTTACACTGACCATGCGTCATTACGCACGGCAGTGAACAGCCCGCACCTTTCACAACGAATGGCGCGGTGGTTGTCATTCTTTGCAGAATACAACTTTACGGTCGAGTACAAACCAGGACGACTTAATGTCGTCGCTGATGCACTCTCACGTCGTCCCGACTTTGAAACAGTCGCGAAACCCAACAGTGAGACAGTCACTGTTGCGGTTATGACGTCCTCAGTCCCATCTACAACGTTGTATGATGATGTGAGGCGGGCATACGCCCAAGATGGTGAGATTGTGAAGTTGTTGACACATCTCTCCCAACCATCTCGAGAATCGTTGAAACGATTGTCGTCTGCGTATCGATCTGCATCAGATCGATACACTACTCGCAACGGGTTAATGTATTATACAGCCGTTTCTGGTGACACACCACGTGTTGTCATTCCAGATGATACTGATCTGCGTTTGCGGATCATGTTCGAGTATCACGATGCTCCTATAAGAGGACATCGTGGCCGAGAGAAAACATATCTCACGGTAAGTCGAGACTTTTACTGGCCCCGCCAGTATCAGTTTGTGCGAAAGTATGTTCGCGCATGCGAAGTCTGTCAACGAGTGAAGTCAAGTCCTTCACTGCGTGCACCTTTACAGCCTCTACCGGTTCCGGCTGAGTGCTGGGAATCCATCTCAATGGATTTCGTCTTCGGGTTACCCAAAGACGCACGCGGGAATACGGGTATTCTCGTATTTGTTGACAGATTCAGCAAAATGGTACACCTTGTGGCTGTACCAGAGACAATCACGGCAAGTGGCTGTGCTTGTGTCTTTATTGACACCATCTTCCGACTTCATGGGTTGCCCCGTGAACTCGTATCAGACAGAGATCCACGATTCACTGCTGATTTCTGGCGTTCCGTGTTCAAATCACTCGGAACGCGCTTGAAGATGTCAACATCTGATCATCCAGAGTCAGATGGTCAGACGGAACGTGCCAATCGTGTCCTTGAAGAGATACTTCGAGGATACGTACACTCCTTTAAGAGTTGGAGTGAGTTTTTGCCAATGGTAGAGTTTGCCATCAACAACTCGGTGCATGCGTCCACGACACATACACCGTTTTACGTGAATGGCTTGCGCCATCCGCGTGTTACCACCATATTAGAGTGTAACTCTGATTTAAGGGGGGGAGGGACTCGCGCGAGCAAAAACCGATTTGGTTCACGCTCATCACGCTCTGACGAAGAAGTCATTGCGTTTGATGCCGATATCGATAACATCGATATCGAAGAAGATGATGCCAGTGAGAGTGCGGAAGCCCTCACTGAAGACAATGATCCCAGTGAGAGTGCGGAAGCCCTCGCTGAAGAAAAGTTTGATGTTGCTGCAGTGCGCTCACAGCACACTGAAGCTAACGAGTCATCAGATGAGTTCATACTGGCTCGTGAAACGGTAGTCCGTTTTGTGCAAGACTCCATCGCCGAAGCGGTGGATAAGCAAAAGCAAAACGCTGACAAGAATGGAAGGGCAAACACTCTTTTATTTAATAAAGGTGACTTAGTCCTACTGTCTACAGTTAATCTACCAAAGCATGTAGTGACTAACTTGGGTAGCAGTAAACTACTACCCAAGTACATCGGCTCATTTCGTGTTTGCACCGCCTAGGCAATGCATACACGATCGAGTTACCACGTAAGATGCGAACGCATCACACGTTTTACGTTGGTCGGCTTAAGCCGTACCATCAGTACGCTGCTTCTTCCGATGAAGAACGCCCTTGCGCTCAAGCATCTCGCAGAGAGCCTTGTGATCCCGATGGTGGGCATCAACAAGGGTCTGAAGAGCAGCTATCTCATCCCGAGACCGATCAGCAATCCCACGAGCTACCCTTAGCTCGTCACGAAGAGATGTCAAAGATCTCTCGTTCTCGAGCTGAGCAAAGGCAAACTCAGCTCGATGCTTCGAGGCAGTGTCCGCCATTTGGAGACGCCTATTCCGCTCATGCTCGAGATCGTCGCGTAACCCTTGCGTTACGCGATCAAAGAAGCTCTCGGGACACACCGATCCACATGATCGTGTGGAGAGCGTCTTTCCTCCTCCTCCACCTCCATTAGAGGACTCTCGCGGTGGCCAGCGCTATCTAGTTGAGCAGCTTTTGAACCACCGCGACGTGAACGGACGTCGGACGAGTTACCTCGTCCGGTGGCGCGGCTATCCCCCGTCCTGGGATTCTTGGGAGCCCCGCTCCCAACTGATGATCGACATACTGGGTCTGGTTGAGCAGTACGACGCGGCACATCCTGTGCCGCAGAAGGACCGCCGGAGAAAGTCTTCCCGGCACGGTCGTAAAGAGATTTCAAGTTGTCAATCCCTTCGTACATCTCAGTAGAGACACGTACGCGCCACCACGGGCTGGTAAGGAGGTAAGCCTCCTTAGGTGCTCGTGCAGAGTTGTTCACACAACATGGGCACGAGTCTCCCCAGGAGAGGCAGGGTAATCCTTTCTCTCTAGACAGACGATGCAGCTTGTAGCGTGCACCTATCGGGGTTCGCTTTTCAAACTTATCACGAGCTTTGATAAGTTTGTCGTTCCAAGCATCACGACCTACATCCTCGAGATTATGGATGTAGGCGTTCCATGCTTGAAGTAGTGAGGGACCAAAACGTTTGTGATTCCCACTGTACCATCGATGCCTAAAGAAAGCATCGATGAAGAATTCATTTTCAGCGCGATAGTTTTTCGCGCTGGGGTCAAGGTGATGGATCCTTGACGAATCGAACAACCTTTTTCGATAACGATCACTCGTCGTCGCCGACAAGTGATCCATGACGGACTTTGGAGGCATCCATGCCTTCTTCTCAGGAGCGAGACGCAACACATTGCGGTCCCGCTCTTCCTGCGACGTGCCGACAGAAGTACTGGCACCTCGCTGTGAAGTGGTGTCCATAGGAGAACCGACACCACTATTAGCGCCCGAGTCTCGCGACCTCGAGCGCCTTCGCTTCGGCGATGGTTCATCTGATGAATCAGATGAATTAAAGATGCTACGACGCAAAGCATCGTCCATGCCACGCTTGGCAGGCGGCTTGGATTCAATCGCCGTCGATACGGATCCGTCATCCGTATCAGGAGAGTATGAGACACCGAGCTCGTAATCTGTGAAGACATGAGTGTCTTCATGACCAGCGCCTGCATCACCAAGTGAAACAGGCTGGGTCGCTTCAGCAACCGATGAGACATCAGTTGCTGTTGTTTCTGCCTCGGCGTCTGCACAGAGACGTGCAGACGCGCTCTCGGCGGCCTTGTTCGCGCATCGCATGGGCTTGTTTACCATGCGATGAAATGTTGGAAAGTGGACGCGGACCAACAAGTGCAAACCCTGTCCCAAACGATTTGGGACGAGTATCCATTAAGATAACCAGTCACTAAAGTGACTGATGGTTTAGGGGGGGTGATGCAACGGGGTGAATCGTTACATAACAATTTATAAGAAATTGTTAATAGAATATAACTATAAGAGTTATATTCTCAGAATATTGTCATAAGGACAAATATTCTGTAGCACTTACGAGTAGTTCCTAATTGGTTGATATAGGCCATTATATCAACCAACGAAGACGCGCCACGACAGACGCACGCAATGAGTGGTGAGCAGATAATCAATTTACACATTTGTATTTAGACATAGTTAGATGAAGATAAATAGTGATTTATTGCAGACATTAACTATACTAAATACAGTTCTACTTTTTACTTTAACCAAGTACTCGCTTCTTCTTACCGTCTTCCTCTGCACGTACGAGTGTACGTGAAGTCACGAGGCACCGCCTTATTCTGTCATCAGAATAAGTAGCTTGTACTGTCATCAGTACAAGCTTCAGGGTGCCCCGTTACACTACTCGAGTCGGAGCTAAGCCAATTAGTCGATTTTCCAGTGTCTATGGCAACTGTCGCTGCTGTGGTTGCCATTTGATTGTAATCGCGACAGTGGTGAGCCCAACTAACAACATCAACGTCGGATGAGATTGAACTTGCCTCTCGATATAGTGCCAAGAACTGGGGCCTTATTGGGGATTGGCGCATCCGAAGCTGGGTGATCACCATTTCGTCGGCACCGACGATGTGAAAAGAAACCAAACCGCCTCTTTTTGCGCACCGGGGGCCACAAATAAGACATGTATACGCTGTTTCAACGGTCGTCAGGTGAGGCGCGCCGATCACTAGCTAGCAACCCATCGTATTTCCGCCGCACGCGTTAGGACATGCACACGAGTGATAACAGAACCAGCGCCACCCGGTCCCATATTACCACGGATTCATCGGCGAAAAAGAGCAAAGAAAGAAAGCTGGAAGCCCTATCTGCAGGTACAATGCGAAAAGGCGAAGGCTCGATCCGGTGCAAAAGAGAGTCTGTTAGTGCAGCTCGTACACAATCCTGGACATTCTCAGCATCGTCCGCATGGGGGGCAGTCGAGCGTCGGAAGTGCGCAAGAGCGCTTCTTAAAGAGGACACGGTGCGGGCTTGTTGCTCTTCTGACAGTAAAGTCGGGTCCTGCATCTGAAATAGGCGTTCGACCCCGATAGCGCTGCTGGACAGTTCCAGAATCCATGGCTAGGATTGTTGCAGATCATCAGTCATGCCTGATCATAATGAAGATCTGTCTACTAGTATAATTCAGTTATGAACGACGTTCTACACCTGTAATAATATAACTTGTGGACGCATATAATTCAGCATTTGCGATGGTGCATGCAGTAGAATAACAGGGACGACAAGTGTTGGGCCGAATATGCAAAGCAGCTAAATGTGACGGTAATATTCTTGCGGTCTACATACCGGTGTGGCACTGGAATTGAATGGCAACGGTGTCTTGTAATGAACATCCTTACATCTCGATTACGGACATCGTTGTGCCATCTCGAGCCATATCAATGCACGCATCGACATCGTTGATTGGCACACTTCTTGGATTCAGCTTACATCAGTAATATTTTGGATAATGCATTACTCTTAGCAGCTCGATCTCTAAAGCATGATAACGAGACAACAACACATCTAAGCTTGTTGGTGACGGGAAATATTGACACATGTCGTAATGGTCACATAAATCGAGTAACTGAAGACAATTTTGCATCTGCATGTGTTGACAACATATTTGGTTCCCTCCAGCGTCCAACAGCGACGAGCGCTGACTACTCTAGCCTTCTCGTAGACTACTGTCGGCCTATACGACAACTATTCAGACGAAAGCACACGATGAGTGGACGTGTCCCTTGATAGTCAAGATTCGCAGCTGACCATAACATTGCGCGACGTCTGTATGAAAGAATGTCGAAAGTACGACTAGTTGAAGCTCGGGTTCGGCCGTCTGAGATCATGCTGATAAGAGACATGCGCTGAAGCGCTTCCACCTCGATCACCAAGTCAGTTTCCGAATGTAGGTTACTAGTCGACCGGGATCTTCCCTCGAAGCCACCCCTCCAAGGAATCGTTGTTGGTCGCATGGTCACTAACATGATCGTTCAATATTAGAACATTAGATAAGCGATATTTTGTAAATCAAGATATTACTTTCGACGGCCCACTCAAAATAATGGGTGCATCTTCAGAAAAGGAAAGCAAGTGTGGCGGAGCTACTTAGCGCTCCTTAACAATGGAAGTATTGGGCTCAAAGAGTCTCTTAGTTAAAAAAAGCTAACGATGACGTACAGTCGTTCAAGTGTACAAGCTTCATCATTCGGGTTTCAAAGGGAGTACGATTCACAGAATCACACACTAACTAATCACCGCCAGTTAAAAAAACAAGAGTTAACGCCTTTACAAGACTAACACTCTTACAACACACTATGCCTTGACTTGGCACTAGCGTCCAACGATTCGAAAGCGAACCAAACTTGATTTTTTCTTTTAGATCCGGTAATTTAACCCTTAAACCTTGCCTGAATGACTTATACATTGCGATTCTATGACAGAAGTCTTATCCCTTCTACCCGACAAGGTGCGGTATGACCGTAAGTATGTGGTACCAAGGCTGTACCACTCAGATCCACCGATCTTCACTTGGTGTGGACACACAACAGAACCTGTTCAATAGCCTCGTGTAACTTCGTTACAGTACGCCTATAGTTTAGCTCTCCGACTTTCTTATCCACGGTAAAAGGCACGAGATACGTGGCGATAGCTAAGTATTATCACCAGGCAGTACTAAAATGCATGTCTAGGTCGAGTGCTAGAACTTGAAAGTACTTTTTCTCGTCTGCTTAAACGTTCATCATTTTTACTACCAATTAGCTTGCACTTTGTTTTCCTTTCATTGTGCGCTTGCTACAGCGTCACGGACGTAAAGTGTGACGGCTAATCTTTCATCAACAAAGAGTTTCTCCAATACTTTTACCATTTCAGCTCGCCATAACACCATTAAGTTGTCGGTCATAGATGTAAAGGGCACCGGTAGCTTGTACTGTCACAGTACAAGCTAATTACACTGAACACATAGTGAGGTAGTGCCACGAGACTTCAAGCACGCGCGTCGTACAGAGAAAGTTTTCGACACGACGAAAGAGGTACGAGTAGAAGTTTATTCAGAATAGTTATCTCCTGTTTATTATAACCCATTTGGTGTTCTTTTTACCACAAATCCTTATACAAACATGTATTGTAACTATCCGCTCACCACCACTACCACTCACCACTGCATTCTTCTGTCTTGACTCAGCTGTATTTGATGATATCGTTAATCTATATCAACCAATGAGAAGTATTTTACTTCTGCAACACAGTATTGTCTGATAAGCCAGTCTTGTGAGAACATAATGTATTTCCTCACATAGTGTTCATACTTGATTTATACCTTATGTAAACTACCACTCAACGGAGGCACCCCGTTACATTACCCCCCCCTTAACTATCAGTCACGTTAGTGACTGATGGAAGAATGAGTGACTTCAATATGTAAATCTAGAAAAAGGAATCACTTGTTGGCTATATTTAACCATTCCTATGATCTCCCGCATATTTTACAAGTCCACGCTATTTTGCAGCCAAAGCTGCTAGGAGTGCAGCCATGAGGTTAAAATTCCGCCCGGAGGATAAAGAAATTGCCTTGAGCGCAGCAGACGACAACCTGCCTGTCGCTTCCTGGTGTAGACTCATGCGGTAATGCGCCGCGTGGAATTGAAGATTACAATCCCGATCCCATGTACTTTGGAGGGTCGGATGGCAACACCGACTTGACGATGACTGTCGCACATACAGAGTAAAATGCGGAGACGAAAGAGCCGAGCAAGTAGTACTAGCCAAGCGCAATGAGTCTCGCTGAGCATTGTTACATCTTCAAATTGTCCTTCGATTCGGGCGCTACGTCTTTAAGGCGGAGTCGCTCGCTTGAGAATAATCAAGACGGATTCAAAAGCCAGTTGAACTACAACGACGGTGAAGCATTAATGCGTCACAATCGAAACGACCGTGCTGATGTTGATGTCAATACTAAAATTTACACCCCGCAGGTGGCCAGAGATCGCGACGTACTGCGCGTTGCTCTGATGAAGAAGGCGTGACTGCTTCCCCAGTGAGTGTTTGATTGTTTTTGCATCACGGTAAGCGATTACTATCGAATCAGACTTTTCGACCCACCAATGCTTCATGGCCTTGAATCTGATGCGAGTGACTTTGCACTGAGCGTGACTTCATCATTGATGTATTCTTCATGCATCAATGGCTCAACGGGAACCATAAACATGTTGGTGCCTTGCTAATCTTTCCGTGGAGCGCGTGCATATATAAAGTTGGGGATATCAGCCGCAAAGAATGGCTTGACAGGTCGACCCTGTCTCGCAATCAGTTTGAGAAGAGGACTTCTACCAGTGCAAGTTACAAACTGCATCGGTTATCGAGAGAGATCAGGTTAATATACCTCTTCTGGAGTGATGCGTGCTAATGCTGTTTGAAAAACTTGAATCCATCTTTAAAAGAAGTTTATTCAATGACCGAAGCCTGGTGGAGGGTTCGCGTCTCGACGGATATGTACGTGGGAATAGCTAATTTGTAATCCCTAAACAAACACGCTGGTATTTTGTTCTCCAATTTTCCTTCTTCGGCGTCGGATGTGCCTTGTCAAAATACTACTTGAAAAATCCCAACACGTCCACCGTCAGTTGCGAAGAAGGCTCCCAACGAATCGCCGAGGGCGGATAGCCACGTCACCGGACGAGCTACCTCGTCCGACGTACGTTCACGTCGCGGTGGTTCAATAGTCTTTCCGGGAGGAAACGTTAATCACCGTGCGTATCAACCAATGATGAGGCGGAGAAGGAGACACATTCTCTGGTAGATCCGCAGTGCCAATGTTATGATGTTGGTTACCTCGACCACGTAACACGTGAGTTGCTCAATGACCTTGAACGCGAGAGAGGCGGGCATCTGCATTTGATCGGCAATGTGGAACGTCTGAGCTGAAATTGGGAGAAGGAAAGGGCAAAGTATGCATTTGCCAAGATGGCAATTGAGCGAGAACAGCGTTCTCTCCTGGCTTCGCGAAGAAATATTTGAACCTCAGACGCGGGATGAGAGCCAGCACCGTGACCAAAAGTATCTCCCGTAAATACTCGAGCACAAGGGCTTTCTTCACTGGAGGAAGCCCTGTTCTGATAAAACGGTCCAAGACGACCGACGTGAAACGTAGGATGAGTGTGCATTTTACGTGGCAGTTTAGTCGTATATGCGTTGCCTAAGCAATGTAGCACGCGAAATAGACCGATTCAAGTGTGTGGTAAATTGTTACTAATCCACGTTAGTCACTATGTGTCAAGGTAGGTTTAACGTAGGCAGTAAGAATGATTCATCTTAATTGGAAAGAAGAGCATTTGCCCTTCCATTTTTGTCAGCGTTTCGTTTTTGTCGATCTACCGCCTCTGCGATATATTCTTGTAAAAAACAGACCCCCTTTTCGAGATCCATTATGAATTCCTCTGCTGATTCACTATTTTTAGACGCAGTGATCTTTTGCGTACTGAAGTAAGATTACTAGTCCGCCTCTGCGAGTGTGTCTTTAAAAGCACTATGCGTGATGCCGATTCGATCAGTATCGTAGTGACTAAGAGCACCCTCGCTCTTACTTTCCTCTTTCTCACCAAGTCGATGTGACCGATGTCGGCATCAAACGTGGTGACCTCATAATAAGCACATGACGAGTCAAAGCCGGATGGGCAAACGCATGAAGTTCCCCTCCTCCATAAATGAGATTCACATTCTTAAAGGTGGGAAGGCGCGGATGACCCAAAATTATTTACAAAGAAAGACGTGTAGTCGTCGATACATGGACCAAATTGCTGATGGCGACTCCACCATTGGCAAGAATTCGCTCCAATTCGTAAAAGAATGTACGTATCGTCAAAGGATCTTCTAGAGGAAACGATTTGCGCGTCCTGTCGGACCATCTGTTTCAGGACAGTCAGACGTGGACATTTTTGAGTGCGTGCTGAGTGTTTTAACACGAAAGGCCAAAACTATGAATTTGACCACGGGTTCCGATCGGATTCGAGTTCACAAGTCAATTCATGAAGGCAAAAGACCATACAGATAAATACACGAGCACAAATTGATGCGTTGATTGATTTAGGTACTTTAACAAGATATTCCGTCTTGATAAATTGGCCTACAAACACAAGAATATTAGTATTCCTATGAGAGTCTGCGTGAAACATAAAGTTCATTGATTTGGATTTCCAGCACTTGATCAAAACGGCCAAAGGCTGCAACGAGGCTTGAAGTGAAAAACTGGACATAAACCGTTGACAGACTTCGCCACCTAGAACGTACTTGCGCATGAACACAACACTGGCGGGGATAGTAAAAGTAACGGCTCACTGTGAAAAATTTTTTTAACGACCACCACAATGTCCACCAACAGGTGCGTTGTGGTACTTATACTCGATACGCAAATGCAGGTCACCATGATCTAGAACGATGCCACGAGGTACATCACCGTCAACAATAACATATTGTATTAAGTCGTTGCGAACTGTATGTCAATCTGTAGAGGGTCTATTGTCTATAGACTACTGTTTAAAGCTCTTTCAGGAAGGGGCGTGATCGCACCATTTCCAGATCACACGCCTTTCGTATGTATTTTAATAACGTTGACGACGAGACCCTCGAAGTCAGTACATCAACAATGTTCAGACCAGTGTCGGGTGGTGCAGTCGTCTCGATATCGGGCCGGCACGAGAGTGAGTCAGCGAAGACGCGAGGTCTTCCTGGATTATACTCGACAAAGAAGTTTTACTCCGCGAAGAAAGACAGTCACCTCGCAGTCCACCGCAAGAGGTGTGTACTGTTTACGGCCGCGCGTACAAGCGCATGGTCCGTATAAACAATGGAGGTTCTATCACCTAGAGGATAGACTCTAAATTTATCCAGCTCGTACTTCATGTCAAGAAATTCCTGGCAATGGATGGGGTAGTTGCGTTCAGCTGGTCGCAGCTGGCGTGGCTAATAACAGACGACACATTCCGCACCGTCTGCATCTTACTTCTCTATTGATCAGCCTTTGCAAAGTTACATGCTTAGAAATAACTTGGAATGGCCTAGCTTGGTCTACAATCTCAAGAACTGGAGATCGCATCAAGCTTTCTTGATAACTTAGAATAAGCGCTGGCAGTCGGCAATCCATTCCCACTTCTCGCTCTTTCCGATCAACGAGATAGATGAACCGTCATCTCGGCTGTACTGCGTGGATTTATGTGCAAATACGTCGCTGAGGCACGAAACCTTCGGAGTCCCTTGACATCTGTAGGCATCAACGGGTCGATGATAGCCTTGGTATTTCTGGATTGGTTCGAACGTCATGCGTTCCCACGATACAAACAGAAAATATTATTTGAATAGAGAGGGTAGCGATGTGGCATTGATTTTCTTCTTTAGCAAGCGCAGTGAAATATCAACACCATTGCCTTTGTCATAATTGTGTAGCCAATATGATAACAACAGTGACAGAGAGTGAAGATAAGGCGACGAGATCGACCACACAATCGAAGATGAGCAGCCGATGAGGATCTGCGGCTAATTAAACCTCTTCGCGACCAACTATTCGGTGTACCACATGCCTTTATTGGTGATAAGGTGAGCGGACGAAATTTAACGACTGATTTAGCAAGTTCAAACACAACCTCGTCCGTTTAGATGCCTTACACTGGCGCTTTTGATTATTTATTTTAAAATTACTTTCTGAGATTATCGTCTGGCATATCTATTCTAGTCATTCTGTCCATCACACAAATCTTTTTTATATAGAAGGAGATCACGATCGATCTTCCTCTCGTCAAGATCGATATCTATCTCTGCTGCGGACACCAATCAACAAGATTGGGACGAGTGTGAATAACAAATGAATTTCCTTATTAACAGTTCTCAAGATCATGTGGTTGGTAGGAGATCATTTTTCGGAATCAAGGATGAGATACTCAATCCACATTTAGATTCACTTAACAGTTAAGATGTACGAAGGGCCACGATTTTGCTATCAGGATTTCATACATGTATATATATACACATAGCTACAAATGCTGCTAGAGTGTTCTCAATCCAGCCCTATCGACGCGTACACAAGGTGAACTCAACGTATTAGAACAAAATACTGATCGATAAGCCCCCTCCACGTGTCGACAGTTCTAAAAATATGATAGGCCGCCGTTCGCATCAAAAAGAAATTGATGACGCTTTTTCTAAAATGGTGCGCGTACTCAGATACTCTTCGACCTCTACGCAATACCGTGAGGTCGATAGCGAAGAGTTCAAGCTCAAGTATAAAAACTGGAACGGAGTGTTCGCAGCGGAGAGATTGGCGTAGAGACGAATACAGGTGATATATTCACATCGTTAGCATTTAAAAAAAGAACTTTTTTGACAAGAGATTAAAGGGGAAGGTCGATCAAAAATCTGGAACAAAAATCTCAATTGCCTCCCATGGACCATTTCTTCGGGGTCACTGGACATCTTTCAGCAAAAATCTATCTGCCGGATAAATTCTGATGACGAGTCTAACATATTTCTTTGACGACACAACGTACAATGTTAAGAAGACGAAGACAACACAAAACTTCCAAATAAACGCGAGTAAAAAAAAGCTTCAAGATCAGAGGGCCGAGAGTGAGGATAGGTCAAAGATCAGGGGCATTTAAAGTCCTACGACCGCAAGATCGGCAACCGCGTACAGTCCAACATGATAGTCGTACAAAATCGAAGGTTAAAGCAAAGGGGACCGACTAAGAAGAACTACTACAAAATTGGAGCACCGAAAGTAGAGTAAAAGCTACAAATGTGGGATAAAGTGAAATGAGAGGGTAATTGAAGCAAAAGTTAAAGAGTTTCCAACGACTGATCCCGTTCTCTGGATCTTGCTAAAAAAGCGAATCGTATCATTTGATCCACCCGAAACGAAACCTTAGGAAGTCATTGCTACAATCAACGCGTTATACATACTCACACACCTAATGATAGGAACATGTTTTTATTCATATAATTTCTGATGCGGATGATCTGATTACAATCAGCTGGATCGGATAAGAATGTGGATGACTCTTTAGTCGAGAACAAATGCCCCTCTAAGCTGAACAGTTTAGACCGTACCCCAAGACTGCAAATCTTTCGAAAGCTTTCAAATAACACCATAAGGGTCGTCTCGATTTGCTATGGTATTCAGAGATCCGATCAAATGATTTGCTCATCAACTGTCGCATGTCCTTAGGTTCGTCGCTCGCATCATTTTTTCACGATGGACGTAAACAAGTCAAATTGAAACTCGGATGACAAAGATTAAGTTTGAAGACCAACTGATGACTGTAGAATTACTCACAATATCGGTCGGCACATGTGTACCCTCCTGCACACGTGCTGTAAAGTGGCAAAGTAGAGTGCTGTAGACGAAAACAAGAACTTAATTCTTTAACCGATTCACCGCCTAAAGTCACGCATCGATGCAAAATACAATAATGTATTTTGCATCGATACGTGACTTAGGCCTGTTGTTATAGCAGAAGCTGTAGGGTCGCTCTACAGAGTACGGCTTAGATACAATTTAAATGATCTGTGGACGGAAGAATCAAGATGCTCTCGCATTAACTATCAAAGCAACATGATCTGGCGCGAACGCGATTCACAGGATCAGAGTTTCAGCAATCTCAAATAAAGAAGATTCTAACGGAATAGTTAGGGCAAAAGGTCAAGCGCGGAATCCTATCGTAAGATGGTACCCGCTGCTAGAATCTTTCCTGACGGATTACTTTGAAAATATAGGATAGGTTGCTGGAAAATATTTCTACGCGCGCAAACATCCTGAAGAGTTACCTTGAGATTATCTTTACCACCGCAATAAAAATTCATGCTACAACATTACCTGTTAATGATACTCAAAATTATTTGGCGAAGAAAATGGGGATCTTTTCATCAACACGTCTGATGATCACGATTTGGCCAACCAGTTGCTGCTGCTACGTGTGTATGATGCGGGCGCTGTGGAAACTACATTGCATGGACCATTATGAACAGTTCCAATAAGGCATGGAAGCAAAGGAACGACATTCTGCAGACAGAAGATATCGTCGGTCAAAGCATCCGTACCTTCAAAACATATTCGAGCGATGAAAGCAATCCGAATTAAAGATTCAGCTAGGACATCACAATCCGAGATTAGCCGATAAAACTCAGATATGATCAACAAGCGGCGAATCTGGCAATTACGTCCCGTCACAAGACACTGAACGATCTTTCTGAACGCCCGAAGACGAACAACCATGCTTACGATTCAAATTGTTCTGTACGAGGTACTTCGTTAAAACCATATGCTCATTGCAGCTTGATCAAACGAAACAATTTAGGGTGCTGGGAACGGTTGCGTGCCAGAATTTCAGGCGTAAAAGACCTTCATCATGTAGCTGTCTTTTCGTGTGCCACGCGTGCGTGGAAGCGCATGAGACGGGAAAGGGTTCGATGAAAGAGTCTTAGGGTAACCGACCGTTTTTGCGCACAGTTACGCTTTAGTGAACGAAACTGATTACTGACAAATTAAGTCCATTGAATTCAATCTTAAGCAATTTGATTTTCATTGATGAGCTTTGAACCATTTCAATGAACGATTAACTGTGTGCATGTGATTTCATAATTTTACAGAGAGAATGTTAGTTGAGGAAGCATTTTGTGTAATTTAGATAAAATAATAAAATCGTTGATGGTGCGCCGCTTTCTCTTATCGAAGTAAGACGTCGTGGGTGCTCAGGAGAGTGTAAACCACGATGAATAGTACACCGAGACGCGCGGACGTCGTCTGTACTTTGAAGTAGGTAAATTTCCTGCAAAGGGAGGTCGATTATAGGGCTGCGTCGAAGCACGAAGCTTACAATCTCAGCAGATTTGGAGAGCCACCTGGCTGAACAAATTTCCGCCATGCAGCATGTGAGCATACCTGTTGCCCGCTCAGATACAAGGAAGCGTGCCACCTTGATCTGCGACGCACTGCATAAGTGCACGAGAGACATCCAGTGGACACAACTCACGTCTAGATAGTACTTACGCTTCCTTGGTTGCCACCCGGTGATTATGCTACGCGCTTCTCAAGGTATATGGAGAGTGCGAATAGCGGTGAAAAAGTTGTAGGCTGTCGGGGTTTTAAATGCGATGGCCAAGCTTTGAATTGAGAATATGAGGACTTGTTTTATGTTGTTATCATGGACGGGAATTCGTTCGGCCCTATGTCCACGACTCGCAACGTCATTGCAATCGAGGCTCTAGAAACGTGTGAATGCAGGGGACCAAGCCCAACTTCCGCATACCTGTGGTGGCGGCTGGTAGTACGTCTTGTTTGCTGCCCCTTGTCTTTTCATCCTCCCCGACGTTTGCCTGCTCAAGACAGAGCTCACAGCGCTATCCATTGACGGCGCGCGTGTTTCTGGTGCGCTGAAGGGGTTCTACAGTTCCATATTTCTAAAGGACTAGTTGGAAACATTTGCTACCGTCCTGAAAGCCAAAGGGATTCAAAACCCAGTCATTTTGACTTCGAATAACTCTTCCACGCATGTGAAATGAAAAAAAAATAGAGCAAGTTCTGCCAACGTTTTATCATTTTGTTTTCCTCATAATCACAATTCTCGCGCTATTTTTTTCAAAGTACGTGAACTTCTGCTGTGAACATGTCATCCTTATGATAGCCTCGCCAGCAAACGCAACGCACATCTTCCAGACGCCAGCAGTAGCATTTTACAAAAAAATCTGCCGCGAGGGTCTACAGCTTCAAATGAATGAAACAGCGGACCTAGCACTGTACAAACAGACAACCATCGATATTGCGTGTTATGTATACCGTATCGCCATCATTGAGAACTCGAGCAAAGCAATCGAAGGCTTTCGGGGTACTGGACTACACCCTTTCTCTCTGTGTCAACTAAACAAGCGCCTCGGTGAGTATCAAGCTGGGAGAGTGAAAGGTGACTTTGGCAATACATCCTAGCTTGTTCTTCACCCGAATCTGGTCACCACAGTCCAGAATGCGATTCTCACTCTTCCTCCAAAGCATATACGAAAGCAGAAGAAGTGTACAACAGTGATCGGCACTACAGACGGGATGTTTATTGAAGTAATGCTTGCAGAAGCGTCCGATTAGTAGTCGTGCACTAAGCCGATATTCAGTAAAATGGGCCCGAATTCGACTATATTTCACCAACTCCTATGACATTGTACACAATTTTTACGAAGCTGCAACGATGTGCATTAAAACCGCAGCTAGAATGGCTATTAATTTGGTGCTTTCTGATACATCTGGTTCGTGTCATTCAAGTTACCAAATAAAATCTCCGAATTGATCCACAATTGTGCCGTGAACAGGTTGTTGACTATACGACATGATTCGCCCTACAAGATGATTCGTTCTACGACACGATTGACGTGATTCGCCAACGAATCGTGCCGAATACGCACACAGGAGAGCTCCCTGACCAGACTGAAAAGATGTCGAACTAAGATGCCCACCAAGTTGGAATCTGGTACGAGCCTAGCGTTCCAGGCTTTTGTATCTTTGCATTCTTGAAAAGGAGATGGATGGCAAGGTACAGGAAGAGGGAGATGTTGTAGCCAGTATATGCCATCTACATTTACCCACCCTATCTGCGATGTCCAGTACCAAGAGGATCGATGAATATTCGTGATCGTAATCGACGATGGAAAAAGATATAGCGCCGGTGAATCACGTGACTACTAGAAGCACCACGCTACAGTGAAGTGTTCAGACAGTCGAAGGCAGTAGGCAAAATGAACAATGAGAAGGCCACTTTACTGTTTTATTCTGGTGCTGACATTACTATCATCTCGACGTCACCTTTGCTCGTATGGTTGGGTGTAATCTATATTTCACTACAGACGTGCCAAGATCAAATTCATGCTAGCAGGGCGCTAGTATATTAATTCAATGCGTAGGTGGGAGATCAGGCGGGCAGAAGAGCTTTGTCGGTATGGGTTTATGATTACAGCTATCATACGGCTAGGGCTTTCCGACGGAACCCTCTGCTTGCTGAATGAAATCCGAATGCAAATTGCATGGCGTCGCCATCCGTACAGTTCTAAGGTTCATGGGGTCACCACCGACGACCAATACGTCGCGATCCCAGTCGGGAAGCTGACGGATCTGGAAGTTCAATGGTATGCCTTGCACCAGGGGACTTGATAAATGGCCGCGAGAAGATACTGATGCTCAAGGTGTTAGTAAAAAGCGCAACGATATCTTTTTCGTCGGCATCATTACCAAGATTTGATTACGATCTTGCATCTTCAACGTGCTGAACAAACGTTGAGGTTACCACCTTGGTCATTATGATAGAGGCATTTGGAACGCATGTGTTATTTTTTAATTTGCGACAAGATGATAAACGGTTGCGGTATATTATGTAATGACTCGGAGATATGGTCTGCGACATTCGGTGCATTTCGCTTCGCAACGGCCATCACTTTTCTATCTGAGAGAGAGAAGAACACAGACCGTCTATTATACGATATTATGGTGTACAAGACGTCTGGAAAGACCTAAGCCAGGATAGCAACGCTGGTGTCGGATGATCCGGTGGTTGTACGTGACTCACCGCTGTGTGCGGTGCTCTAGATGGGGCCATGGTGAGCAGTCCAATGCATTGCATCAGACGAGTCCCGGCCACCTGGGTGTGTAGCTGTCTACGCTCTCGCAGCGCTAGCGCGTGTAATTGCCGAAAACTTAAAACTGTGCATTCGTGGATACATCCCGCCAAAGTGACGGAATGCCCTTCGTGAACGACCCGATTGCGTTGCACCCATAACGTCGTGATACATATAGAACAGAACACCCACCACCTCCGCTTCCATTGACATACATATGCCTCCATCGAATGTCCAAACGCGCTCAGCAGCCGCCGAGAAATGATCGGATGTAATGGCGGGGACTTTCGTGACAAGCAAAAACTCGCATAATGCTGCACGCTGATCGGCATCCCCGAGCATCCGGTCCAGTAGGTAATGAGTGCCTGCCAGCAACCCTGGGCTACTGGACAACCCCAAAAGATGTGATCCAGAGTCTCTCTCTGCCCGTGACAGACCGAAAGTTTTCGACAGCAGTTATTTAGCTCCCGACCTGAACTATATAAATTAAGCTGATGCAGCGCCATTCGGTAGTAAACCCGCACTTGATACTCGGTGATCGCGTTGCGGTGGCGCCACAACTCTCTCGGTGTCTGATTGAGGGCCGCACAGTATCTTTCGTTGCGTTCCGCCGATTGACCATCACTTTTCTATCTGTACTCGAGCTCATGGACAACTAACGACGGAGTGCACTTTTTATTGTAGAAAGCGCTTGTGTTACCGTCCCAGAAACAAACATGCCTAAAGTCACCGCAAGTTATGTCATTCATCTGGCTGCTGCTACTAGGAAGTACCAACCAGAGGCCAAACAGCTTTGATTTTACCGGAACATTGAAAAAGAGCATAGTACTGGCATGGCCACGGCTTAGCATGCCACCACCGCCACGACAACACGATGGCTCATGGCGCTGAACACCCTGAGCGCACTTTCCTCCTTTAACCACAACTAGTATAAAAGAATGAAGGCATAGTTGTATTTACCACTACAATCATTCGCTGCTTTCGGTGTAACATTGCTTCCACTCCTATTCCACTAAGCACGGTTTGTGGAGCCAGCTTCAAAGGTGCAAGCTTCACGAAGCCATTGTGTCACATGTTGACTGACGGTGTTTATCGTTAAACGTAGGTGACCGGCTTCAAACAGTGCGTTTATACAGACACGCGATACCACAATTGCGACCACACGACCGTGAGAACATGAACTACGTGCGTAAGCTGTCGATTACGGCTCACTTCGGCGCTTACATTTACTTGGACGACGCCGTCAATTACCTTTCCTCAATATACCGGCGTCAAATTGCGGGAAAAGCAGTTTGTCTAGCGCTGGCGACGTGAGAGGAGCAAGATACAAGCCATCCGGGAGGCTAGTGGCTGCAACGCCGCCGTCTGTCCGTTCAAAGAACAAGAGCGAATATCCGAAAGCTTAAGCACAGCAGCGCTTGACCAAATGTGGCGTGGCATTCAACAACACCATTCAGGGAATGAGCAATGCAGGAAGCCTATGGTGACAAGTACGTGTGGAGACGGTTAGGGTCTCGTGAACGTGAGGGTCGTCGTTACTGCGACGGCACAGCTTTACATAAGATATTCAGCAGCGACAGGCTGTGCTGAACAGAACCAGCCGCTTTTGGAGAAAAGAGACACCGAGGGGTTGAAAGCACGTGGAATCAAAAGATTCAGTCCGTGTGGGAGTGACTGCGAGGTCGAAAGGCCGTAGTAATTGAACAGCCCGTTTATGACTATGGCACAATGGCGTTGCGCACGCCTGGGTAACCTTTATACGCCCGCAGGGTCTCGTCAACTGTCACGTTGTCTGTCGCCGAAGTGCATCTTTTGTTGGTCACCTTTGCATTAGGAGTGGGCGGAATCAAGCACGTACAATGTTCGAAGCACTGACTTGCGGAGATCATTTTATGTGAGCAAGGAAAGTGACATTATTGATCGATCGTGAGCTGTCGTAGTCGCACTAAGCTGACAAAAACGTGCGTCACGACGGCTTGTGCTCGCAAAAATTCCAGGCCACCGGCGTATGAAACATTTGTAATGCCAGGGCACGATTTGCAAACTAAAGGAAGCATCACGAGGGGGCATCAAACGCCACACTTCTTCCAGGCCATAGAGCGCGCAAAGTGTATCTCGTCACATGGAGACACGACCTCGACCCAGTAGATTTGCGCGTACGGTTGGACCGACCAACTTCAGCGTCCATTTGAGCTGTCACAATAGGTGTCGGTGTTTCTGCACCAAGCTTTTGTGGCTGGCAGTCGCCGTTGTGGTATCGCCAATACGCCGTAATATCCAATCTTGTTGATGTTCGCTAGCTGAGACCTGTACATGTTCACGTTTGCACAACCCCTGCAACGGGTCGGAGTTGCAGGTGGATCGCATTCTAAATTTTGCTTGGACTGTCACGCGTAGCTAGCTCGTCCCTGGAATACATACGAAAGAAGACTTGAACGCGAATAGATGGCTCGTGGGCTGCTGGGCACACTGCTTGCGCTCGCACTATGGGAAGTTCACTATGACTTGGCTTCTGCTGGATCACTCGTGTCGGGTGCAGCCTACGGCTTCGCCACAGGAACTACAGGAGGTGGTGACGCGAAACCCGTGTACCCGAAAACGAACAAGGAATTGGAAACTTACCTAAGCGACGCCGAGCCGCGGGTGATCGTACTCAACAAGGAGTTCACGTTCATTAAAACCGAGGGGTCTACTACAGAAAGCGGCTGTCGTCCGGAGAGTCAACAGAAATGCCTCGCCAAAAAGAACGATTTCAAAGGACAAGACGCGATTAAAGTGTTAGTCTCAACGTCCTCGGACCAGAATGGCGGATGCAGCATCGGAGACGAGATGGTTCAAGTGACTTACGATAAAGCCGCCAGGACGGCGCTGACTGTAGCGAGCGACAAGACGCTGGTCGGTGAGGGCACGAAAGGAGTGCTGAATGGCAAAGGTATTCTTATTTCCGGTAGCAACGTGATTGTGCAAAACATCCACATCACAAACTTGAATCCTCATCTGGTGTGGGGTGGTGATGCCATCAGCATTGGTCAAAACGACGCACCGAAGGGTATTTGGATCGACCATGTCAAGATTTCCAATATCGGCCGGCAAATGCTGGTGGTCAACTATTCCGGTGCGACAGGAATCACGGTCAGTAACACAGACTTCGATGGCAACACAAAGTTCTCAGCTTCGTGTGACAGTCACCACTACTGGAGCATCTTGTTATATGGCAAAAGGACTGAGGTGAGTCTGCTTGGCAACTACATCGACCACACCTCAGGTCGGTCGCCCAGGGTTGGAGGTCACGGCGACGATACGGTAGTTGTTCACGCTGCCAACAACTTCTTCAGCGAGATTTCTGGCCACGCATTTGATGTGGACAAGGGAGGATACGTTCTGGCAGAAGGCAACTACTTTGCTTCGGTAGCGTCAACAAACCAGGGAAAATCCGGCAGTATGTTTGCGCCAACTGCAGCTAACGACTGCAAGGCGGTCATCGGCCGCGCCTGCTCGGTGAACGTTTTTAAAAGCAGCGCACCTCTGAAGGGATGTACAGGAGATGCGGTGAGCTCCCAGTTCACCAGTCTCAAGAAGTACATCGCTAGTTACAAGGCAGGCCTTGCTACACAATTTGCAGAGGCTAGCGGCAACTTTGGCATTGGCGAATTGAAAGATGCTGTCGCACCATCGGGTGCCTCGAAAAAGAGCGGCGTCGCGATATCTGGCCCAGATGCGTCTGCGGGTGGAGAAGATGCCGAGAACAGCGTGACGCAAGAAGACCACCCAGCTGACAAGACACCGAAAACTACCGACGTGCCAGTCTCAACGGACAAGTCTGGCGGGAAGGCAAGTGGCAAGGATGGTAGCGCTGGTTCCGGCAACATGCACAAGAGTAAAGATGATTCTGCTGGTTCGAGCAAAGACACTTCCAAAGACATCGACGCCTCTGTCGGAACTGTTGTTCCATACCCAGGAGACAACAAGAAGCCTGTCCATGGAGAGGAACACCAGGAGTCCACTGATCACTCACAGGATATTTCGCATGAAGAAAAACCAAAGTCGAGTGCCTCAAAAAGAAGTGACACCGCCCCCGTGCCTGGCTTCGACGAGTTTGCGGGTGGGGAAGATGCCGAGAACAGCGTGACGCAAGAAGACCATCCAGCTGACGAGACACCGAAAACTATTGACGTGCCAGTCTCAACGGAAAAGACTGGCTGGAATGAAGACACGAAAGACGATCATGGCTGGAAGGGAAACGGCAAGGATGGCAGTGCGGGCTCCGGCAATGCGCACAAGAGTGAAGGGGATTCGACTGCTTGGCAGGCGGACAAGAAATCCGATAACGACTGGAAGGCAAACGAGAAGGATGGTAGCGCAGGCAAGCAGGTGGGTTGGCAGGGGAACGCGGAAGCCGCTAGCTACTGGAAGGCAATGGGCACGGACACTGCTGGTGCTGGCACTGTGCACGAAAGTGAAGGCGAGAAGGTTGTCAATGGAGAGGACCAGCACAAGGCCGATTCTAAGCCACAAGATGTCTCGCACGAAGAACCCAAGAAGAGCAATGCCATGCCCGATTTTGACTTTAACTCCGTTATGCAAGAAGACGTACCAGAGGACATGAATCGCATGCGCAAGCTTCGCATGAGACACTAAGGTACACTGCTAAACTCGACTTCCATCGAATCGAGAGTGCGTGAAACTGATTTTTCAAATATACCTAGTGGCTTGATTCAGCTAGAATTGGTCATTCCCAGTTACCTCGATGACACGACCTCACAACCAGCTGACCGTAAATCCGATGCAGCAATTCTTATGCTGAGTACGTATCGGCATAGCAGAGTCGCATTAATCGAGCTCATAGTCAATGGCGATCGAGTATTCCTTCGCTGCCAGCGGAGAGCTAGCTTCGTCCACCCTGTGAAGCGCTTTCTACGTCCCGTTTTTAGATCTACCATTCGTTGTCAACAGACAAGTGCTCGTTCTTCTGGCAATAGTCACCATGAAGTCATTACTTGTGCTCTGACTTTTGATGCATAGTCAACATCGTCTTAGCAGCTATGTTCTTAAGGGACCACAAACTATCGGTTGCTTCAGTGAATTTCATGTAGAACAAACGATGGCGCTAGTCAAATATGATCTCTACCCGACTTCGCAAAAATT
Source organism: Peronospora matthiolae (assembly GCA_921007115.2). Classification (NCBI taxonomy): domain Eukaryota; phylum Oomycota; class Peronosporomycetes; order Peronosporales; family Peronosporaceae; genus Peronospora; species Peronospora matthiolae. Next base: position 374,970 of record CAKLBY020000050.1, on the reverse strand, counting down.
GCTTCCAACAGTTCGATCGTCTACTATGTGCTGTATCCACGAGAGCGCTATACAGCAAGCACTTGCATTCCTAAAAGCAGACGACTAGTCTTTGAACCCACTTTCTACGAAACCTTTGCGTTTTAGGGAAATACCCATGAACGATTCAGCCGAATAGTTCATGGGTGTTCCTCCAAACTTTGGTGACTATCGCGCACGGTCTTTATCATCTAACGTTTTCATTTAGAGTTCGCGTACTCTTACAAGTACGTCAAACTATGTCACGATGACCTCTAACTTGCCACACTTTTGTGTTTAATGCTCTCCAGTAGCGATGTATCTATGCCCGGTTTGTTCGTCGAACAGTGGATGACTTACAACACGGTAATATGGACACTCCTGGTGTCAGAGGGAAATCAGATCGCGATCAGTGGTTTACATGGACAAGCGACAAAAGTGAACATCACAGGTAACGGTCGTGTAGATGTTGCCAAGACGATGCTGGCATCCAGTTCAACGAGGTTGAACAGATGTCGCTCTTAGGCTACTACATATGACAAAGTCTGCATCGCTATCGTTTACCGCAGCGGACACAACGAAGCACATAATCAGCTAAAACAGCTTTCTTTAGGAATGAAGTATGCGAGTGTGCTCAGAGCTGGGAGAACATACTTGGGGTCATTGCTGCAGGGTTTCTTAGCGTCTTTTGTACGAGCATTCCGGAGTCATTGCACGCTCCAGTCAAAGCGCTTTAGTGAGCAAGTTTATGGTAGAATGTGTGTGGAAGGCATACTTTGGACATGCTGAGAGGCAATGGCGCAAACCAATGACATGTTGTTGTTGTCGCAGGTGAGGTTCATTGAGAATCTTCTAGAGATCACTAATGTCCGGGATGGATTCGTTACTTTCTACACTACACGGGACACATGTTAGGGGACAACCGACTGCGACTGGGGTGAGGTATGGATTAAGGATATTCCCATCCAAATGGGGTACTCGCCAAGTACAGGCGTCACTGAGCCGGTCAAAAACGGTGTCAAGGACGGGTCACACCTATTGGTGCGTGGATGTCCAGTGCCCGACGTCACTGACCAAGAATCTTGCTAGATCAGCCAAAATGGGCCGGTCGTCGTCCGCGGACGTCTGGACTGAACGAGAGGGGTCCAGAGCAATGTTGGCGGCTTGATGGGCCATCTTGTTAAAATCGCGGTAGCGGTGCGTCCAGCTCAGTACGCCGAGGCATTCCGCACTGCACCTCGCAGATCTATGGAGCATGCGGAGACCGGGGCTTTTCGGTGGACGATGGTGTCGTAGCTGTCGGATGATCATGGCACTGTAACGGGGTGAATCGTTACATAACAATTTATAAGAAATTGTTAATAGAATATAACTATAAGAGTTATATTCTCAGAATATTGTCATAAGGACGAATATTCTGTAGCACTTACGAGTAGTTCCTAATTGGTTGACATAGGTCATTATATCAACCAACGAAGACGCGCCACGACAGACGCACGCAATGAGTGGTGAGCAGATAAATGATTTACACATTTGTATTTAGACATAGTTAGATGAAGATAAATAGTGATTTATTGCAGACATTAACTATACTAAATACAGTTCTACTTTTTACTCTAACTAAGTACTCGCTTCTTCTTACCGTCTTCTTCTGCACGTACGAGTGTACGTGAAGTTCCGAAGCACCCCCTTATTCTGTCATCAGAATAAGTAGCTTGTACTGTCACCAGTACAAGCTTCAGGGTGCCCCGTTACACCTGGTAGCACTTCGTAGTCCGTCCAAGGACCGCGTTCACATCCAACATGAATATGTTGGATGATGAAGATGACCAAAGCTTTCACGCTACGCGTGACAGCTACTCCCATTTGAGCGATGTCGAATGGGATGCGGTTGAACAAATGGGTTCAACCATGGGCATCCATGCTGTTAGCGTCATGCTAGAGGCTCTCAATAGAGATGCCCAACATGCTACTATCGCCAAGTTCATTCAAAATGAACTTGACGATGAACGCGAGAAAGTAGCCTTGCTTCACCAACAAGGTTCTCAACAAGCAGAGTTGTTGAGATAACAGGGTGCTCAACAGTTTGAACTGTTGAGACAGCAGCAGGCTGCTGCTGGCGGGTCGATGCACTCGCGTCGACCCGAGACTTTGAAGATTGACATCTCAAAGTATAGGGGGGTCGAAGAGGACTCCCGCTTGAGATGGTTCGTCGAATTGGATGACGCCATAAGGGCGCGTCGCATCGACGACGGGGATGTGCAAGTTGCATTTGCCCAGTCAAATCTGGCAGGACGTGCCAAGACTTGGGCACTGGGGCTCAAGTTGCACGACCCATATGCGTTTGGGTCGTTGGAAGTCTTCAAGTCGCGGCTCAGACAAACGTTTGAACCACCTAGAGCTGAGTTCAGGGCTCGAACCGAGCTCTTGAAGCTCAAACAGGGTAAGCGTGATGTGCACGCTTACGCCCAACATATACGACATCTTACGAGTTGTATAAGTTCCAATCCGGTGGATGAACACACGTTGGTTTCGGTGTTCATGCAGGGTCTTGCGGATGGTCCCTTCAAGACTCACCTATTCCGACTTGAACTGGATTCACTAGAACAAGCCATTTCCATTGCGGAACAGGAAGACTTCAGTCTGAGACAGGCTCGCGCCAGCTCGACATCATATCGTCCACCGAGACGATATGACAACGGAGGTCCAGAGCCGATGGAACTCTGTTATGTAGAGAGCGAGAAGGCTCGCTCTACAGACTACAAGAAGTTGCAGAGATGCAACAGATGTCAAAAGACAGGACACTACGCTTACGAGTGTAGTGCCCGTCGTCCAGTGTCTCGCAACACTGGGCGTAGTGACCGTTCACCCATGAGAAAGGGGCAGGGACGAGGGTCCGCAGTTGGTGCAAAGACGCAACAACGGGATGGACCGTCAACAAACGGACAGGATCAGTAGGTGCGGAGCACCCTACTGGTCCAGCAACGTCAAGAGAATTTGTAGGCCTCTTGATGAAAGTTGCTCCCAACACACAAACGTTGTGAGTTGCTGCTATAGGTAATGAGATCTTACTCATTAACTTGAAACTCGAAGTGAAAAATCAGTTGTCCCTTCGAGCTCTAGTCGATTGTAAGGCGTCCAACGATTTTGTGCGACGCCAATCGCTAGAAGATGGTCACTTTAATTTTAGTGAATGCGACATACCTCCTACGAGGATGACGGTACGTCTTGCGACAGGCGCATCCGTAACCGTCATGAAGCGTATAGTGAAGATCCACTATACGCTAGAAGATACCCAATATGACGATGACTTTATCGTGTTGGATTTGGATGACAAATTTGATGTCATCCTTGGAATACCGTGGCTCAGAAGGTACGAACCACGGGTAAACTGGCAACATCGGACAGTAACGATGCCTGCCGCTTGTTCATCAGATGGCCATCTGATGAACGTTCTGGAGCGTCTACAAGCGTGTGGATGTACTGCGAGTGAGTGCGATGACCTCACTTGTGGTACGGTCGTTAGTACGACTGTACGAAACCTAAGTGTACCAAACGGTTACACTTCGGATCAAAGTTCCGGCGGCTGTGAGGAAACACAGGCTGCGCCGAAGGTCCACCACTCGAATAAGTCGGGTGGACTGGGACAAAGATTTATCCCTAGCGGGGAACATCTAGAAGAGAAACAATCGATCGCTCAGGTTAAGCGAAACGATAATCCTAGATCGACCAGAGAGTCTGTCGTAGAGGATCTCGCTGTGGTTGCGCAACCCCAGCTAGAGGAAGTAAAGGGAATAAGTCCCAAGATTACAAATACGGCGGAAATAAGTTCCCCGAAACCCGCGGGAATAAGTCCCCGGGAAGCCGAAGGAATAAGTCCTTCGAAGCCTGAGGGAATAAGTCCCCAGGAAATGACAGAGACATTGAATGTCATAGTCAATAACGGATCAAGTGTAGGCGCATATACACTTGATCTGATTGCGCCTCCGAAGTTAACTTCGGAGGCCACTCAGTTGCCAACGCTCAAACATAAAAGGTTCTTGCGTGATCTGCGTAGTGGCAAAGTCAAGCAGATCTGCGTACTCGTCGCTGACGACGAGTGTGTAACCGACATAAGGTCAGCAATAGTGTTCACTGAGAACGAGAGAGTTCTCAGTAGTTCATCTATGGACGAGAGTGCCCTGGATGAAAAGACACGAATTGAGCGATATGACTCCCAATCGTGGGAATCGCTCAAGACAAATCCTCTCTATGAAGATTTGGTTGAATTCAAGGATGTATTTCCTGAAACTGTTCCGTGCGAATTACCGAAGGATAAAGTTATTCGACACGAGTTTGAGCTTAAACCAGGCTCGAAGTACTGTGTCATGAAGCAGTGGCCACTGCCTCGTGAACAAGTACTTGCGATCGACAAGTTCTTTGCCGATCGTTTAGCTGCGGGCCATGTGAGGGAATCAACTTCCCCACATATCTCTCCGACCTTCTGTGTGCGAAAAGCAACAGGAGGGTGGCGGATAGTGCATGCATTTAACAAATTGAACGCTGCAACGGTACCGGCTCAGACGCCGATACCGAGGAAGGACGTAATCATTGATGGTATGTCAAAGAGTACCATCTTTTCGTCCATGGATTTGATGGATGGCTTCTATCAAATCCTTATGCGGGAACAGGATATACCCTATACCGCAGTTAGCACGCCTAGCGGCATGCTCTGGAAATGGCTAGTAATGCCACAAGGGCTCAGTAATGCCCCTGCCACGTTCAACAGATGTGTATCACATCTGTTGAGACCAGTACGAGAATTCGCGCCGAGTTATTTCGATGAAGTATTCATCCATAGTCGAGCTATGGATGGAAAGTCGGACGTTGAGGTTCACAGGTACCACGTCCGACAAGTTCTTGCAATCATGCGAAGGCATCAATTGCATGCTAACCTCAACAAGTGTATATTTGCAGCAAGCGAAATACCACTTCTTGGTTGCATCGTTGGTAAGAACGGTGTACGTCCTGATCCCGAAAAGATCAAGGCGATCACCGACTGGCCTGTGCCGGTCGATGTCAAAGGTCTTCGAAAATTCCTTGGGCTAGCGGCGTATTTGCATAAGTATTCACGCAATCACGCCGAGATGACTGCACACCTCTCTCGTTTGTTGAAAAAGAACGAGAGGTGGTTATGGAACGCTGAATGTCAACGCTCCTTTGAGGGTATCAAGCAGAGCTTGATACAATCCCCAGTCCTAGCAATTGCCGATCAGAACAGGCCATTTCATGTGGTCTGTGATGCCAGCGATTTCGCAATCGGCTGTGCATTAATGCAGTACGATCTTGAAGGCGTTGAACGCGTCGTCTGCTATCAGTCGCGTCAGCTGCAACCAGCTGAGCGGAACTATCCAGTGCATGACAAGGAACTCCTTGCCATGAAGTATGCACTCGCGAAGTTCAGAGTCTATCTATTAGGAGATAGACCCTTCATTGTTTACACTGACCATGCGTCATTACGCACGGCAGTGAACAGCCCGCACCTTTCACAACGAATGGCGCGGTGGTTGTCATTCTTTGCAGAATACAACTTTACGGTCGAGTACAAACCAGGACGACTTAATGTCGTCGCTGATGCACTCTCACGTCGTCCCGACTTTGAAACAGTCGCGAAACCCAACAGTGAGACAGTCACCGTTGCGGTTATGACGTCCTCAGTCCCATCTACAACGTTGTATGATGATGTGAGGCGGGCATACGCCCAAGATGGTGAGATTGTGAAGTTGTTGACACATCTCTCCCAACCATCTCGAGAATCGTTGAAACGATTGTCGTCTGCGTATCGATCTGCATCAGATCGATACACTACTCGTAACGGTTTACTGTATTATACAGCCGTTTCTGGTGACACACCACGTGTTGTCATTCCAGAAGATACTGATCTGCGTTTGCGGATCATGTTCGAGTATCACGATGCTCCTATAGGAGGACATCGTGGCCGAGAAGAAAACATATCTCACGGTAAGTCGAGACTTTTACTGGCCCCGCCAGTATCAGTTTGTGCGAAAGTATGTTCGCGCATGCGAAGTCTGTCAACGAGTGAAGTCAAGTCCTTCACTGCGTGCACCTTTACAGCCTCTACCGGTTCCGGCTGAGTGCTGGGAATCCATCTCAATGGATTTCGTCTTCGGGTTACCCAAAGACGCACGCGGGAATACGGGTATTCTCGTATTTGTTGACAGATTCAGCAAAATGGTACACCTTGTAGCTGTACCAGAGACAATCACGGCAAGTGGCTGTGCTTGTGTCTTTATTGACAGCATCTTCCGACTTCATGGGTTGCCCCGTGAACTCGTATCAGACAGAGATCCACGATTCACTGCTGATTTCTGGCGTTCCGTGTTCAAATCACTCGGAACGCGCTTGAAGATGTCTACATCTGATCATCCAGAGTCAGATGGTCAGACGGAACGTGCCAATCGTGTCCTTGAAGAGATACTTCGAGGATACATACACTCCTTTAAGAGTTGGAGTGATTTTTTGCCAATGGTAGAGTTTGCCATCAACAACTCGGTGCATGCGTCCACGACACATACACCGTTTTACGTGAATGGCTTGCGCCATCCGCGTGTACCCACCTTACTAGAGTGTAACTCTGGTTTAAGGGGGGGAGGGACTCGCGCGAGCAAAAACCGATTTGGTTCACGCTCATCACGCTCTGAAGAAGAAGTCATTGCGTTTGATGCCGATATCGATAACATCAATATCGAAGAAGATGATGCCAGTGAGAGTGCGGAAGCCCTCACTGAAGAAGATGATCCCAGTGAGAGTGCGGAAGACCTCACTGAAGAAAAGGTTGATGTTGCTGCAGTGCGCTCACAGCACACTGAAGCCAACGAGCCATCAGATGAGTTCATACTGGCTCGTGAAACGGTAGTCCGTTTTGTGCAAGACTCCATCGCCGAAGCGGTGGATAAGCAAAAGCAAAACGCTGACAAGAATGGAAGGGCAAACACTCTTTTATTTAATAAAGGTGACTTAGTCCTATTGTCTACGGTTAATCTACCAAAGCATGTAGTGACTAACTTGGGTAGCAGTAAACTACTACCCAAGTACATCGGCCCATTTCGTGTATTGCACCGCCTAGGCAATGCATACACGATCGAGTTACCACGTAAGATGCGAACGCATCCCACGTTTTACGTTGGTCGGCTTAAGCCGTACCATCAGTATCATCTTCATCTTCCGATGAAGAACGCCCTTGCGCTCAAGCATCTCGCAGAGAGCCTTGTGCTCCCGATGGTGGGCATCAACAAGGGTCTGAAGAGCAGTTATCTCAGCCCGAGACCGATCAACAATCCCACGAGCTACCCTTAGCTCGTCACGAAGAGATGTCAGAGCTCTCTCGTTCTAAAGCTGAGCAAAGGCAAACTCAGCTCGATGCTTCGAGACAGCGTCCGCCAGTTGGAGACGCCTATTCCGCTCATGTTCGAGATCGTCGCGTAACCCTTGTGTTACGCGATCAAAGAAGCTCTCGGGTACACACCGATCCACATGATCGTGTGGAGAGCGTCTTTCCTCCTCCTCCACCTCCATTAGAGGACTCTCGCGGTGGCCAGCGCTATCTGGTTGAGCAGCTGTTGAACCACCGCGACGTGAACGGACGTCGGACGAGTTATCTCGTCCGGTGGCGCGGCTATCCCCCGTCCTGGGATTCTTGGGAGCCCCGCTCCCAACTGATGATCGACGTACTGGGTCTGGTTGAGCAGTACGACGCGGCACATCCTGTGCCGCAGAAGGACCGCCGGAGAAAGTCTTCCCGGCACGGTCGTAAAGGGATTTCAGGTTGTCAATCCCTTCGTACATCTCAGTAGAGAGACGTACGCGCCACCACGGGCTGGTAAGGAGGTAAGCCTCCTTAGGTGCTCGTGCAGAGTTGTTCACACAACATGGGCACGAGTCTCCCCAAGAGAGGCAGGGTAATCCTTTCTCTCTAGACAGACGATGCAGCTTGTAGCGTGCACCTGTCGGGGTTCGCTTTTCAAACTTATCACGAGCTTTGATAAGTTTGTCGTTCCCAAGCGTCACGACCTACATCCTCGAGGTTATGGATGTAGGCGTTCTACGCCTGAAGTAGTGAGGGACCATCACGTTTGTGATTCCCACTGTACCATCGATGTCTAAAGAAAGCATCGATGATGAATTCATGTTCAGCGCGATAGTTTTTTCGCGCTGGGGTCAAGGTGATGGATCCTTGACGAATCGAACAATCGTGTTCGATAACGATCACTCGTCGTCGCCGACAAGTGATCCATGACTGATTTAGGAGGCATCCATGCCTTCTTATCAGGAGCGAGACGCAACACATTGCGGTCCCGCTCTTCCTGCGACGTGCCGACAGAAGTACTGGCACCTCGCTGTGAAGTGGTGTCCATAGGAGAACCGACACCACTATTAGCGCCCGAGTCTCGCGACCTCGAGCGCCTTCGCTTCGGCGATGGTTCATCTGATTCATCAGATGAACCAAAGATGCTGCGACGCAAAGCATCGTCCATGCCACGCTTGGCAGGCGGCTTAGATTCGATCGCCGTCGATACGGATCCGTCTTCCGTATCAGGAGAGTACGAGACACCGAGCTCGTACTCTGTGAAGACACGAGTGTCTTCATGACCAGCGCCTGCATCACCAGATGACACAGGCTGAGTCGCTTCAGCAACCGATGGGACATCAGTTGCTGTTGTTTCTGCTTCAGCGTCCGCACAGAGACGTGCGGACGCGCTCTCGGCGGCCTTGCTCGCGCATCGCATGGGCTTGCTAACCATGCGATGAGATGTTGGAAAGTGGACGCGGACCAACAAGTGCAAACCCTGTCCCAAATGATTTGGGACGAGTATCCGTTTAGTCAATCAGTCACTAAAGTGACTGATGGATGAGGGGGGGGTGATGCAACGGGGTGAATCGATACATAACAATTTATAAGAAATTGTTAATAGAATATAACTATAAGAGTTATATTCTCAGAATATTGTCATAAGGACAAATATTCTGTAGCACTTACGAGTAGTTCCTAATTGGTTGATATAGGCCATTATATCAACCAACGAAGACGCGCCACGACAGACGCACGCAATGAGTGGTGAGCAGATAAATGATTTACACATTTGTATTTAGACATAGTTAGATGAAGATAAATAGTGATTTATTGCAGACATTAACTATACTAAATACAGTTCTACTTTTTACTTTAACCAAGTACTCGCTTCTTCTTACCGTCTTCCTCTGCACGTACGAGTGTACGTGAAGTTACGAGGCACCGCCTTATTCTGTCATCAGAATAAGTAGCTTGTACTGTCACCAGTACAAGCTTCAGGGTGCCCCGTTACAGGCACTGTCCCTGATGACATGGAGCGGAGTGTAGCCCTCGATTGTAGGCCATGGACGAGGACCCAACATTCAGCGGTATTAATCGTTGTGGTAATGCTACCATACGACATGATGGTAGTCCAATGTAGCTCAGCCGCATGAGTGTCGGTATCAAGTCGAACAATAACCGGAACAATATCACCTGGACCGGGATATTCCCTTGGTTCTCGGTCGAAGAAGAGTAAATTGACGCCAAGAACCGTCAGAGGGCGCGGACACTCATTGGCATCGTTAATGCACACTTATACAAGCATCGTGGCAAGCGCTAATAGAACACGGATATGCGGAGACGCACGATCGTCAAATTCCTGAGCCGAAGCCCGAAGCTGCATGATCCCATTTTAGAACCATTCGGTTAATGATCGCCCGTAAAGTCGCTAAGGTAGCGCCCTCCTCAAGTCATAGCCGGTGGCTCATATAGCGTTTGTCGTAAAAGAAGCCATTAGCCGTCAAAGTAGTCGGGCGACATCATGGACTTCATCTTGATACTTGAGCGCGTTTTCGATCTCACCCAAGGCATTCCGGAAGCTAGTCCACGCCTTTTTTGGCGTGTCCGTAACATCAAAGCTAAAGGCTGTGAGCTGGAGGCCGTCATCCAAATTGTCCCTTAGCGCTCTCCATCGCGCCCGATGGTCCTGCCACGCAGTGGCTGCTATGGGACAATCCCAGAAGACGTGTTGAAGGGAAGTCAAGATGGAGGTGTCACTCGTAGGATGTGGAAAATATCGATCGCCGCGGTTAATGTTCCAGAGAGTGCGCTTGTTAGCTTTGATCCGAAACAATGTATGCATTATAGTAGCCGTGGCTTCAGGAATCCGTCGGATGTCTTGCCAGTCGAGCAGAGACATCGTGTCTCGAATGGGTAGAGAGGCTACCTTGAGTCGCGCAATAGCTGTATCTCTATTCACAGCACCTAAGAAAAGTGTGCACGCCGTTCAAATGCGCTATAACTACGACGACGTTTCATCCATCTGTCCCCGTTCCCATAAAGCTGAACGAGCCGAGTCGGAGCCGGATGAACAAGCTAACGAACTTTCGCCTGAGGAGTGTGAAGTGCCGCAGTCCAGTCTCAATTCGCCATCGATCGGACAGGGAGAGCGTCCCTGTTCGTAGTACTTTCTACACGGACGATGAAGCTACCTTGCTTCAGGCGACAGGTTTGGTGCCAATGAACGGCTGGACTGACCTTCCGTAAAAGGTCTTCAGGGTGGGTTGCGAACCGAAGCTATAAAAAATTAAACAGCAGAGTCCCACAAAATTTCTTGACACCTCGCTGAGTGTGAACTAAAGGATTGGCTGTACCACAGAGCGAAAAGGTGGTCATACCCTGTTAAACCACCCGCCATCGAACCACATCACCAGGCAGGCTACAATGGTCCGTCAGACACGCGAGAAAATTAGCTTTGTAAGCCACCCCGGTCGCACAACGCAGCCATGTCGATGTGTCGAGCGATGCATAATGGAGCAATGTATCTATAGTGTACCGCGAAGAGCCGATAATTTAGATGTGATAAGCCGGAACTCTTGCAGCGAGGTCTCTGTAGTAAACCACGACTTACATTGCGCAACGCCTGTATTTAGCCTGTTTCATTTTTCGATCTCCGTCACTCAGCTACTCGTCACCCCATACTTCTTGCACCACAAATCTAAGACCATGGATGGCTGAATTATGCTACTTGCTTCACTCCTAAAATTTTTGAATTCATATTTGCCAAATTTCCCGCGAAGTCATAGGACCTAAAGCTCGAAAAAAGATACAACATTGGCTTGCGGCGAGGCACATTCGGCCACCCTAAATCCCTGCATGGACTTTCTTTGGTTTTATTTTCTCTTTTCCTCACATTTAAAAAAGTCTAATTTGCAGCAGCTATAACGTTCACATCCAACAAAATTGAAGCTGGGGCCTTACGGTGCGACCGTAACTTCTTTACGGCATATTCGGCGGTTATCCCAGTCAAATTCTATCGATCTACGTCCATATAACGAAAGCACTTTAGAGCGTGGCGACGGATGGTAGTGAGAGAGGCGGATGGATGCCAGATTTTGGAACTATCCGCTCAAAGCCTTTGAACGTGAAGTCGCAATTTTCCGAGCATGACGTTTCGGTTCTCCCCGGAACTGTAACGGGGCACCCTGAAGCTTGTACTGGTGACAGTACAAGCTACTTATTCGGATGACAGAATAAGGGGGTGCCTCGGAACTTCACGTACGCTGGTACGTGCAGAGGAAGACGGTAAGAAGAAGCGAGTACTTGGTTAAAGTAAAACGTAGAACTGTATTGATCATAGTTAATGTCTGCAATAAATCACTGTTTATCCTCATCTAACTATGTCTAAATACAAATGTGTAAATCAGTTATCTGCTCACCACTCATTGCGTGCGTCTGTCGTGGCGCGTCTTCGTTGGTTGATATAATGGCCTATATCAACCAATTAGGAACTACTCGTAAGTGCTACAGAATATTTGTCCTTATGACAATATTCTGAGAATATAACTCTTATAGTTATATTCTATTAACAATTTCTTATAAATTGTTATGTAACGATTCACCCCGTTGCATCACCCCCCCTCATCCATCAGTCACTTTAGTGACTGATTGACTAAATGGATACTCGTCCCAAATCATTTGGGACAGGGTTTGCACTTGTTGGTCCGCGTCCACTTTCCAACATCTCATCGCATGGTAAACAAGCCCATGCGATGCGCGAGCAAGGCCGCCGAGAGCGCGTCCGCACGTCTCTGTGCGGACGCTGAAGCAGAAACAACAGCAACTGATGTCCCATCGGTTGCTGAAGCGACTCAGCCTGTGTCATCTGGTGATGCAGGCGCTGGTCATGAAGACACTCGTGTCTTCACAGAGTACGAGCTCGGTGTCTCGTACTCTCCTGATACGGAAGACGGATCCGTATCGACGGCGATCGAATCTAAGCCGCCTGCCAAGCGTGGCATGGACGATGCTTTGCGTCGCAGCATCTTTGGTTCATCTGATGAATCAGATGAACCATCGCCGAAGCGAAGGCGCTCGAGGTCGCGAGACTCGGGCGCTAATAGTGGTGTCGGTTCTCCTATGGACACCACTTCACAGCGAGGTGCCAGTACTTCTGTCGGCACGTCGCAGGAAGAGCGGGACCGCAATGTGTTGCGTCTCGCTCCTGATAAGAAGGCATGGATGCCTCCTAAATCAGTCATGGATCACTTGTCGGCGACGACGAGTGATCGTTATCGAACACGATTGTTCGATTCGTCAAGGATCCATCACCTTGACCCCAGCGCGAAAAAAACTATCGCGCTGAACATGAATTCATCATCGATGCTTTCTTTAGACATCGATGGTACAGTGGGAATCACAAACGTGATGGTCCCTCACTACTTCAGGCGTAGAACGCCTACATCCATAACCTCGAGGATGTAGGTCGTGACGCTTGGAACGACAAACTTATCAAAGCTCGTGATAAGTTTGAAAAGCGAACCCCGACAGGTGCACGCTACAAGCTGCATCGTCTGTCTAGAGAGAAAGGATTACCCTGCCTCTCTTGGGGAGACTCGTGCCCATGTTGTGTGAACAACTCTGCACGAGCACCTAAGGAGGCTTACCTCCTTACCAGCCCGTGGTGGCGCGTACGTCTCTCTACTGAGATGTACGAAGGGATTGACAACCTGAAATCCCTTTACGACCGTGCCGGGAAGACTTTCTCCGGCGGTCCTTCTGCGGCACAGGATGTGCCGCGTCGTACTGCTCAACCAGACCCAGTACGTCGATCATCAGTTGGGAGCGGGGCTCCCAAGAATCCCAGGACGGGGGATAGCCGCGCCACCGGACGAGATAACTCGTCCGACGTCCGTTCACGTCGCGGTGGTTCAACAGCTGCTCAACCAGATAGCGCTGGCCACCGCGAGAGTCCTCTAATGGAGGTGGAGGAGGAGGAAAGACGCTCTCCACACGATCATGTGGATCGGTGTGTTCCTGAGAGCTTCTTTGATCGCGTAACGCAAGGGTTACGCGACGATCTCGAACATGAGCGGAATAGGCGTCTCCAACTGGCGGACGCTGTCTCGAAGCATCGAGCTGAGTTTGCCTTTGCTCAGCTTTAGAACGAGAGAGCTCTGACATCTCTTCGTGACGAGCTAAGGGTAGCTCGTGGGATTGTTGATCGGTCTCGGGCTGATGTAACTGCTCTTCAGACCCTTGTCGATGCCCACCATCGGGAGCACAAGGCTCTCTGCGAGATGCTTGAGCGCAAGGGCGTTCTTCATAGGAAGATGAAGATGATACTGATGGTACGGCTTAAGCCGACCAACGTAAAACGTGGGATGCGTTCGCATCTTACGTGGTAACTCGATCGTGTATGTATTGCCTAGGCGGTGCAATACACGAAATGAGCCGATTTACTTGGGTAGTAGTTTACTGCTACCCAAGTTAGTCACTACATGCTTTGGTAGATTAACCGTAGACAATAGGACTAAGTCACCTTTATTAAATAAAAGAGTGTTTGCCCTTCCATTCTTGTCAGCGTTTTGCTTTTGCTTATCCACCGCTTCGGCGATGGAGTCTTGCACAAAACGGACTACCGTTTCACGAGCCAGTATGAACTCATCTGATGGCTCGTTGGCTTCAGTGTGCTGTGAGCGCACTGCAGCAACATCAACCTTTTCTTCAGTGAGGTCTTCCGCACTCTCACTGGGATCATCTTCTTCAGTGAGGGCTTCCGCACTCTCACTGGCATCATCTTCTTCGATATTGATGTTATCGATATCGGCATCAAACGCAATGACTTCTTCGTCAGAGCGTGATGAGCGTGAACCAAATCGGTTTTTGCTCGCGCGAGTCCCTCCCCCCTTAAACCAGAGTTACACTCTAGTAAGGTGGGTACACGCGGATGGCGCAAGCCATTCACGTAAAACGGTGTATGTGTCGTGGACGCATGCACCGAGTTGTTGATGGCAAACTCTACCATTGGCAAAAACTCACTCCAACTCTTAAAGGAGTGTACGTATCCTCGAAGTATCTCTTCAAGGACACGATTGGCACGTTCCGTCTGACCATCTGACTCTGGATGATCAGATGTAGACATCTTCAAGCGCGTTCCGAGTGATTTGAACACGGAACGCCAGAAATCAGCAGTGTATCGTGGATCTCTGTCTGATACGAGTTCACGGGGCAACCCATGAAGTCGGAAGATGCTGTCAATAAAGACACAAGCACAGCCACTTGCCGTGATTGTCTCTGGTACAGCCACAAGGTGTACCATTTTGCTGAATCTGTCAACAAATACGAGAATACCCGTATTCCCGCGTGCGTCTTTGGGTAACCCGAAGACGAAATCCATTGAGATGGATTCCCAGCACTCAGCCGGAACCGGTAGAGGCTGTAAAGGTGCACGCAGTGAAGGACTTGACTTCACTCGTTGGCAGACTTCGCATGCGCGAACATACATTCGCACAAACTGATACTGGCGGGGCCAGTAAAAGTCTCGACTTACCGTGAGATATGTTTTCTCTCGGCCACGATGTCCTCCTATAGGAGCATCGTGATACTCGAACATGATCCGCAAACGCAGATCAGTATCTTCTGGAATGACAACACGTGGTGTGTCACCAGAAACGGCTGTATAATACAGTAACCCGTTGCGAGTAGTGTATCGATATGATGCAGATCGATACGCAGACGACAATCGTTTCAACGATTCTCGAGATGGTTGGGAGAGATGTGTCAACAACTTCACAATCTAACCATCTTGGGCGTATGCCCGCCTCACATCATCATACAACGTTGTAGATGGGACTGAGGACGTCATAACCGCAACAGTGACTGTCTCACTGTTGGGTTTCGCGACTGTTTCAAAGTCGGGACGACGTGAGAGTGCATCAGCGACGACATTAAGTCGTCCTGGTTTGTACTCGACCGTAAAGTTGTATTCCGCAAAGAATGACAACCACCGCGCCATTCGTTGTGAAAGGTGCGGGCTGTTCACTGCCGTGCGTAATGACGCATGGTCAGTGTAAACAATGAAGGGTCTATCTCCTAATAGATAGACTCTGAACTTCGCGAGTGCATACTTCATGGCAAGGAGTTCCTTGTCATGCACTGGATAGTTCCGCTCAGCTGGTTGTAGCTGACGCGACTGATAGCAGACGACGCGTTCAACGCCTTCAAGATCGTACTGCATTAATGCACAGCCGATTGCGAAATCGCTGGCATCACAGACCACATGAAATGGCCTGTTCTGATCGGCAATTGCTAGGACTGGGGATTGTATCAAGCTCTGCTTGATACCCTCAAAGGAGCGTTGACATTCAGCGTTCCATAACCACCTCTCGTTCTTTTTTCAACAAACGAGAGAGGTGCACAGTCATCTCGGCGTAATTGCGTGAATACTTATGCAAATACGCCGCTAGCCCAAGGAATTTTCGAAGACCTTTGACATCAACCGGCACAGGCCAGTCGGCGATCGCCTTGATCTATTCGGGATCAGTACGTACACCGTTCTTACCAACGATGCACCCAAGAAGTGGTATTTCGCTTGCTGCAAATATACACTTGTTGAGGTTAGCATGCAATTAATGCCTTCGCATGATTGTAAGAACTTGTCGGACGTGGTACCTGTGAACCTCAACGTCCGACTTTCCATCCATAGCTCGACTATGGATGAATACGTCATCGAAATAACTCGGCGCGAATTCTCGTACTGGTCTCAACAGATGTGATACACATCTGTTGAACGTGGCAGGGGCATTACTGAGCCCTTGTGGCATTACTAGCCATTCCCAGAGCATGCCGCTAGGCGTGCTTCTGCGGTATAGGGTATATCCTGTTCTCGCATAAGGATTTGATAGAAGCCATCCATCAAATCCATGGACGAAAAGATGGTACTCTTTGACATACCATCAATGATTACGTCCTTCCTCGGTATCGGCGTCTGAGCCGGTACCGTTGCAGCGTTCAATTTGTTAAATGCATGCACTATCCGCCACCCTCCTGTTGCTTTTCGCACACAGAAGGTCGGAGAGATATGTGGGGAAGTTGATTCCCTCACATGGCCCGCAGCTAAACGATCGGCAAAGAACTTGTCGATCGCAAGTACTTGTTCACGAGGCAGTGGCCACTGCTTCATGACACAGTACTTCGAGCCTGGTTTAAGCTCAACCTCGTGTCGAATAACTTTATCCTTCGGTAATTCGCACGGAACAGTTTCAGGAAATACATCCTTGAATTCAACCAAATCTTCATAGAGAGGATTTGTCTTGAGCGATTCCCACGATTGGGAGTCATATCGCTCAATTCGTGTCTTTTCATCCAGGGCACTCTCGTCCATAGATGAACTACTGAGAACTCTCTCGTTCTCAGTGAACACTATTGCTGACCTTATGTCGGTTACACACTCGTCGTCAGCGACGAGTACGCAGATCTGCTTGACTTTGCCACTACGCAGATCACGCAAGAACCTTTTATGTTTGAGCGTTGGCAACTGAGTGGCCTCCGAAGTCAACTTCGGAGGCGCAATCAGATCAAGTGTATAAGCGCCTACGCTTGATCCGTTATTGACTATGACATTCAATGTCTCTGTCATTTCCTGGGGACTTATTCCCTCAGGCTTCGAAGGACTTATTCCTTCGTCTCCCCGGGGACTTATTCCCGCGGGTTTCGGGGAACTTATTTCCGCCGTATTTGTAATCTTGGGACTTATTCCCTTTACTTCCTCTAGCTGGGGTTGCGCAACCACAGCGAGATCCTCTACGAAAGACTCTCCAGTCGATCTAGGATTATCGTTTCGCTTAACCTGAGCGATCGATTGTTTCTCTTCTAGATGTTCCCCGCTAGGGATAAATCTTTGTCCCAGTCCACCCGACTTATTCGAGTGGTGGACCTTCGGCGCAGCCTGTGTTTCCTCACAGCCGCCGGAACTTTGATCCGAAGTGCAACCGTTGTTACACTTAGGTTTCGTACAGTCGTACTAACGACCGTACCACAAGTGAGGTCATCGCACTCACTCGCAGTACATCCACACGCTTGTAGACGCTCCAGAACGTTCATCAGATGGCCATCTGATGAACAAGCGGCAGGCATCGTTACTGTCCGATGTTGCCAGTTTACCCGTGGTTCGTACCTTCTGAGCCACGGTATTCCAAGGATGACATCAAATTTGTCATCCAAATCCAACACGATAAAGTCATCGTCATATTGGGTATCTTCTAGCGTATAGTGAATCTTCACTATACGCTTCATGACGGTTACGGATGCGCCTGTCGCAAGACGTACCGTCATCCTCGTAGGAGGTGTGTCACGTTCACTGAACTTAAAGTGACCATCTTCTAGCGATTGGCGTCGCACAAAATCGTTGGACGCCTTACAATCGACTAGAGCTCGAAGGGACAACTGATTTTTCACTTCGAGTTTCAAGTTAATGAGTAAGATCTCATTACCTATAGCAGCAACTCACAACGTTTGTGTGTTGGGAGCAACCTTCATCAAGAGGCCTACAAATTCTCTTGACGTTGCTGGACCAGTAGGGTGCTCCGCACCTACTGATCCTGTCCGTTTGTTGACGGTCCATCCCGTTGTTGCGTCTTTGCACCAACTGCGGACCCTCATCCCTGCCCCTTTCTCATGGGTGAACGGTCACTACGCCCAGTGTTGCGAGACACTGGACGACGGGCACTACACTCGTAAGCGTAGTGTCCTGTCTTTTGACATCTGTTGCATCTCTGCAACTTCTTGTAGTCTGTAGAGCGAGCCTTCTCGCTCTCTACATAACAGAGTTCCATCGGCTCTGGACCTCCGTTGTCATATCGTCTCGGTGGACGATATGATGTCGAGCTGGCGCGAGCCTGTCTCAGACTGAAGTCTTCCTGTTCCGCAATGGAAATGGCTTGTTCTAGTGAATCCAGTTCAAGTCGGAATAGGTGAGTCTTGAAGGGACCATCCGCAAGACCCTGCATGAACACCGAAACCAACGTGTGTTCATCCACCGGATTGGAACTTATACAACTCGTAAGATGTCGTATATGTTGGGCGTAAGCGTGCACATCACGCTTACCCTGTTTGAGCTTCAAGAGCTCGGTTCGAGCCCTGAACTCAGCTCTAGGCAGTTCAAACGTTTGTCTGAGCCGCGACTTGAAGACTTCCAACGACCCAAACGCATATGGGTCGTGCAACTTGAGCCCCAGTGCCCAAGTCTTGGCACGTCCTGCCAGATTTGACTGGGCAAATGCAACTTGCACATCCCCGTCGTCGATGCGACGCGCCCTTATGGCGTCATCCAATTCGACGAACCATCTCAAGCGGGAGTCCTCTTCGACCCCCCTATACTTTGAGATGTCAATCTTCAAAGTCTCGGGTCGACGCGAGTGCATCGACCCGCCAGCAGCAGCCTGCTGCTGTCTCAACAGTTCAAACTGTTGAGCACCCTGTTATCTCAACAACTCTGCTTGTTGAGAACCTTGTTGGTGAAGCAAGGCTACTTTCTCGCGTTCATCGTCAAGTTCATTTTGAATGAACTTGGCGATAGTAGCATGTTGGGCATCTCTATTGAGAGCCTCTAGCATGACGCTAACAGCATGGATGCCCATGGTTGAACCCATTTGTTCAACCGCATCCCATTCGACATCGCTCAAATGGGAGTAGCTGTCACGCGTAGCGTGAAAGCTTTGGTCATCTTCATCATCCAACATATTCATGTTGGATGTGAACGCGGTCCTTGGACGGACTACGAAGTGCTACCAGGTGTAACGGGGCACCCTGAAGCTTGTACTGGTGACAGTACAAGCTACTTATTCTGATGACAGAATAAGGGGGTTCCGCGTAATTTCACGTACACTCGTACGTGCAGAAGAAGACGGTAAGAAGAAGCGAGTACTTAGTTAGAGTAAAAAGTAGAACTGTATCTATAATAGTTAATGTCTGTTGATAAATTACTATTTATCTTCATCTAACTATGTCTAAATACAAATGTGTAAATCATTTATCTGCTCACCACTCATTGCGTGCGTCTGTCGTGGCGCGTCTTCGTTAATTGATGTAATGACCTATATCAACCAATTAGGAGCTACTCGTAAGTGCTGCAGAATATTAGTCCTTCTGACAATATTCTGAGAATATAACTCTTATAGTTATATTCTATTAACAATTTCTTATAAATTGTTATGTAACGATTCACCCTGTTACAAGAACACTTCGATGAAGTTCAGTTCGCGATGGAACTTAGGAAAAGAAATGTTATGATGGCTAACTGCAATAACAGTCTCTTATAAAAAGCCCTTTTTGCCTCTTTCAATCAGGTTGATTCTGGTTTGCACTGCGGGCGCAGCAACTGCCGGTGTAAGCGCACTTGTCGCGCCAATCTAAAACGAATATTTCGCGTCCACAAATTACGTTCTTGCAGAACATCCTTAATTCCCTTTGGTCGCCCAGTGAGAGGGTGCTCAGCAGGAAACATTATTGATTGGGCTATACCATCAGGAAGCAACCCATCCCTCTGTGCTGGTTGCTTTCTTCCATGTTTAAGATTCATGCGTAAGGCGACAAGAGCATCGGTCGCAAAGGCCCACATGTCTAGTCGCATTATCAAAGGCAAAAAGAGCCCGAGAAACCAACAAATTGCGCGTTGAAGATTGGAATGGCGACGTCCCGATCCTGCTAAAGGAAGTGCTCAGCAGTCCAACAACCATCATGATTTTTTCTGGAATTTATAATAATGCAAGCCTCCTTTGCAACGTTGGAGTGCGCAGCTTGCTTGTCTGCGCTCAACGCGAGGCGACCACCTACAACGCAAGTTGCGATGTCACTGTAAACAATCATGTACACGTGTGAGGCAATACTTCATAGCACACACCAACGTGAGTTAGAACGTCGCTAACATGTACTAACCTTTCTGCCCTATTTTTGAGAAGCGGCTATTCTCTTTCAGGAAGCCACATTTTTCTTGCCTTCGTGCACAGAGAACGTGCTTTTTTTCATCGTGCGTGACTAGGATTATGGCCACACCGCAACATCCATCTCAGGCCTTTCAAACTTAGGCGTAAATTATTTGAATTCTTCCATTCGCTGTAGAAAATTTATGCCGATATGCGACTACGTCTGCGCGTTCGTGCCCATCAACGTACATGCCCTTTCGTACTTTCGAGTATTGCAGACCAAGGGCTTTCAGCCAACGAGTGGCTGTATTGACACGAACGGAGGCAACGGGATCAATTTTCGGGAGGTTTTCTTCATTGATATGTTTGGCAAAAATCGATTAGTTCGACGTGGAATTTGTGAATGCGAAGATAATGTTGCACCTTATCATTGACATCTTATTCCTTAAGCAAGCTGATGATTTTGACATGTTTCTTATCTTGCTTTGATATTTTTTTTCGGTATCGAGGTATTCCCGTGCCCAAGCACGAAGCATCACGGCAGACCAGCGACCTTTGCCGTTTACCGTGGCAATTGTGCGCGACGCTACAATTTCCGGGTATAAAAAGGCAATTTGTACAATGAACGCGGGAAAGCAATATACTGTAGAGTAGACAGTGCTGTACTATACCTTGCATCCACTGAGTACAAGTCTGATGTATCCTTCAACTGAAGCAAGGTGCACGCACATACCTTTTTTTGTGGTTTCTTCGCCTTGCCAAGTCTATCGGTTGCCTAAGTGATCTTGGTGGTAGAGTAAAGTGGCTCTTAGTCGTCTGATGATCATTTACTGTCGTCGCCACCACTGGCAAATTGCGCCTGAGACTGTTCTGGGGTCTTCGCCGGCATAACAGAAACGCACGTTTTAAGTGTTCGCAGACCAATCGCCGCCTTCCTCTGTTCAGCACGCTTACGGTGTTGAATTCTCGAGGCATTGTCAATAAATCGCATAGATGGGTATTTGCGGGCAAACTAAACTATTTCTTCAAATTTGTCGAGGATACTCAGCGTTTCCTCCACCGTGATCTCCCCAAATTTAAGCTCAAGAACATCTTCCTCTTTACTTTCAATTCCCGCCTCTCGATTGTGATTATCTTTATGTCCATCTTCCACATCTTCATTCTAACTTTACACCTCTCGAGCGCCGTTTCCTTCGTGTCCGTCTTCCACTTTATCACTTTTAGCTGCGTCTTCTGCTTGCCTAGCTTCAGCCCTCTTCTCTTTTAAAACATACCTAGTAAGCTGCAAGTGCCGTTTCCGTTTGTTGGGGAGCGGAATTTTTGTGTATGTTGACTGATTTTGTACGTTGGCTGGTGGTGGAAACGTACAAAAGACGTGTTTGTTGTGTGCAGTGCAATGGGAGCGTTGTAAAAGGCGTTTTTGGTTGAAGGAAACGGCAACAAAAACATTTCTCAAATTTGGCCGCCGAGAAATTAAGTTACAGGTTATAGGTGCTGAGCACTGCATGACGGTGATGTGCGTGTATCCATAAGATTAACTTGCATGGACAGTGGTGTCTGAACTATTTGGATTGAATCGTTCAGTTAATGAAGTAATTTATGCATTAATATTAGCAGTACTTTTAACTCTTAATACCACTCTAAGTTGTTGAGCTTTCGTCATAGTCTCGGCCGCAGCAAAAAAGATCTCACCATCCACCCATTGAGCATCGAGACAAATACTGTGCAACGTCATGGCAGGCGCGGCTGATCGCATTCTCGGCCACGGAGTGCGAATCACGAAATGTTTATCTGAGGACCGAGCCCCTGGCCGCCTACATCGTCCTAGCTCAGAAATTTGGACCACCCACGTCACAATCGTAATCAGGCGTCAGGTACGTATATGACCCGAGACGCCCGGCTAGTAGTCTGTCCTCAATTAGGCTCCTAACATCCGTTGAACCAGTAGCCCACCTTTCTAATGTGGAACCCTTTATGGTGAGGAGTGACGCCCGTAAAGTAGGTAACTGGTACCCTCTTTATCAATCGACAACTCAGTCGACACTTTCTCATCCATGCACGGCATGAGACGCCGTCCCGACGATCCCAGAAACACTTCTTGACGAGTTGCTGCAACGTGGCCACCGCCTCTGTAACGGGGCACCCTGAAGCTTGTACTGGTGACAGTACAAGCTACTTATTCTGATGACAGAATAAGGCGGTGCCTCGTAACTTCACGTACACTCGTACGTGCAGAGGAAGACGGTAAGAAAAAGCGAGTACTTGGTTTAAGTAAAACGTAGAACTGTATCGATAATAGTTAATGTCTGTTAATAAATCGCTATTTATCCTCATCTAACTATGTCTAAATACAAATGTGTAAATCAGTTATCTGCTCACCACTCATTGCGTGCGTCTGTCGTGGCGCGTCTTCGTTGGTTGACATAATGGCCTATATCAACCAATTAGGAACTACTCGTAAGTGCTACAGAATATTTGTCCTTATGACAATATTCTGAGAATATAACTCTTATAGTTATATTCTATGAACAATTTCTTATAAATTGTTATGTATCAATTCACCCCGTTGCATCACCCCCCCCTCATCCATCAGTCACTTTAGTGACTGATTGACTAAACGGATACTCGTCCCAAATCATTTGGGACAGGGTTTGCACTTGTTGGTCCGCGTCCACTTTCCAACATCTCATCGCATGGTTAGCAAGCCCATGCGATGCGCGAGCAAGGCCGCCGAGAGCGCGTCCGCACGTCTCTGTGCGGACGCTGAAGCAGAAACAACAGCAACTGATGTCCCATCGGTTGCTGAAGCGACTCAGCCTGTGTCATCTGGTGATGCAGGCGCTGGTCATGAAGACACTCGTGTCTTCACAGAGTACGAGCTCGGTGTCTCGTACTCTCCTGATACGGAAGACGGATCCGTATCGACGGCGATCGAATCTAAGCCGCCTGCCAAGCGTGGCATGGACGATGCTTTGCGTCGCAGCATCTTTGGTTCATCTGATGAATCAGATGAACCATCGCCGAAGCGAAGGCGCTCGAGGTCGCGAGACTCGGGCGCTAATAGTGGTGTCGGTTCTCCTATGGACACCACTTCACAGCGAGGTGCCAGTACTTCTGTCGGCACGTCGCAGGAAGAGCGGGACCGCAATGTGTTGCGTCTCGCTCCTGATAAGAAGGCATGGATGCCTCCTAAATCAGTCATGGATCACTTGTCGGCGACGACGAGTGATCGTTATCGAACACGATTGTTCGATTCGTCAAGGATCCATCACCTTGACCCCAGCGCGAAAAAACTATCGCGCTGAACATGAATTCATCATCGATGCTTTCTTTAGACATCGATGGTACAGTGGGAATCACAAACGTGATGGTCCCTCACTACTTCAGGCGTAGAACGCCTACATCCATAACCTCGAGGATGTAGGTCGTGACGCTTGGAACGACAAACTTATCAAAGCTCGTGATAAGTTTGAAAAGCAAACCCCGACAGGTGCACGCTACAAGCTGCATTGTCTGTCTAGAGAGAAAGGATTACCCTGCCTCTCTTGGGGAGACTCGTGCCCATGTTGTGTGAACAACTCTGCACGAGCACCTAAGGAGGCTTACCTCCTTACCAGCCCGTGGTGGCGCGTACGTGTCTCTACTGAGATGTACGAAGGGATTGACAACCTGAAATCCCTTTACGACCGTGCCGGGAAGACTTTCTCCGGCGGTCCTTCTGCGGCACAGGATGTGCCGCGTCGTACTGCTCAACCAGACCCAGTACGTCGATCATCAGTTGGGAGCGGGGCTCCCAAGAATCCCAGGACGGGGGATAGCCGCGCCACCGGACGAGATAACTCGTCCGACGTCCGTTCACGTCGCGGTGGTTCAACAGCTGCTCAACCAGATAGCGCTGGCCACCGCGAGAGTCCTCTAATGGAGGTGGAGGAGGAGGAAAGACGCTCTCCACACGATCATGTGGATCGGTGTGTACCCGAGAGCTTCTTTGATCGCGTAACGCAAGGGTTACGCGACGATCTCGAACATGAGCGGAATAGGCGTCTCCAACTGGCGGACGCTGTCTCGAAGCATCGAGCTGAGTTTGCCTTTGCTCAGCTTTAGAACGAGAGAGCTCTGACATCTCTTCGTGACGAGCTAAGGGTAGCTCGTGGGATTGTTGATCGGTCTCGGGCTGAGATAACTGCTCTTCAGACCCTTGTTGATGCCCACCATCGGGAGCACAAGGCTCTCTGCGAGATGCTTGAGCGCAAGGGCGTTCTTCATAGGAAGATGAAGATGATACTGATGGTACGGCTTAAGCCGACCAACGTAAAACGTGGGATGCGTTCGCATCTTACGTGGTAACCCGATCGTGTATGCATTGCCTAGGCGGTGCAATACACGAAATGGGCCGATGTACTTGGGTAGTAGTTTACTACTACCCAAGTTAGTCACTACATGCTTTGGTAGATTAACCGTAGACAGTAGGACTAAGTCACCTTTATTAAATAAAAGAGTGTTTGCCCTTCCATTCTTGTCAGCGTTTTGCTTTTGCTTATCCACCGCTTCGGCGATGGAGTCTTGCACAAAACGGACTACCGTTTCACGAGCCAGTATGAACTCATCTGATGGCTCGTTGGCTTCAGTGTGCTGTGAGCGCACTGCAGCAACATCAACCTTTTCTTCAGTGAGGTCTTCCGCACTCTCACTGGGATCATCTTCTTCAGTGAGGGCTTCCGCAATCTCACTGGCATCATCTTCTTCGATATTGATGTTATCGATATCGGCATCAAACGCAATGACTTCTTCTTCAGAGCGTGATGAGCGTGAACCAAATCGGTTTTTGCTCGCGCGAGTCCCTCCCCCCCTTAAACCAGAGTTACACTCTAGTAAGGTGGGTACACGCGGATGGCGTAAGCCATTCACGTAAAACGGTGTATGTGTCGTGGACGCATGCACCGAGTTGTTGATGGCAAACTCTACCATTGGCAAAAACTCACTACAACTCTTAAAGGAGTGTACGTATCCTCGAAGTATCTCTTCAAGGACACGATTGGCACGTTCCGTCTGACCATCTGACTCTGGATGATCAGATGTAGACATCTTCAAGCGCGTTCCGAGTGATTTGAACACGGAACGCCAGAAATCAGCAGTGTATCGTGGATCTCTGTCCGATACGAGTTCACGGGGCAACCCATGAAGTCGGAAGATGCTGTCAATAAAGACACAAGCACAGCCACTTGCCGTGATTGTCTCTGGTACAGCCACAAGGTGTACCATTTTGCTGAATCTGTCAACAAATACGAGAATACCCGTATTCCCGCGTGCGTCTTTGGGTAACCCGAAGACGCAATCCATTGAGATGGATTCCCAGCACTCAGCCGGAACCGGTAGAGGCTGTAAAGGTGCACGCAGTGAGGGACTTGACTTCACTCGTTGACAGACTTCGCATGCGCGAACATACTTTCGCACAAACTGATACTGGCGGGGCCAGTAAAAGTCTCGACTTACCGTGAGATATGTTTTCTCTCGGCCACGATGTCCTCCTATAGGAGCATCGTGATACTCGAACATGATCCGCAAACGCAGATCAGTATCATCTGGAATGACAACACGTGGTGTGTCACCAGAAACGGCTGTATAATACAGTAAACCGTTACGAGCAGTGTATCGATCTGATGCAGATCGATACGCAGACGACAATCGTTTCAACGATTCTCGAGATGGTTGGGAGAGATGTGTCAACAACTTCACTATCTCACCATCTTGGGCGTATGCCCGCCTCACATCATCATACAACGTTGTAGATGGGACTGAGGACGTCATAACCGCAACAGTGACTGTCTCACTGTTGGGTTTCGCGACTGTTTCAAAGTCGGGACGACGTGAGAGTGCATCAGCGACGACATTAAGTCGTCCTGGTTTGTACTCGACCGTAAAGTTGTATTCTGCAAAGAATGACAACCACCGCGCCATTCGTTGTGAAAGGTGCGGGCTGTTCACTGCCGTGCGTAACGACGCATGGTCAGTGTAAACAATGAAGGGTCTATCTCCTAATAGATAGACTCTGAACTTCGCGAGTGCATACTTCATGGCAAGGAGTTCCTTGTCATGCAATGGATAGTTCCGCTCAGCTGGTTGCAGCTGACGCGACTGATAGCAGACGACGCGTTCAACGCCTTCAAGATCGTACTGCATTAATGCACAGCCGATTGCGAAATCGCTGGCATCACAGACCACATGAAATGGCCTGTCCTGATCGGCTATTGCTAGGACTGGGGATTGTATCAAGCTCTGCTTGATACCCTCAAAGGAGCGTTGACATTCAGCGTTCCATAACCACCTCTCGTTCTTTTTCAACAAACGAGAGAGGTGCACAGTCATCTCGGCGTAATTGCGTGAATACTTATGCAAATACGCCGCTAGCCCAAGGAATTTTCGAAGACCTTTGACATCGACCGGCACAGGCCAGTCGGTGATCGCCTTGATCTTTTCGGGATCAGGACGTACACCGTTCTTACCAACGATGCACCCAAGAAGTGGTATTTCGCTTGCTGCAAATATACACTTCTTGAGGTTAGCATACAATTAATGCCTTCGCATGATTGTAAGAACTTGTCGGACGTGGTACCTGTGAACCTCAACGTCCGACTTTCCATCCATAGCTCGACTATGGATGAATACGTCATCGAAATAACTCGGCGCGAATTCTCGTACTGGTCTCAACAGATGTGATACACATCTTTTGAACGTGACAGGGGCATTACTGAGCCCTTGTGGCATTACTAGCCATTCCCAGAGCATACCGCTAGGCGTGCTAACTGCGGTATAGGGTATATCCCGTTCTCGCATAAGGATTTGATAGAAGCCATCCATCAAATCCATGGACGAAAAGATGGTACTCTTTGACATACCATCAATGATTACGTCCTTCCTCGGTATCGGCGTCTGAGCCGGTACCGTTGCAGCATTCAATTTGTTAAATGCATGCACTATCCGCCACCCTCCTGTTGCTTTTCGCACACAGAAGGTCGGAGAGCTATGTGGGGAAGTTGATTCCCTCACATGGCCCGCAGCTAAACGATCGGCAAAGAACTTGTCGATCGCAAGTACTTGTTCACGAGGCAGTGGCCACTGCTTCATGACACAGTACTTCGAGCCTGGTTTAAGCTCGACCTCGTGTCGAATACCTTTATCCTTCGGTAATTCGCACGGAACATTTTCAGGGAATACATCCTTGAATTCAACCAAATCTTCATAGAGAGGATTTGTCTTGAGCGATTCCCATGATTGGGAGTCATATCGCTCAATTCGTGTCTTTTCATCCAGGGCACTCTCGTCCATAGATGAACTACTGAGAACTCTCTCGTTCTCAGTAAACACTATTGCTGACCTTATGTCGGTTACACACTCGTCGTCAGCGACAACTACGCAGATCTGCTTGACTTTGCCACTACGCAGATCACGCAAGAACCTTTTATGTTCGAGCGTTGGCAACTGAGTGATCTCCGAAGTCAACTTCGGAGGCGCAATCAGATCAAGTGTATAAGCGCCTACACTTGATCCGTTATTGACTATGACATTCAATGTCTCTGTCATTTCCTGGGGACTTATTCCCTCAGGCTTCGAAGGACTTATTCCTTCGGCTTCCCGGGGACTTATTCCCGCGGGTTTCGGGGAACTTATTTCCGCCGTATTTGTAATCTTGGGACTTATTCCCTTTACTTCCTCTAGCTGGGGTTGTGCAACCACAGCGAGATCCTCTACGAAAGACTCTCCAGTCGATCTAGGATTATCGTTTCGCTTAACCTGAGCGATCGATTGTTTCTCTTCTAGATGTTCCCCGCTAGGGATAAATCTTTGTCCCAGTCCACCCGACTTATTCGAGTGGTGGACCTTCGGCGCAGCCTGTGTTTCCTCACAGCCGCCGGAACTTTGATCCGAAGTGTAACCGTTTGGTACACTTAGGTTTCGTACAGTCGTACTAACGACCGTACCACAAGTGAGGTCATCGCACTCACTCGCAGTACATCCACACGCTTGTAGACGCTCCAGAACGTTCATCAGATGGCCATCTGATGAACAAGCGGCAGGCATCGTTACTGTCCGATGTCGCCAGTTTACCCGTGGTTCGTACCTTCTGAGCCACGGTATTCCAAGGATGACATCAAATTTGTCATCCAAATCCAACACGATAAAGTCATCGTCATATTGGGTATCTTCTAGCGTATAGTGAATCTTCACTATACGCTTCATGACGGTTACGGATGCGCCTGTCGCAAGACGTACCGTCATCCTCGTAGGAGGTGTGTCACATTCACTGAATTTAAAGTGACCATCTTCTAGCGATTGGCGTCGCACAAAATCGTTGGACGCCTTACAATCGACTAGAGCTCGAAGGGACAACTGATTTTTCACTTCGAGTTTCAAGTTAATGAGTAAGATCTCATTACCTATAGCAGCAACTCACAACGTTTGTGTGTTGGGAGCAACCTTCATCAAGAGGCCTACAAATTCTCTTGACGTTGCTGGACCAGTAGGGTGCTCCGCACCTACTGATCCTGTCCGTTTGTTGACGGTCCATCCCGTTGTTGCGTCTTTGCACCAACAGCGGACCCTCGTCCCTGCCCCTTTCTCATGGGTGGACGGTCACTACGCCCAGTGTTGCGAGACACTGGACGAGGGGCACTACACTCGTACGCGTAGTGTCCTGTCTTTTGACATCTGTTGCATCTCTGCAACTTCTTGTAGCCTGTAGAGCGAGCCTTCTCGCTCTCTACATAACAGAGTTTCATCGGCTCTGGACCTCCGTTGTCATATCGTCTCGGTGGACGATATGATGTCGAGCTGGCGCGAGCCTGTCTCAGACTGAAGTCTTCCTGTTCCGCAATGGAAATGGCTTGTTCTAGTGAATCCAGTTCAAGTCGGAATAGGTGAGTCTTGAAGGGACCATCCGCAAGACCCTGCATGAACACCGAAACCAACGTGTGTTCATCCACCGGATTGGAACTTATACAACTCGTAAGATGTCGTATATGTTGGGCGTAAGCGTGCACATCACGCTTACCCTGTTTGAGCTTCAAGAGTTCGGTTCGAGCCCTGAACTCAGCTCTAGGTGGTTCAAACGTTTGTCTGAGCCGCGACTTGAAGACTTCCAACGACCCAAACGCATATGGGTCGTGCAACTTGAGCCCCAGTGCCCAAGTCTTGGCACGTCCTGCCAGATTTGACTGGGCAAATGCAACTTGCATATCCCCGTCGTCGATGCGACGCGCCCTTATGGCGTCATCCAATTCGACGAACCATCTCAAGAGGGAGTCTTCTTCGACCCCCTATACTTTGAGATGTCAATCTTCAAAGTCTCGGGTCGACGCGAGTGCATCGACCCGCCAGCAGCAGCCTGCTGCTGTCTCAACAGTTCAAACTGTTAAGCACCCTGTTCTCTCAACAACTCTGCTTGTTGAGAACCTTGTTGGTGAAGCAAGGCTACTTTCTTGCGTTCATCGTCAAGTTCATTTTGAATGAACTTGGCGATAGTAGCATGTTGGGCATCTCTATTGAGAGCCTCTAGCATGACGCTAACAGCATGGATGCCCATGGTTGAACCCATCCGTTTAACCGCATCCCATTCAACATCGCTCAAATGGGAGTAGCCGTCACGCGTAGCGTGAAAGCTTTGGTCATCTTCATCATCCAACATATTCATGTTGGATGTGAACGCGGTCCTTGGACGGACTACGAAGTGCTACCAGGTGTAACGGGGCACCCTGAAGCTTGTACTGGTGACAGTACAAGCTACTTATTCTGATGACAGAATAAGGCGGTGCCTCGTAACTTCACGTACACTCGTACGTGCAGAGGAAGACGGTAAGAAGAAGCGAGTACTTGATTAAAGTAAAAAGTAGAACTGTATCTATAATAGTTAATGTCTGCAATAAATCACTATTTATCTTCATCTAACTATGTCTAAATACTAATGTGCATATCAACTATCTGCTCACCACTCATTGCGTGCGTCTGTCGTGGCGCGTCTTCGTTGGTTGATATAATGGCCTATATCAACCAATTAGGAACTACTCGTAAGTGCTACAGAACAATTGTCCTTATGACAATATCCTGAGAATATAACTCTTATAGTTATATTCTATTAACAATTTCTTATAAATTGTTATGTAACGATTCACCCCGTTACAGCCTCTTGATAAGTCCAACTGTGGGGTGCCACAAATAATATTTTTAGGCACGCCGACAGCTGATGCGATCAGGGCTCGCAAACGGGGCGTGTTGGTTTTTAAGCGAGCCAGGTCTAGTCAAGTAGTAAGATCGCGTATGAGTGAGAAGGTGAGGTATATTCAGTCACGCGAACGACCCGCTATATCCGGTCTGCTAGCAACCAGGTACCGCACGGACAACTTGGTGTATATCTTAAGTATTTGTTTGCCCTCAGAAACCTGCAGTACGCTGTGCTAGTTGTAGTCTTGATATGGTATTATTCTTAGCGGTCGCTTTGGGACTCCGTGGATGAAATGCTCATTGTGAGTATTCTTAAGAAAGTGGGCGTACGCCCGATTTAAAAAATTTTTCAACCTCCTTGAATCAGGAATTTTGCAACCTCCTTGAGTCGGGCGTTACTCACTTTCATAAGAATACTCGCAATGATCGTTCCATCTCCGAAGTCCCAAAGCGACCGCTAAGAATAATACCATATCAAGACTACAACTAGCACAGCGTACTGCAGCTTTCTGACGGCATACAAATACTTAAGATATAACCTATTTGTCTGCGCGGTACCTGGTTGCAAGCAGACCGGATATAGCGTGTCAACCAGAGCTGACCTCTTTTAGGCCAAATTACTGGTCGCGTCATCAGCTCTCGGTTGGTAGGTCAAGTTCCTCGGCTTGTGATTGCACGTCTAGGCGTACCTCTGGCACTCGCGTTGTAAGTCTCAGCTGGAAATAGAGGAAATCCCATTCGTCGTAGACTCTCAATACATATACCTTGAAGCGCCGAAGTGACAACAAATCGCCGCAGATCGTTCGTGGCTGATAAGTTCGCATGCCCTTTTCGAGATGAGTTTTTTGGAACAACGAGAGAAGCTTGCACGGCGTCTCAAGCCAAATTCAAATTACCGGGAAGTCCAAACAAAAAACCCAAATGTTGCTTCAGTCATGTCAATTGTGCAAAGACACTGCCACAATGACAATGAGTAATCTCAGTGCCACTGTGCCCCCGGGCATGTCCAAAACTGTGACTTGCTGGAGCTGTGAGTGATCGGTCACACACTGGAATAGGACATGGCACGTCCTGTCTATACCATTTCCATTGCGGAACGCTGTTGCTTTATGGGCGATACAGTGTCTGCATTACAGTAGGATAAGTCCCTCTTATCTGGCGGAGCTCTTTCCACTCGACCAAATTAGTACTAGCCGACACCACACGAAAGTCAGGGCGCTTTCCCGCTATTCACGATGTCTTAATCCTTGAAAGCGTAGTCTCCGCATTTTTACCTTTGTAAGAGCTTTTTGCTTAAATAGTGATTAAAAGCGTGTACAAAGCTCGTTTAATTCGCACGCCTGATGGCGCCAGCGCCGACAAGGACCCTGTGATACCGGCAGTGTTCACCTTCACACATTTTACTCAAAGCACCAAGCTAGGTCGGGCAGGCTGAGGTACCAGGTCGAAGTAAAATAGCGATGAACTTAGCAACATTATCCCTCAGCCCAGACGCATTGCCAAACATCTCAAAGATACGCAAGACAGCTCCCACTTCGGTTGGAGAGAGGATAAACAGCCGTGTCATCAGCATACCCGCAAACTTTGACCTGTAAAACCGCGAAACGAGTGTCCAGCATAATCCCGGTCACCTGGGTATCCATCTTTTAACGCGTGTAACGAAAATCTTACACGAGGATAAAAGCAAGGCTTCTAGAGGGCAACCTTTCCGGATGCCGCTGGAGTCCTGTAGCAAATGCGAGAGATGTCCATAGACATAGAAGCGACAGCGCGTACCGATGTGTAAGAGGATGACAACGCTAAAAATGCACCGAATATGCCGAGATACCGTAACGCGGTCAGGAAAAATTCCCGTTTAATCGAGTCATTTTCTTTAGCAAAGTTGAGGGAAAACGTCATGCCGCTTGCGCTCTACTGATCACCACGAGCCGCACTTTAGTCGCCCCAAACAAATTTATGACATTGTTCATACCCCTGACCGGGACAAAACCAGCCTGTAGGGGGTGAGCAAGTTTGGGGAGGTTTTGCCTCAGGCGGGTTGCGAAAACGCGAGTAACAATCTTGTACTCCGAGTCGAGCAGCGCGGTCAAGCGGTAGTTAAGGTACAGCATCACTGGCGATCTTCTTAATACACAAGATGTGAAAATCGTGAAAAGTCACGGGAAACGCCCCTCTCTTCATATGGCACAATTTCGCAAACAGTGGAACAAGACCTTCATTTTGGTCTCGGTACCATCCGTTCCTCAACTCTTCCGGCCCACACGCCTTACCTACGTGGCACTTTCTGATAGTTTTGCGCACCTCCGCACCCGTCACGTGGTTGCATAGCCTATCTAGTCCTTTCACGCCAGCGCGGAAGGAAAGCTCAGCGACGAATCAGTCGATCAGACTGATGCCCGCCACAGGTTGATGCGTAACACCTTGTCCATCTCACATGACGTCAGAAAACCTGCAAGACCGCATTGAATTATGGGAAGACGAACCGCCCAAGGAGAAACAGTATTGTCCAGAACTTTGTTGGAGACACGCCGAAAGAAAGCGCGGGTAGAGTGACCGGGGTAATGCGCATAGGACAGAAGGAGGGACCGTCGTTTTAGATCTTGCTACCTAACCCAGCAATACGAAATCATACATCGAATTGAGTTCACCGTCATGTAGCAAGCCATATCATTTGTGTCGGAACTGCCCGAACTGACGACGGGAGGAGCTACCGCAGCTTCGAGAAGCTGTTTTACAACCGATGCGGACTCGGACGATAGCCATTGTTGAACTGCGACGACGAAGCTCGTTCGACCGCCAGGTGGATTGTGCAAAGCTGGATCTTGGCTCCATCCCACCACATTACTACAGCACGCGCCTGGCACTCCACCCGAGTAATCCTCGACATAGCAGCGTTAAGCTGGGTATGCACAATCGCGAAGTAATTTGATGAGACTTAGGACGCTGCCTCAGTAGCGTACCGAGTAAAGGGTTTACACCCGTTGAGGACGTTCAAATTACAAAAAAGCACCCGGACAAGCGATGCGCACAGCAACATCGTCACGGTCCGAAAATGGATCATAAATTGATGTGGAGACCGCTCGAATAGAGTCAACGTGTTCACCACATAATTACCATTGATCATGCCGGCTGCAGGCATGCTGCCCCTCAAAAAGAGTGTAATGATACGTGTGATGTAGTTAATAATATACGACCACCTTTTTTGTCCCGAGAACGAAGCGCTTCGTCTTACAAGGCATTTACCAGCACGCAATCGGAGAGCAACGATTGTAAAGCCTTGGAATCATGGGCCTGCAGCACAGTCAGATAGGAGCGATCCATTAGAAGATCACTCGGGTGGGTAACAACCGGAAAAGTCGAAGTGCTGTCTACCTTTTATAAATAATTTCGATGATGCAAGGGTCCAGCAAAGAAGCTGGAAGATCGAACGTTTGAGTAACTGGGTAATTTTTTTTAAAGAAGTAGGGGATTAAATGCATCGGGATTGGTTAATTTACGAGCCTGCTGCCTCCCTTAGATGTGGTAGCCGCTTCTAAGGCTCCTGGACATGCCAAGTGATGCGCAAATTGCAAGACACCAACTGACTTGCATCCGGACGTCCCTTCTAGAAAGTAGATGTTTCTACATGTCACAACATGATGCCCTTTCTTTTTTCTTTAACGAAACGACGGGGCATCTATGCTTTGGCTGGTTGTCCTCCTCAAGCTACTCGGAGTCCAAACACAGACCCGTTGACCATATTTTTTATAAACATTTTCACGCTATGGGAATACATTATTTTCTAGGTGACTGCTATCGTCTTGTCCAAGTTGAATACGAAGTGCCACCATTCATTGGGTACGTTAATTGTCTCCACCTCTTCTTAAACGATATTAAGCGGCTTTTGATCCTGCGCGAAAGGGGGGCAAACGTTTAAATTCCGCATAAGTTACGGCATGCCAAGGCCGCTGTAGCAGTTTCTGTTTCCAAATACTGTGAATAGAATCAAAAATTGCAAATCCAGCATCATTTAAGTACTTCAGGTAAAGCAAATGGTTGACGATTCGTTTCTGCTAAACACACAATAAAAAATTACAAATATAGGATAAAGAGGTACTCCCGTTCCAATTGGACTTCAAAAAATTAGCTAAATGCGTCATTACATACTCCGCTGCTTCATTTATTATATCCGCAATGTACGATTCATGCTTGATCGATGTGGAATCTGAGCCCCTTGCATGAAGGTTCTTCGTTCAAAAATTTCGCCTATCACATTCTCGTCCGCTGTCTTACAGCGCGCCGCTGTCTTGGGGCGGCATATGCCACAGCTGCCGCAATCCTATGTCGCGCTGCACTCGTTTCCAAAAGACCGAGACCGACGTTTCCATGAAGTGCGCATGTGCCGCGTACGTCTTTTTTCCGGCTTTTTCGAGGCTAGAAGAGTGCGGTTTAATGAGTCGTACTCAAGACGACGTGTGTTGTACTTTTTATTTGTGTAGCCATGTGATGTTATTTGTGCAGCCATGTGATGTACGACTTAACAGAGACAAGACCATTTAGGCATCAGAATTACCAGAGGGTAGAAGGGGACGGGGTGCCGTAGCAAAAATAACGCCAAGATTCGTGATTAAAGAGGTTCGGCCTCGCGCTCCGAACGGGGTGTAGCAGTCTTATATAATGTGCAAAACTTCCATGTAGATGATCCGTTTTAACCGCCATCCAGTCCAGGCTCCAGTCGCTCTCCTGATACGACTGCAGATTCGAAACAAAGCTATACAAGCAATCTGAAATACCAACCATGCCATTTCTCTTAAAGTTTTGTACAGAAAAGGCGCTTTAGGCACCTAGCTTCCTTCCATCTTGCAGCACCGTTGTAGCCTTGATCGTATCGACCGAGTGCTGGAAATCTACATAAATGGACTTTGTCGTTACTATTCCCGCAGACACTCATAAAATTTTGGTATTCATGTGTTCTTCGACCAATTCAGCAAGATGATTAATCTTGTTGCTGTACCTAAATCAATCAACGCATCAATTTGTGCTCGTGTATTTATCTGCACGTTCTTTTGCCTTCATGAATTGACTTGTGAACTCAAATCCGATCGGAACCCGTGGTCAAATTCATAGTTCCGGCGTTTCGTACTAAAACACTCAGCACGCACTCAAAAATGTCCACGTCTGACGGTCCTGAAACAGATAGTCCGACATGACGCGCAACTCGTGTCCTCTAGGAGATCCTTTGACGATGCGTACATTCTTTTACTAATTGAAGCAAATTCTTGCTAATGGTGGAGTTTGCCATCAGCAATTTAGTCCATGCACATCAACGACGCACACGCCTTTCTTATGTATTACGTCATGTGCGCCTTCCCACCTTATGGAGTGTTATTCTCATTTATGGAAAAGGGGAACTGATGTGAGTGATTTCCTATCCGGCTCTGACTCGTCACGTGCTGATTATGAGGCCACCACGTTCGATGCCGACGTCGGTCACATCGACTTTGATAAAAAAAAGAGGAGAGTAAGAGCGAGGATGCTTTCAGTAACCACGATACTGATCTAATCGGCATCACGCATAATGCTTTAAAAGACACACTCACAGAGGCGGACTAGTGATCTTGCTTCAGTACGCAAAAGATCACTGCGTATAAAAACAGCGAATCAGCAGATAAATTCATACTGGATCTCGAAAAGGAGGTCTGTGTTTTACAAGAATATATCGCAGAGGCGGTAGATCGACAAAAGCGAAACGCTGACAAAAATGGAAGGGCAAATGCTCTTCTTTCCAATTAAGATGAATCATTCTTACTGCCTACGATAAACATACCTTGACACATAGTGACTAACGTGGATTAGTAACAATTTACCACACACTTGCATCGGTCCATTTCGCGTGCTACGTTGCCTAGGCAACGCATATACGACTAAACTGCCACGTAACATGCACACTCATCCTACGTTTCATGTCGGTCGTCTTAGACCGTACTATCAGAACAGGGCTTCCTCCAATGAAGAAAGCCCTTGTGCTCAATCGTTTACAGAAGATATTTGTAATCACGGTGCTGGCTCCCAGCCCGCGAGGTTCGAATTTCTCCTCGCGAAGCCAAGAGAACGCTGTTCTCGCTCATTCGCCATCTTGGAAATGCATACTCTGCCCTTTCCTTCTCCCAATCTGAGCTCAGAAGTTCCACATTGCCGATCAAATGCAGATGCCCGCCTCTCTCGTGTTCAAGGTCCTCGCGCAACTCACACGTTACGCGGTCGAGGTGACTAACACCATAACATTGGCACTGCAGATCGATCGAAGAATGTGTCTCCTTCTCCGCCTCAGCATTGGTTGATACGCGCGGTGATCAATGTTTCCTCCAGGAAAGACTATTGAACCACCGCGACGTGAACGTGCGTCGGACGAGGTAGTCTGTCCGGTGACGTGACTATACGCTCTCGGGCGATTAGTTGGGAGCCTTCTTAGCAACTGATGGTGGACGTGTTGGGATTTTTCAAATAGTATTTTTTCAAGGCACATCCGATGCCGAAGCAGGAGCACCACAGAACGAAATACCAGCGCGTTTGTAGAGGGATTACGAATTAGCCACGTACATATCCGTCGAGACACGAACCCTCCACCAGGCTTCAGTCATAAAATAAACTTCTTTTGGAGACAGATCAAAGTCGTTCATGCAAAATTAGCACGCATCATCCCAGGAGAGGTATGATAACCTGACCTCTCTCGATAACTGATGCAGTTTGTAACTTGCTCTGGTAAAAGTCCTCTTCCCAAACTGATGGCGAGACAGGGTCGACCTGTCAAGCCATTCTTTGCGGCTGATATTCCCAACTTTATATATGCACGCGCTCCACGGAAAGATTAGCAAGGCACCAACATGTTTATGGTTCCCGTTGAGCCATTGATGCATGAAGAATACATCAATGATGAAGTCACGCTCAGTGCAAAGTCACTCGCATCAGATTCAAGGCCATGAAGCATTGGTGGGTCAAAACGTCTGACTCTATGACAATCGCTTACCGTGATGCAAAAACAATCAAACACTCGCTGGGGAAGCAGTCACGCCTTCTTCTCCAGAGCAACGCGCAGTACGTCGCGATCTCTGGCCACCTGCGGGGTGTAAATTTTAGTATTGACACCACGTCCAGCATGGTCGTCTTAATTGTGACGCATTAATGCGTCACCGTCATTTTAGCTCAACTGGCTCTTGAATTCGCCTTGATTATTCTCGAGCGAGCGGCTCCGCCTTGAAGACGTAGCGCCCGAATCGATGGACAATTTGAAGATTTTACAATGCTCAGCGAGGCTTATAGCGCTTGGCTGGTGATACTTGCTCGGCTCTGTCGTCTCCGCAATTGGCTCTGTCTTTGCGGCAGCCATTGTCAAGTCGGTGTCGCCATCCGACCCTCCAAAGTACATGGGATCGGGATTATCTTCAATTTCACGCGGCGCATTACCGCGTGAGTCTACACCAGGAAGCGACAGGCAGGTTGTCATCTTCTGCGCTCAAGGTCTTTGCCTCATCCTCCGGAGCGGATTACAACCTCATAACTGCACTCCCAGCAGATTTGGCTGCACTCCGCATGGCCTTGTAAAATATGCGGGAGATCATAGGAATGGTTGAATATAGCCAACAAGTGCTACATTTTCCTAGGTTCACTCTTGGATTCACTCATTCATCTGTCAGTCACTAATGTGACTGATGGTTAAAAAAGGGGGGGTAATGTAACGAGGTGCCTCCGTTACATGATAGTTTACGTAAGGTAAATATCAAGTGTGAACATTTTGTTGGAATAAAAATTGTGCTCTCACGAGACTGGCTCAACAGACACTATTGTGTTGCAGAAGTAAATTACTGCTCATCGGTTAATTAATATGAACGATATTAACCAATAAAGCCGAGCCACGACAGAAGAACGCAATGAGTGGTGAGCAGATAGTTACAATACATGTTTGTATAAAGATTAAGTTAAATGAAGACCAAATGGGTTTACCAACAGGAGATAACTATTCTGAATACACTTCTACTCATACCTCTTTTGTCGTGTCGAAACCTTTCTCTGCACGACGCGTGTGCTTGAAGTATCGTGGCACCATCTCACTCTGTGCTCAGTGTAATTAGCTTCAGCCGTCACATAACAAGCTACCGGTGCCCTTTACACCTATGACCGACAAGTTGGTGGTGTAATTGGCGAGCTGAAATGGTAAAAATATTAGAGAAGCTCAACGTTTTGTTGATGAAAGATTAGCCATCACACTTTACGTCCGCGACGCTGTAGCAAGCGTACAATGAAAGGAAAACAAAGTGCAGGCTAATTGGTAGTAAAATTGATGAACGTTTAAGCAGATGAGACAAGGCACTATCAAGCTCCAGCACTCGACCCAGACATGCATTTTTAGTACTGCCTGGTGATATTACTTAGCTATTGCCACAAATTCTCGTGTCTTTTACCGTGAATAAGAAAGTCTGAGAGCTAAATTATAGACTTCCTCTTCTATCACACCTATATACGCACCCAATGTTTCAAGTGAGCCGTCGAAAGTAATATCTTGATCCACAATAAACCGCTCATCTTCATGTTCTAATATTGAACGATCATGCCGATGGCCATGCGGCCAACAAAGATATCTTGGAAGGGTGGCTCCGATAAACGATCCCGGTCGACTAGTAATCTCCGCTCGGAAACGGACTTGGTGATCGAGGTGGACGCGCGTCAGCGCATGTCTCTTATCAACATGATCTCAGAAGGCCGAACTCGAGCTTCAACTAGTCGTACCCTCGACGTTCTTTCATACGGACGTCGCACAATGTTATGGTCAGCTGCGCATCTTGACTCTTAATGGACACGTCCACTCATCGTGTGTTTGCGTCTGGGTAGTTGTCGTATAGGCCGACAGTAGTCTGCGAGAAGGCTAGAGTAGTCAGCGCTCGTCGCTGTTGGACGCTGAGGAACCGAATATGCTGCAGCACATGCAGATGCAAAAAAAATTCAGTTACTCGATTTTATGTGACCATTACGACATGCATCAATATTCCCCGTCTGTATCGGGGCACCCTGAAGCTTGTACTGGTGACAGTACAAGCTACTTATTCTGATGACAGAATAAGGGGGTGCCTCGTAACTTCACGTACACTCGTACGTGCAGAGGAAGACGGTAAGAAGAAGCGAGTACTTGGTTTAAGTAAAACGTAGAACTGTATTTATAATAGTTAATGTCTGCAATAAATCACTATTTATCTTCATCTAACTATGTCTAAATACTAATGTGCATATCAACTATCTGCTCACCACTCATTGCGTGCGTCTGTCGTGGCGCGTCTTCGTTGGTTGATATAATGGCCTATATCAACCAATTAGGAACTACTCGTAAGTGCTACAGAATATTTGTCCTTATGACAATATCCTGAGAATATAACTCTTATAGTTATATTCTATTAACAATTTCTTATAAATTGTTATGTAACGATTCACCCCGTTGCATCACCCCCCCCCCTCATCCATCAGTCACTTTAGTGACTGATTGACTAAATGGATCTCGTCCCAAATCACTTGGGACGGGTTTTGCACTTGTTGGTCCGCGTCCACTTTCCAACATTTCATCGCATGGTAAACAAGCCCATGCGATGCGCGAGCAAGGCCGCCGAGAGCGCGTCTGCACGTCTCTGTGCGGACGCCGAAGCAGAAACTACAGCAACTAATGTCTCATCGGTTGCTGAAGCGACTCAGCCTGTGTCATCTGGTGATGCAGGCGCTCGTCACGAAGACACTCATGTCTTCACAGAGTGTGAGCTCGGTGTCTCGTACTCTCCTGATACGGAAGACGGATCCGTATCGACGGCGATTGAATCTAAGCCGCCTGCCAAGCGTGGCATGGACGATGCTTTGCGTCGCAGCATCTTTGGTTCATCTGATGAATCAGATGAACCATCGCCGAAGCGAAGGCGCTCGAGGTCGCGAGACTCGGGCGCTGATAGTGGTGTCGGTTTTCCAATGGACACCACTTCACAGCGAGGTGCCAGTACTTCTGTCGGCACGTCGCAGGAAGAGCGGGACCGCAATGTGTTGCGTCTTGCTCCAGAAAAGAAGGCATGGATGCCTCCGAAATCCGTCATGGATCACTTGTCGGTGACGACGAGTGATCGTTATCGAACACGATTGTTCGATTCGTCAAGGATCCATCACCTTGACCCCAGCGCGAAAAACTATCGCGCTGAGAATGAATTCTTCATCGATGCTTTCTTTAGGCATCGATGGTACAGTGGTAATCACAAGCGTGATGGTCCCTCCCTGCTTCAGGCGTGGAACGCATACATCCATAACCTTGAGGATGTAGGTCGTGACGCTTGGAACGACAAACTTATCAAAGCTCGTGATAAGTTTGAAAAGCGAACCCCGAAAGGTGCACGCTACAAGCTGCATCGTCTGTCAAGGGAGAAAGGATTACCCTGCCTCTCATGGGGAGACTCGTGCCTATGTTGTGTGAACAACTCTGCACGAGCACCTAAGGAGGCTTACCTCCTTACCAGCCCGTGGTGGCGCGTACGTCTCTCTACTGAGATGTACGAAGGGATTGACAACCTGAAGTCCCTTTACGACCGTGCCGGGAAGACTTTCTCCGGCGGTCCTTCTGCGGCACAGGATGTGCCGCGTCTTACTGCTCAACCAGACCCAGTACGTCGATCATCAGTTGGGAGCGGGGCTCCCAAGTATCCCAGGACGGGGGATAGCCGCGCCACCGGACGAGATAACTCGTCCGACGTCCGTTCACGTCGCGGTGGTTCAACAGCTGCTCAACCAGATAGCGCTGGCCACCGCGAGAGTCCTCCAATGGAGGTGGAGGAGGAGGAAAGACGCTCTCCACACGATCATGGGGATCGGTGTGTTCCCGAGAGCTTCTTTGATCGCGTAACGCAAGGGATACGCAGCGATCTCGAACATGAGCGGGACAGGCGTCTCCAAATGGCGGACACTGTCTCGAAGCATCGAGCTGAGTTTGACTTTGCTCAGCTTGATAACGAGAGAGCTCTGACATCTCTTCGTGACGAGCTAAGGGTAGCTCGTGGGATTGCTGATCGGTCTCGGGATGAGATAACTGCTCTTCAGACCCTTGTCGATGCCCACCATCGGGATCACAAGGCTCTCTGCGAGATGCTTGAGCGCAAGGGCGTTTTTCATAGGAAGATGAGGATGATACTGATGGTACGGCTTAAGCCGACCAACGTAAAACGTGGGATGCGTTCGCATCTTACGTGGTAACTCGATAGTGTATGCATTGCCTAGGCGGTGCAATACACGAAATGGGCCGATGTACTTGGGTAGTAGTTTACTGCTACCCAAGTTAGTCACTACATGCTTTGGTAGATTAACCGTAGACAGTAGGACTAAGTCACCTTTATTAAATAAAAGAGTGTTTGCCCTTCCATTCTTGTCAGCGTTTTGCTTTTGCTTATCCACCGCTTCGGCGATGGAGTCTTGCACAAAACGGACTACCGTTTCACGAGCCAGTATGAACTCATCTGATGACTCGTTAGCTTCAGTGCGCTGTGAGTGCACTGCAGCAACATCAACCTTTTCTTCAGTGAGGGCTTCCGCACTCTCACTGGCATCATCTTCTTCGATATCGATGTTATCGATATCGGCATCAAACGCAATGACTTCTTCGTCAGAGCGTGATGAGCGTGAACCAAATCGGTTTTTGCTCGCGCGAGTCCCTCCCCCCCTTAAACCAGAGTTACACTCTAGTAAGGTGGGTACACGTGGATGGCGTAAGCCATTCACGTAAAACGGTGTATGTGTCGTGGACGCATGCACCGAGTTGTTAATGGCAAACTCTATCATTGGCAAAAACTCACTACAACTCTTAAAGGAGTGTACGTATCCTCGAAGTATCTCTTCAAGGACACGATTGGCACGTTCCGTCTGACCATCTGACTCTGGATGATCAGATGTAGACATCTTCAAGCGCGTTCCGAGTGATTTGAACACGGAACGCCAGAAATCAGCAGTGTATCGTGGATCTCTGTCCGATACGAGTTCACGGGGCAACCCATGAAGTCGGAAGATGGTGTCAATAAAGACACAAGCACAGCCACTTGCCGTGATTGTCTCTGGTACAGCCACAAGGTGTACCATTTTGCTGAATCTGTCAACAAATACGAGAATACCCGTATTCCCGCGTGCGTCTTTGGGTAACCCGAAGACGAAATCCATTGAGATGGATTCCCAGCACTCAGCCGGAACCGGTAGAGGCTGTAAAGGTGCACGCAGTGAGGGACTTGACTTCACTCGTTGGCAGACTTCGCATGCGCGAACATACATTCGCACAAACTGATACTGGCGGGGCCAGTTACAGTCTCGACTCACCGTGAGAAATGTTTTCTCCCGGCCACGATGTCCTCCTGTAGGAGCATCGTGATACTCGAACATGATCCGCAAACGCAGATCAGTATCATCTGGAATGACAACACGTGGTGTGTCACCAGAAACGGCTGTATAATACAGTAAACCGTTAGGAGTAGTGTATCGATCTGATGCAGATCGATACGCAGACGACAATCGTTTCAACGATTCTCGAGATGGTTGGGAGAGATGTGTCAACAACTTCACAATCTCACCATCTTGGGCGTATGCCCGCCTCACATCATCATACAACGTTGTAGATGGGACTGAGGACGTCATAACCGCAACAGTGACTGTCTCACTGTTGGGTTTCGCGACTGTTTCAAAGTCGGGACGACGTGAGAGTGCATCAGCGACGACATTAAGTCGTCCTGGTTTGTACTCGACCGTAAAGTTGTATTCTGCGAAGAATGACAACCACGGCGCCATTCGTTGTGAAAGGTGCGGGCTGTTCACTGCCGTGCGTAGTGACGCATGGTCAGTGTAAACAATGAAGGGTCTATCTCCTAATAGATAGACTCTGAACTTCGCGAGTGCATACTTCATGGCAAGGAGTTCCTTGTCATGCACTGGATAATTCTGCTCAGCTGGTTGCAGCTGACGCGACTGATCGCAGACGACGCGTTCAACACCTTCAAGGTTGTACTGCATTAATGCACAGCCGATTGCGAAATCGCTGGCATCACAGACCACATGAAATGGCCTGTTCTGATCGGCAATTGCTAGGACTGGGGATTGTATCAAGCTCTGCTTGATACCCTCAAAGGAGCGTTGACATTCAGCGTTCCATAACCACCTCTCGTTCTTTTTTCAACAAACGAGAGAGGTGCACAGTCATCTCGGCGTGATTGCGTGAATACTTATGCAAATACGCCGCTAGCCCAAGGAATTTTCGAAGACCTTTGACATCAACCGGCACAGGCCAGTCGGCGATCGCCTTGATCTTTTCGGGATCAGGACGTACACCGTTCTTACCAACGATGCAACCAAGAAGTGGTATTTCGCTTGCTGCAAATATACACTTGTTGAGGTTAGCATGCAATTAATGCCTTCGCATGATTGTAAGAACTTTTCGGACGTGGTACCTGTGAACCTCAACGTCCGACTTTCCATCCATAGCTCGACTATGGATGAATACGTCATCGAAATAACTCGGCGCGAATTCTCGTACTGGTCATAACAGATGTGATACACATCTGTTGAACGTGACAGGGGCATTACTGAGCCCTTGTGGCATTACTAGCCATTCCCAGAGCATGCCGCTAGGCGTGCTTCTGCGGTATAGGGTATATCCTGTTCTCGCATAAGGATTTGGTAGAAGCCATCCATCAAATCCATGGACGAAAAGATGGTACTCTTTGACATACCATCAATGATTACGTCCTTCCTCGGTATCGGCGTCTGAGCCGGTACCGTTGCAGCGTTCAATTTGTTAAATGCATGCACTATCCGCCACCCTCCTGTTGCTTTTCGCACACAGAAGGTCGGAGAGCTATGTGGGGAAGTTGATTCCCTCACATGGCCCGCAGCTAAACGATCGGCAAAGAACTTGTCGATCGCAAGTACTTGTTCACGAGGCAGTGGCCACTGCTTCATGACACAGTACTTCGAGCCTGGTTTAAGCTCGACCTCGTGTCGAATACCTTTATCCTTCGGTAATTCGCACGGAACATTTTCAGGGAATACATCCTTGAATTCAACCAAATCTTCATAGAGAGGATTTGTCTTGA
Organism: Peronospora matthiolae; assembly: GCA_921007115.2. NCBI lineage: Eukaryota > Oomycota > Peronosporomycetes > Peronosporales > Peronosporaceae > Peronospora > Peronospora matthiolae. Next base: position 330,388 of record CAKLBY020000050.1, on the reverse strand, counting down.
GCGATTCCCACGATTGGGAGTCATATCGCTCAATTCGTGTCTTTTCATCCAGGGCACTCTCGTCCATAGATGAACTACTGAGAACTCTCTCGTTCTCAGTGAACACTATTGCTGACCTTATGTCGGTTACACACTCGTCGTCAGCGACAACTACGCAGATCTGCTTGACTTTGCCACTACGCAGATCACGCAAGAACCTTTTATGTTCGAGCGTTGGCAACTGAGTGATCTCCGAAGTCAACTTCGGAGGCGCAATCAGATCAAGTGTATAAGCGCCTACACTTGATCCGTTATTGACTATGACATTCAATGTCTCTGTCATTTCCTGGGGACTTATTCCCTCAGGCTTCGAACGACTTATTCCTTCGGCTTCCCGGGGACTTATTCCCGCGGGTTTCGGGGAACTTATTTCCGCTGTATTTGTAATATCGGGGCTTATTCCCTTAACTTCCTCTAGCTGGGGTTACGCAACCACAGCGAGATCCTCTACGAAAGACCCTCCAGTCGATCTAGGATTATCGTATCGCTTAACCTGAGCGATCGATTGTTTCTCTTCTAGATGTTCCCCGCTAGGGATACATCTTTGTCCCGGTCCACTCGACTTATTCGAGTGGTGGACCTTCGGCGCAGCCTGTGTTTCCTCACAGCCACCGGAACTTTGCTCCGAAGTGTAACCGTTTGGTACACTAAGGTTTTGTGCAGTCGTACTAACGACCGTACCACAAGTGAGGCCATCGCACTCACCCGTAGTACATCCGCACGCTTGTGGACGCTCCAAAACGTTCATCAGATGGCCATCTGATGAACAAGCGGCAGGCATCGTTACTGTCCGATGTTGCCAGTTTACCCGTGGTTCGTACCTTCTGAGCCACGGTATTCCAAGGATGACATCAAATTTGTCATCCAAATCCAATACGATAAAGTCATCGTCATATTGGGTATCTTCTAGCGTAAAGTGGATCTTCACTATACGCTTCATGACGGTTACGGATGCGCCTGTCGCAAGACGTACCGTCATTCTCGTAGGAGGTGTGTCACATTCACTGAACTTAAAGTGGCCATCTTCTAGCGATTGGCGTCGCACAAAATTGTTGGACGCCTTACAATCGACTAGAGCTCGAAGGGACAACTGATTTTTCACTTCGAGTTTCAAGTTAATGAGTAAGATCTCATTACCTAGATCAGCAACGCACAACGTTTGTGTGTTGGGAGCAACCTTCGTCAAGAGGCCTACAAATTCTCTTGACGTTGCTGAACCAGTAGGGTGCTCCGCACCTACTGATCCTGTCCGTTTGTTGACGGTCCATCCCGTTGTTGCGTCTTTGCACCAACAGCGGACCCTCGTCCCTGCCCCTTTCTCATGGGTGAACGGTCACTACGCCCAGTGTTGCGAGACACTGGACGACGGGCACTACACTCGTACGCGTAGTGTCCTGTCTTTTGACATCTGTTGCATCTATGCAACTTCTTGTAGTCTGTAGAGCGAGCCTTCTCGCTCTCTACATAACAAAGTTCCATCGGCTCTGGACCTCCGCTGTCATATCGTCTCGGTTGACGATATGATGTCGAGCTGGCGCGAGCCTGTCTCAGACTGAAGTCTTCCTGTTCCGCAATGGAAATGGCTTGTTCTAGTGAATCTAGTTCAAGCCGGAACAGGTGAGTCTTGACGGGACCATCCGCGAGACCCTGCATGAACACCGAAACCAACGTGTGTTCATCCACCGGATTGGAACTTATACAATTCGTGAGATGTCGTATATGTTGAGCGTAAGCGTGCACATCACGCTTACCCTGCTTGAGCTTCAAGAGTTCAGTTCGAGCTCTGAACTCAGCTCTAGGCAGTTCAAACGTTTGTCTGAGCCGCGACTTGAAGCCTTCCAACGACCCAAACGCATATGGGTTGTGCAACTTGAGCCCCAGTGCCCAAGTCTTGGCACGTCCTGCCAGATTTGACTGGGCAAATGCAACTTGCATATCCCCGTCGTCGATGCGACGCGCCCTTATGGCGTCATCCAATTCGACGAACCATCTCAAGAGGGAGTCTTCTTCGACCCCCCCTATACTTTGAGATGTCAATCTTCAAAGTCTCGGGTCGACGCGAGTGCATCGACCCGCCAGCAGCAGCCTGCTGCTGTCTCAACAGTTCAAACTGTTGAGCACCCTGTTCTCTCAACAACTCTGCTTGTTGAGAACCTTGTTGGTGAAGCAAGGCTACTTTCTTGCGTTCATCGTCAAGTTCATTTTGAATGAACTTGGCGATAGTAGCATGTTGGGCATCTCTATTGAGAGCCTCTAGCATGACGCTAACAGCATGGATGCCCATGGTTGAACCCATCCGTTTAACCGCATCCCATTCAACATCGCTCAAATGGGAGTAGCCGTCACGCGTAGCGTGAAAGCTTTGGTCATCTTCATCATCCAACATATTCATGTTGGATGTGAACGCGGTCCTTGGACGGACTACGAAGTGCTACCAGGTGTAACGGGGCACCCTGAAGCTTGTACTGGTGACAGTACAAGCTACTTATTCTGATGACAGAATAAGGCGGTGCCTCGTAACTTCACGTACACTCGTACGTGCAGAGGAAGACGGTAAGAAGAAGCGAGTACTTGGATTTAAGTAAAAGGTAGAACTGTATTTATAATAGTTAATGTCTGCAATAAATCACTATTTATCTTCATCTAACTATGTCTAAATACTAATGTGCATATCAACTATCTGCTCACCACTCATTGCGTGCGTCTGTCGTGGCGCGTCTTCGTTGGTTGATATAATGGCCTATATCAACCAATTAGGAACTACTCGTAAGTGCTACAGAATATTTGTCCTTATGACAATATCCTGAGAATATAACTCTTATAGTTATATTCTATTAACAATTTCTTATAAATTGTTATGTAACGATTCACCCCGTTACACCGTCACCAACAAGCTTTGATGTGTTGTTGTCTCGTTATCATGTTCTAGAGATCGAGTTGCTGAGAGCAATGCATTATCCAAATTATTACTGATGTCAGATGAATCCAATAAGTGTGCCAATCAACGATGTCGATGCGTGCATTGATATGGCTCGAGATGGCACAACGATGTCCGTAATCGAGATGTAAGGATGTTCATTACAAGACACCGTTGCCATTCAATTCCGGTGCCACTCTGGTATATAGACCGCAAGAATTTTACTGTCAAATATTGCTGCTTTGCAAATTCGGGCCAACACTTGTCGCCCCTATTATTCTACTGCACACACCATCGCAAATGCTGAATCATATGCGTCCACAAGTTATATTATTACAGGTGTAGAACGTCGTTCATAACTGAATTATACTTGTAGACAGATCTTCATTATGATCAGGCATGACTGATAATCTGCAACAATCTCAGCCATGGATTCTGGAACTGTCCTGCAGCGCAAGTTCGTTGGCGTGAATTACTGGAAATATGGAAGTGTTTTGGTGAATTTGAGGAAGCTGACATTCATGTCTGGGTTTTTGCTTTTCGGCTGCCAGCCTGTTTACGGGCAGCTTGACCGGCTGCTAAAGCGTGGCTTACTGCGAACGAGTCAACCGAAGTGGTCCAAGCGAGTGTCGTTGCAGCCGCAAACGAGTTGTGGCGCTTTGTGGTGGCGTCGACCACCCACTTAATCTGCGTCGAACGCCTATTTCAGATGCAGAACCCGACTTTACTGTCCTAAGACCAACAAGCCCGCACCGTGTCCTCTTTAAGAAGTGCTCTTGCGCACTTCCGACGCTCGACTGCCCCCCACCATGCGGACGATGCTGAGAATACCCAGGATTGTGTACGAGCTGCACTAACAGACTCTCTTTTGCACCGGATCGCGCCTTCGCCTTTTCGCAATGTACCTGCAGATAGGGCTTCCAGCTTTCTTTCTTTGCTCTTTTTCGCCGTTGAATCCGTGGTAATATGGGACCGGGTGGCGCTGGTTCTGTTATCACTCGTGTGCATGTCCTAACGCGTGCGGCGGAAATACGATGGGTTGCTAGCTAGTGATCGGCGCGCCTCACCTGACGACCGTTGAAACAGCGTACACATGTCTCATTTGTGGCCCCCGGTGCACAAAAAAAGGCGGTTTGGTTTCTTTTCACATCGTCGGTGCCGATGAAATGGTGATCACCCAGCTTCGGATGCGCCAATCCCCGATAAGGCCCCAGTTCTTGGCACTATATCGAGAGGCAAGTTCAATCTCATCCGACGTTGATGTTGTTAGTTGGGCTCACCACTGTCGCGATTACAATCAAATGGCAACCACAGCAGCGACAGTTGCCATGGACACTGGAAAATCGATTTATTGGTTCAACTCCGATTCGAGTAGTCTCTGCTGCTCGGCACATGACGGTCTCCATCAGGACGTCACCTTCTGGTAAAAAAAACTACGCTTCGTGCAGGAGAACACGGTACAGCCCGAAACTCTCTGACTCGCGCTTTCAGGATACCATTCCCACCTGTCCCAACAGACGAACCTTGCCGTGCAGAGCATAACAAGTTTCTAACTCAAGCTAAGGCAACCAATTTTGTAGGCTGCCATTAATCGGGTATTCTAGGTCGGCAATCGTACCTCAATACACCTCACCTGCCAAAAAATAAATCATCAGAAGAATCTGCCACAATCATCGTGTATGATTCTTGCCTCCGAGCTGACTGAAACATGTACGTGTCGTAGAAGCAGTCACTATCTGGGGTACGTTGTCATCACTGCTAGCACAAATCCTATTGTATACTGGTAGGCGACACAGGCGAAGCAGTTTCACCATCTTTGCCAAGCCCTTTTGTCGATGAACTGGACAACCTTGGGTATATTGTACAAATGGACACACGTGCTTGGGGAGGGAATGACATGACACTGCCACCTCATAGATCACATTGATCCTTCTTCTTGTCTTGAGGTGACACATTGCTCTTCAAACACATTCGTATGTCACCTATAAAGTATTGGGTGCTGCGCACGTAAATTGACAATGCTTGAAGTGCCATGCAATAAGGTTGTGTGCATTCTTGCACAAAAGTGATCAAACTGTTCTTTGGATCGTAAACACTGCTGACCAAAGTCGATTTGCTTAAGCTTATATTTACTCTTGCATGATCCGATTGTAATGCTTCAGATGAGTCTACTATTCTGACTTCTCGGAAAGGAGTCTTTGCCAGACTGAGTGCACGTCATCTCGGTAAGTTCTATGCCCCAAAGCGAGCATACATATGCTCACGCGGCGCTGAGAAAAGTCTGCTACGCTATGCGCGACGCGTTGCCGACGACATACTTTAGGTTATACAGTACCTCCAAGAAGGTACTGGATGACATAAACTGGGTGCATCCGAATCACAGTATCCACCATATTACACTTTCACTGCGACCATCAATCTGGAGCATCTGTGAAAGTAGTTTTGTCATCATGCATTACTTTGCTTTCCACGACCGTACTGACGTTTACTTGGAAGCTCCTTGGCAACTTTCCTGATACCTTATGATTATAACGTAATTGCCGAACTTTGCACTACATCGGTCCGACAAGCATGTGCCCAACATTTGCGGATAGCTGCAAATAAAATCGCAAGGCTGTGTTAGCGAGTCCGGTGTCTTATTACCACGAGGCTGCTCTTATGGCTTAAGATGACGCATGTGATTACAGGTAACTTACTAAGCAAAAGAAATAGTCAGTAATGCGCCCTCTAACTTTGCTGGACAAAACGATAAGCTGATTCGCAAGCGGTATTGATGGGCGAGAAGGCTGTCTTTGTCCGTCCATACCACCGCCGAAAAAGAGTATGTCAAGGTGCGTAAAGTAGTCAAACAACGCAATGTTCAAAATAAAGTTGTCGTTTGGTGTTCAAGCGCTGATGTCTAAACTACACCAACAGGACGGTACTGAAAAAAACTTGCACACATATATCCCCGAAGCCTCCATGGCAGCCGGCGTCGTTACTGTCTACAACGCCACTGGCTCCTGGATGGTACTCGTCTGATTGACACTACCGTCGTCGTAAGCACCAACACCAAAAGTACCAGTCGCAACTGCAAGCTTCCCCGCTGTGCGCACCTTAATCGCACGGATCTGCGTCTTCAAGTTGCTGATCTTCGTCAACACGGTGTCTCCTGAAATGCTGGAGAGCGTCCCGCTTTTTGTAAGCACGTTCGGCACGCAACTGCGGCCGAGTTCAGCCTGACAGTCGACACCGGCATTCGGCGCCAAAAAGCTTCCTTTTGTGCTATGTGCAATCGGTGTTTTGACAGAGTCAAAGTAGTTGCCTTCCGCTAGGACGGATGCACCCGTAGTTGTATCGAAGGCGTGGTCTGAGTTGTCTTCGAAGTAGTTGTTGGCGGCATGAAGGAAAACAGCATCTGTTTTGCTGCCTCCGACCTTCGGTGAGCGCCCTGAAATCTGATGCAGATAGTTTCCCAACAGACTCATCTCCGTGTGTTTACCCAGAAACAAGAAGCCCCAGTAGTGCCGCCCGTCACAAGACGTAGAGTACTTGGTGCGACCATCAAAGTCGGAGTTGCTGATCGTGACACCTGTCGCGCCGGAAAAGTTTATCACGATCATCTGACGTCCGATGTTTGACACCTTGATGTGGTCGAGCCAAATACCCTTCGGAGCGACATCCGTTGAGGCTCCTCGGATAGTGATGGCATCACCGCCCCATATGACGTGCGGGTTCAAGTTCGTAATGTGGATATTCTGAACGATGACATTGCTGCCACTAATGATGAGACCCTTGCCGTTCAGCACACCTTTCATGCCATCGCCCACTAGCGTCTTGTTGCTACCAACAAGAAGTGGGGTGGTAGCTGCGTTGTCGTACGTGACGCTCACTTTTGAGCCATCACACTTGCTAAAGCTTGGCTGAATGGCGTCTTGCCCCCGGAAGCCGCTCTTCTTCGCAATACAGTTGAGGTTGTGCATCGGGCGGCAACCCTCCTCTGTCGTGGACCCCTCGGTCTTGACAAAGTTGAACGCTTGTTTGAGAACAATAACTCGCGGCTGCTCATCACTCAGGAAGGCTTTGAGATCCCTGATGCTGGTCGGATACACAGGTGCAGCATTGCCTCCTCCCGTTGTGCCGTAAGCAAATCCGCGCGGTGCACCAGTGACCACAGAAGCAGCATGGGTGAGACAGCATTGCAGCGACGCGAGAGCAAACACCAGAGAGATGACGATGCGTGCTGGTAGAGCATGAGACAGCATATCCTCGGAGTGGTTGCAGACACTTGAGGGCGAGAGTGTGTTTGAAAATGAGGTAGTGGAGAGATTGCATCTGCGTCGTTAGCTCGCTGCTTCTTTCCTACAGACCAGCCATGGAATTTGTTGACAGTACAGTTGGCATGGGCAGGGTGATCATCATCCGCTTGGTTGAATGCTCTATATCTTCACATGACTCTGGATCCGTGTGTAGTCAGAGTTGCGTCGCATCTCCGATGAAATTAATGGACGATTAGTAAAGTCTGCCCCAACAGATGGCACACGCATACGATCATAAGTACAACTTGTGCACGCATACTTCAGAGCTCACTTAGTATAAGGCATAACATCTGGAATTGTAGAACTGCTTTGTGATCAGCTGCGTACTTCGCACTTGCGTTTTTACCCAGAACCCTGCTCCCTATGGTATAGGAAATGACCTTTGACAACAGATTTAGAAAACATCCGGCCAATTGCGGCTAGAGATTTGAGGCTGCGCAGGATCAGTCGCCTGTTCGTTACGCGTTTTGCGTTTGTGGGAGAGAGAAAGTGCACTTCATCTTCGATTGGTGTACAACATTGCCCAGCATAAAAAAGTGCTTAATTGTAACGACTATTTTCTGCATTCCTACAATGTTATAAACAAGGGTACTCTAGCGCAAGGATGTAATTTTAAGGCAGGATGCTTATTTTGCGGTTGACACGCAGTCAAAAATCCGAAATTTCAGCGCTTCCGTCAGCAACGGCTAGGCCCAGTATCTATTTTAGTAATCCGAGGAAGTCCCGCAAAAAAAAGATTGTGTCATCGTATGCTCGGTACATTTGACTTCAATGTTCATCAATAGTTGCTTCGTCGCATGATTTTCTGTCATCACTCACGCTGTCGAGCAGCTGGAGTATCTCTCTCTGCGTCAGCATTGGGGTGCTCTCTCCCACCGCTTTGCTTCCCTTTTCCGCAGCTCAATCTAAACTCAATCTTCCTCGCAATCATTGCTGGTGTATGTATGCGCACGTGTCACATGTGGGAAAAACTTGACGCAAAGGAGAAACGAAGCCATCTTGATCAAATCGACTCAGTCATAATCGAGCGGTAGATCCATTGATATGCATTCAAGTTGACTTCAGCTCCTATTATTCTTGCGTCAAAAGTGACAATTCATCGATGCGTCCTTATGCCGCAATATGTGGTATAGGGCATAATCTGCCCCATACTAGTAGTAATGCGCGAAGTGGCGATTACTAACGTATAGGCAGAATCCGGTAGGCTTAGAGTAGCATTTAGAGTTTGTGAACTAAAGAACTGAATATATTCTTTTTTCATTTTACCATCAATTGCCCAGCAACCTTCCTCTTTTCAACAGGTAACAATCCCAAGCTTCTCTTTCTGAACTAAAGGCTCCGACTACGCCTTCGATTTGGACGCCGCTTTAAACCCGACCGCCCGCATCAACAAGATTAGAGGGAAAAACTTTCACACGTTGAAGATCAAGATGCGGATGGTGCTAAGGGAGCGCGATTTGTGGGAAGTGACAGTGAAGAGATCAAGATGGAGCACTGTAACAATGCGATGGACCAAGCGACGTTTAAAAGAAATTTGCGCAAGGCAATGGCTATCGCCAAGATCATCGGTCAAGATTGGTAGGACACATCGACAAGAATATCCTGGCAAACAAGCTCTTTCTTCGTCGACGCTTCTTCACGACGATGATGGAAGAATGTTATGATGTGGTGGAGCATATCATAAGATCAAGACTCTGGCAGAGTAACTCGATGCAGTTGGCGCTCCGGGTCAGCCAAGGACGATCTGGAAATTACGCTTCTTTGTGGACTGAGCGAGTCGTACCAGCTTCTTATCACAGCGGTGGAGTCCCGTGCGGACTTGATGTCGTTGGAACTCGTGAAGTCTCGGCTGGTGCATGAAGACATGAAGAGAAAGGAACAAGGTGGTGGTGTTGATGGAACCACGCATGTTCAGGGTCAAGCGTTCATTACAAGCGACCACAACAAGCGAAAAGGAGGGCGGCCTGTGCAGAAGGCCAGTGCGTGCCACTACTGCATTGAGCAAGGACATCTGATTGTCAAGTGTTCTGTGAGGATCCGCAAAAATGCGTAGCGGCAGAGGTCTCAGCTCACGCAAGTTAAATATGAATCTGGCGACTACTTGTTTTTGGCTGGTGGGTTGAGCACCAAGCCATGTTAAGCATGGATGGTCGACTCAGGTGCGACGCAGCACATGACGTACGTAAAAAAGTACATGATGAAGTACAAGATGATCTCACCGGTGGACGTACTTCTTGCAGACGACGGCTTGGTGCAAAGAGTGAGAATGGGAGGTATCGTCATGTCAATGAAATCCCCGCATGAGATCGATAAGGGCGTGCTACTGCCGTATGGAATATCCCCAAGTTGACACGTGTGATAAAGCCAATCGAGATTGGGTCCAAAAGCCTAGGCGATTCATCTAAGTACGAGGTGGTTATGGCTGAATCGCTCATGGGATGATATCCAGCTATTTGGATTTTACCGTTAAGAGAAACTTACGGGCTCAACCCCATCTCATCCGCACGGTCCCGGACAGTAGAAATGCCAAGGAACCGCGACCCGGGGACCGCGATCCAAGAACCGCGATTAGAGGACCGCGGTCAGAGGACCGAGAACAGAAGACCGCGACCAGAAAACCGCGACCAAGGGACCGCTAACAAGATAACGCGATCTAGCGTGGGCCATGTGATATAGAAGGATTGCAAATTTATTTGGCACGGTGAAGACACGTGGCGGTCAATCCTGACATACGGAGCAGGCGTTATTATAGTTTTGGGTTTTTGTGGGGTAACCTATAAGAAAGTTCAATTTGCTTCTAAACACGTACGTGTCGCTCTTCTTCCAGTTTGGATATTTTGGCATCCCGACGTCAAAGAGCTTCAACACCAAGGGCAGGAAGATCACTCCTGGAGTTATTTGGCCAGGAGTGCAAGGACTCTCAACACACCTCATTTGCGATCGGACGCAGGCAACCTTACTGGTTGAAGTACAAGATCGCAAGACGGCTCAAGTGGTCAGAAGACTCGCGACTTAAGTACCCCATTTTTGGCAAAAGGCGATCAAGGCGGATCGCGGCGACTCTGGGAGAGCTCCAACTAAGAACACGCGATCGGGTGAAAAATTTCCTCTTGATCGACAACAGTGTCTAAAACTGTCACGTCCAGCATCGAGTCAAGTCCACCTAGAAGAGTGCAACCCGCCCTACCGATGGGTACACAACGTGAGGAGGAAACAAGCTCAAGCGAAATCGGAGGTCCCCCTCGTTAGTCGGTCGTCTGAACGCCAGTGTAGATTCGGGGTCGCCTCATAAAATGAGCAAACCCCACTCCACCACACATGCAACCTGTTTTCTGTTGGACGCTTAACGAAAGACGTTGGCTCCGTCACATTTGAAAGTGACGGGCGTTTTTCACAAGTGAAGATTGTGAAGTGGCAGCAAGGCACGCACATGGGAAAGGGCTTGTTTAAGTTATGCATAAACCTGATCATGCCAGATGAGAAAACAGCGTTAAGCTAAAATAGCTGTTGATGCACACCACTTCGTTTCTATAGCATCTTCGACTTGGTCACATTAACTATGGCGGTCTTCATGCCATTTCCAATATGGGCTACGGTGAAGGCATCAACATTACGTTGGTGCAGCATTGGTGAATGTGTGAAGGATGTGCTCTTGGCAATCAAAATTGGGTGATCTTTATGCCAAGGTCTCCAGAGCTTGCAAAGAAGCTGGCAGAGGACATGTGCAGTGATGTCTGCGGTCCAACGCAGACAACAACCTTTGGCGATAGCAGGTACTTTGTCACCTTCATTGACAATTTCTCATACTGGTGTGTGGTGTAAATACTAAGGAAATAGTTAAAGTGGTTGCCAAGTTTTCGATTTAGGCGCATTTGCTGAGACACAGACCAGCGCCCGCGTCGAGCTACTTCGCAGTGACAATGACGGTGAGTACAAACTGCATGAAATGACCAAGATTTTCAGAAATCGTGGCATCGTACAGATATCCACTCCACCTTACACACCTCAACTCAACAGAGTAGGAGAAAGGACAAATAAGACTTTGGTGGAATGCGCTCGATGCATGTTGGAGCATGCTGGTTGTCCAAGGAGCATTGGGAACAAGCCTTCCTAACTGCTACGTTTTTCCGCAATCGATGTCCGACGCGTGCCAAGTAAAGAAAAATCACAACACCAAGTCTGGTCAGGCAATGAGTCACCTCTTGCGACCCTCAAGGTTTTCAGGTGCCACGCGCATGTGACAGTCTTGAAGCAGAAACGCACCACGTTTGATGCACAAACAGTGCATCAAACGTGGTGGTCGCTTTTTAGGTAACATGGAGCACGAGAAAGCGCATCGTTTTCAATAAACCAAGAGCCGTTAAGTTCTGGTGAGTCGCGACACAACGTTCATGGAAGACGACTTCGACAGTGAAAGAAGACAAGAACAAGAAGAATTGGTCATGGACATTCAAGAAGTAATTAACACGGACCAAGAAGAGCACTCCGGACCTAATGAGCATGAAGATGAAGAAGGCATTACACGAAAAAAAATATTTAAAGCCCGGCAGTAAGCGACACTCGCAAAAGCATCCACTGAGCAAAGCAGTGGAGATTCCGATTTCCAGCGTCAGAGCAAAAGAATTTTGTTTAGAGACGTGTCAGCGGTCGCACAAGGCGGGAACAATGTTAGGGCGGCCTACGTTGTGATGTAGTGAAATAAATGCCGATGGCGTTCAAGTCGGCAATGAAATGCAGCAACTAGGCCAGGAAGAAGGAAGTGTGCGGCTCGAAAATAAAGTCTGTTTGCAAAAACAAGACATCACAGCTGGTACATCTACCAAAGGGATGGTTAACGATCGGCCGCAGATGGGATTTTCGGGTAAAATGTAATCAGTCCGGCAAGATAGAGAGGTTCAAAGCGCGCCTTGTGGTCCAGGGATGCTCACAGTAGTACGGCATTGGATGCGAGGAAAGTTTCAAAATAGTCGCCAAGTTAAGTGGTTTTGGTTGTGCTTAGTCAGGCTGCCAAGTGCAATCTTTCCGTACACCAGATGAATGTTAAGACCGCGTTCCTGAAGGGCGAGTTGGATGAAGACATCTACATGGTGCAACTAGACGGCTTCATTGAAAAAGAACACGCTCATCTTCTTTGTAAGCTGCAGCGGTCACTGTACGGACTAAAGCAATCGCCTTGGATGTGGAACAAGACCGTCGACGAGGTTATGCTCAAGATCGGGTATTATGAAGTGCGAGTCAGATCATTGCATATACGTCAAGCGCAATGACCAGTACATGATCTTCGTGGCAATCTACGTTGACGACCTAATAATTGTATAGCATCAGCATGATGCTCCGTGAAGTCAAGTGTGCACTGAGTGAGCGGTTCGAGATGACAGACATGGTTCTGATCAAGTATTTTCTTGTAATCGAGATTGACCAGGACTATTCGAGTGGGAAGGTTAAATTGCGACTGAACAAATTGGCTAAAGCCATTATACAGGATGTTGGCATGCTGCATAGCAACCCAGTAATATTATCACAGGAACCAAAACTCAAGTTATTAAGGCCTTGTGCGAAGGAGGCGGGAAGCACGAAGAAACGATGACAAGCTTGCTCTACTGGAACACCGTTGGATGTATCATGTACCTAATGGTAGGTAGTTGTCCTGATCTTGCAGCTGCAGTGGGAGTAATCAGCCATTTTTCCGCCGACCCGTGTGCAATACACTGGCAAGCACTAACAATAGTTATTCTGTAACGGGGCACCCAATGTGTGGGGTGCCGCGAAACTTCACGTACACTTGTACGTGCAGAGGAAGCTGGTCTACTGAAGCAGCTAGTTTGAGTAAAAGGCAAAAGAGAACAGTATTTAATATAGTTAAGCTATCAATATAACTTCAGTCTTTACATAACTATATTAATCTACATTGTTGTATGACGACAACCTGCTCTCCACTCTTTACGCTCGTCTAGCAGCGATTGGTGGTAACCATGGTTGGTGTGTCTTTATCAACCAATCGTTATGCAGCACGTGAATAGTATCCTGAAAGGGGATACTATTGGTACGGAATCGTCACGCTCGACAATCTCCCTATTAACACCGTTTGGTGTCAATACACGTAATGGGCGACCCCGTTACAGAGTGCGATTCTCACTGAAGTTAGGCGGGCCCAGTCGATATTGTTTGCGACGTAGTAGCTTTGGCTGCACATATTGCGTGTAAGTGTGGTTTTTTGTAATAGTTTCTGCAGCATGTAGACCGATCACATCGATGATAATCAAGCATATTTTGATGCTACTGGCTGCAACCCCGTCAATTATGTACACTCTGATTAGTCACCCCGTTACACCACCATCGCAACAAATACAAATCGCAAACATGTTGCCGGATATAAAACAGGGGTGACGAGTATACCACGCAACGAGACACTCTCAGATTCCGTCATCTTCTTTACAAGAGCGTGGACGTCCACATCTCTTCTGGTTTGCTCATAGAATTCCTTTTATCGTCAAGAGCAAAGTGGCCTTGTATTGTTTGAGTTCAATCAACAAGGTCTACAAAAAATCTTCGCTTCACGCCTGTGTCCTGTCCAGCACAGAAGCAGATGCGGGGTATGTCAGTCATGCTTACTGTGTAGTCATGGAAGCTTCGTCCGGGCTTCCAAAAGACGTCGAAGAGAGATGTGAGCTTGCTTATAAACGGATGGAACTATCTGAAAGCTCGTTGCGTACAGGTCGATCTCAGCCATTTTAATGTGCTTCGTAATGGCCATTCTTGGAATTTCCACATAGCTTTACTACGTCGCCGGTGCGAAGACTAACGGTCGTTTAAGTCGCATCTATGTCTTGACAGTGCTCAGACAAGCAAGAAATGCTGTGTGCAACTAAACGATGCAGCTTTTCTTGATCCATATGCAAGATACTACTGCTATACGATGCAAAGCTTGTCTATGTAGTCCGTACACGAGCACGGACTACCTCTTGTAGTGCCTTCACTCAATTTAGTTGTAGGTTCTTCGCAATATCATTGAGAACTTAAGTATCGCCATCGTCTACAAGCTCGCAGAAAAAAGGTCCCGGTACATTTTAAACCCGGCTTACTACACATATGGACATCAATTTTCAGCTACAGATCCTGGCGAGGAGCTTTCTCTCTGTGGTGTTGCTCTTGCCACGACATTCATTACCTGCACTTCGCAGCAAACGAATTTGTGCGATGATGCGGTGATGAAGAAATTGCTTCTGACTGCGGACTCCGTTATCAACTGGAGTCTTACCGACAAAGTGTTTACTGACACAGTGGCTAGCGAAACAAACAACAAAGTCGAGTTCATCATCCCAACCTGGACTTTATCTCGCATCGGTGATCTTTGTCTTTTATTTGCGAAGTGATGTCCGTATTAACTACCGAGTATCGAGAGGATGAGAAGAGAGGTCGCTGAAAGAATTACATCGGTATCTACAACTGCCCATACAAAAGCGTCGAAATATGAGATGCAAAAACCAGCTACTACGACACCAAGCCATCCTGTCTGGATACAGGAACGGACATGAATAACTTCGATCTATATTTTCCCAATTGCAACTTTCTCGACCGCCCCGAGTGTCATTCTGTACAACTTCTAGCTGCCTCGGCGATCGAAACAGACGAACAAACACTGGTCTTCAGCTTCAGCTAATCGATGGCCTGAAAAGTCAGCAACACGGGCTTGGGCACGTTGCGTAAGTGCATTGTCGACCGCTCGAACCCGAGCTGCCGCACGTCCTTGCTTCCAATCTTTATCAGGATGTCGCCTACGGCCACACGTCGTAGACCGGCACACGTGCTTTTGCCCGTACGTTTCGTAATGAGGACGACAGAACCTTGCTCTGATTGTGCCTCACGCACCGTGAAGCCAAACGGGCCATCCGTCCATTGAATCTGGTAGTACGCGTTCGAATCAATCTCAAAGAACTCGCCCTCCTCAACTTGACCTCCCTTTCGGGCCTCCTGCAGTGCTTGTCGCTGTGACTTGGAAAAAGACTGTTGTTGTTGCAGCGGAACCTGCTGGTGATATACCTGCGGCGGCGGCACCGGCGCCGATTGATGCCGATTAGCGTTGTCTCTATAGCCCTGTCCCGAAGCCATCTGGCCAAACGTCAAGTCCTCTGCTGCTTGTCCAGGCAACAGTGTCTGGCCTTGAGACTTTGCAGAGTTCTGGCGACGA
Organism: Peronospora matthiolae; assembly: GCA_921007115.2. Classification (NCBI taxonomy): domain Eukaryota; phylum Oomycota; class Peronosporomycetes; order Peronosporales; family Peronosporaceae; genus Peronospora; species Peronospora matthiolae. Next base: position 314,946 of record CAKLBY020000050.1, on the reverse strand, counting down.
ACAATAGGCAAGGAGCTGTTACTGCGCGCACTTCGGTAGCCCAGTATACCTGAGCCGGTCTCCGTCTCACTAGTAGCAGGGCTACAGTGTGAAGACGAGTGGCTCCGCACCGGTGCGAACGCCACTGGTGAACTCGCTACACAAGCAGGAAGTACTGCAGATGAAGTGCGCTGCAGTTGGGGCTGATCACCAGTCACACTCATTGCAGCCATTTGTGTTGTCAAAGGCATCGAGCTCTTGGTAGACTGATCGAGCATATCAGTCTTGCTCGAATACCCGAAAGGTCGACGAAACCGAATCAACGCGGGCTTGGGTACATTCATAATGTACTGCATGGTCTCATGAAACCCGTATTCCTTGGCCAATCGATCATTCACCATCACAATCTCGTCATTCTCCTGAACTTGTGTCAGCTGCTTGGACGTGCCTTTGCCGGTAAACGAGCGGACATACGGTAACCCGTCTGCCGATGTACCCACAACTAATCCGAGCGACCCGTATTCCCATAGAAAGTCATACTCGCCTTCGGCCAGTTCCGGTAACGGTGTCTGAAGTTCATCGGTTAACGGTTTTCGGAACCGAAGCGTAATGGGCTTGGGCATTTCACGGATTATCTGGATAATCGCCGACACCGAGTGGTCTCGTGTCGGTGTCTGATTCACGTAAATCAGTTCATCACCAATCTTCACATCGCGCTCTAAGGCGGTACTGTCGGCTTTACCGGTAAACCGCTTCACACGCGGTAAGTTACTGACCGCATCGGTTGTTAAAACAATACCCAATGGACCGGACGTCCACAAATACGTATACTCGTTCGGCGCCAGGTCCGGCAGGTCGGCCGCGGCCGTCGCACCGGCGCCATATGGCGACAATTGAAGCGTCAGACGCACGGGTTTCGCCACTGCACGCAGCAGCGTCGTCGCTTTAGTCGGGCCCAAGTGGTAGACCTTTTCCGGTCCAATTGCGATCAGTAGATCGCCCGGGACGACGTCCTGCAGCCCGACCGACGCGTCCGTGGCCGTCCGACGGGCGAGACACAAGACCGGGCCCCGGTCGGACTGGACGGGCGTGACCGTGAAGCCGAAGACGGCGCCGTCGACCCACTCGACGACGTACATTTTGCGCTCGTCCAGCTGCACCACCAGGTCCGCTGGCGTCGGCGGCAGCAGCGCGTCCGCAACGTCGGACATGGGCGTCGTCTTTGGTCCGCGATCGAACGCTAATGGGTGTGGTGGGTTTGTGTGTATACTACGAGGGGACCACTGGGAAAAAGGGTGGTACGGAATTTGGGAGCTTGCGTTTTGGGTCGACAGAGGAGGAGGAGCGAGATGGGATCAGTTTTTTTTGGGTCGTGCAACCTAGCTTTTTATCTCGATATAGTGGGAGGGAGACCGCGGTCGGCTCTTTTTTCACGTGGAAAAATAGTCGAAGGATGTTTGTGAGACGATCGTACTGATCTCTTGGCCATGTGCGACTGTTCACGCGATTGAGCGAAATATAGCGATGACGTTCGGCAACACCAGAAGCGTCAATTACGACTGGACAGAGCGATTCTTGAATTGTAGATCAAGCTTAAGATGTAACGTACGCATGTAGCTGAGGAGTCGTTGACAGTGTGGGATCTCCCTCCCCCTGTTGCAGCTGTTGTCTGAGTGCTTTATTTGTGACGGGACGCGGCGTTCGCTTTGGGCAAATCGCTGGACTCGTCCCAGTCGTCACATCGCGTAATACGCACTTCGACCTCGTCCACCACAAAGTTGCCAAGAGCAGGGCGGATCGTTGGTCGTGGTTCTTGATGCCGCACTCTTTGACGATGCAAGAGCCACGCAGAGACGAGGACTCCCACGACCACCCGCATGCGGTGCTGACGAGACGAGTAGGATGTGGAACTCCTGAACGTTGATTGAGGGCTCCTACCCTGTACGATATCGGTGAGCTGCTGCCGGGGACCCGACCGGTTACCCCCGATGGGCCGCTGACACACCTGGACTAGGCCGATCTTGATCACGTTCTAGGCAAGTTCGCTTCCTGGGGCCCGAGAGTCAAGCTCGACGACCATGCCGACAACTCGAAGGCTGAAGTGGAATAGTAGGTACTAGATGAGGGGTGGGTGACAACTGCTGTTGCTGGACCCCTCACCTCGGGGTGTCTGGGTTGTTGTTGCTCTCTGTCGGTTTGCACGCTGCGTCGCCTCCCGTAGCGCACGCAGCAACATGAAGACATTCCTCCTTTAGTCTGGGCCTCACGATAGGAGACTTCCCACATAGGATGAGGAGGCCGCTTGGAGGTCTTCATTGCTTGGCCGTTGTTGCCCGGAGGTGCAAATTGGGAAGTGCAGCTAGGGCAATTACGATTTCTTGACGCGAAGAGGAGATGCAAAGTCTGGCTTTGACACGGACAGGACTCCTACATTCTAGCTAACCTCGAACAGCGGTCGACGGTAAGAACTCGCACCTTTTGGAACTGCAATCCGACTGCATCGAGCTGGCCTTAGGCTATAGAACAGTCCAAATGAAGCCTGCTTGCTCCGTGATGCTTGTCCAGAGAGTGACCATTCTCACAATAATATCAGCGTGTGGGTCAGTCAATGGTCGGTTTGTCAAACCTGCAATAGTTTAGGTCGTCCAAGAGCAGTACGCTGGAACCTCATCTTGTAGAACTGGACAGATTGCTCCGTTGGACAACTTCGAAATGAGAGTGACCGCCACGCACAAGCTGCTGTCTCTCCGACTACACAGTGTACGTACAGTAGCCATTGCTGGAAAGAAATAATCAGCCCCATGATGGCGACGTCGACGTCAACGTAGTTAGCACAGTAGTTAGGAGACCGACCTTACCTTCCAAGTAGAAGTTTGGCATGAAACGCCCTCTTACCCTCATCACTCTACGCTATCTTGCTTCAAATGCCATCAGCGCATACAACGAGGAGGTCGTGCGACAACTGGGATGTTCCATTAGCGCTTGAAAAGAACCAGAGAAGAGCTGAGGTCAAGTCTTTGAAAAAGCAGTCATGACGCAGTCAGTCGAATGTCTTGTTACCGTCTCTACCTTATAGTTGTACATACGAGAGCCTCTATGGTCTCTCTTTCCGTGTCCAAAAATGCAGTGGTGATCGCTGTCAGCTCCGATATAGTTGCAGCGTCTTCTTGACTCGTGCATTTGCGCAACCCACCACAACTATATTTCGTTATCAAAAGTCGTTCTGCATCTCCTGGTTTTTTAGGAGCTCTGGATCGAATCAAAGCCCAACCGCTGCACCAAGCCTGTACTGAGAGCGTGGACAGCTGATCCGGAGCCGTGTGAGCAGGAATTTAGCAGTAGTGATCACCCATTCGATCGTGTTGTTACGAATCTTTCTCGAGTCATTTCTATTTTTAAGGAATTGTGCCGCAAGTGATTTTAACCCGAAGTCTGTTGCCCGAAAGAGCCTACACAAGCAACACGGCAGTATCGGCGTTTTCTGATTCTATCCTTTGGGTGTCGTTGTAGTCTAAGCTTTTATATAGCGGCATGACTCTTTCTCTGCTCCGTAAAAATGGCACATACTCAGATCTCAAAGCACAGGAAACTATGCGAGATCGGAAATGGAGCCTTTACCATATTTTGTCTGTCTCCTTATCAAGACTCTTATGAAAGAGACGTAAGCGAGGGTAAAGTGATCGGTGAAAGCGGGTTATCACCGACTTCCTTTTGACATTCTGTAATATACTGCAATAATCCTCCAGGAAACAAAACGGTCTTCAGCTATCAGAGTACGTACAAAGCATGTTCAGATCTATAAGTGCTGAGTGCTGGCAAGTCTCAAATGATCGCCAGGATAACTGGTCGATGGAGGTGGCAGCAGATTTGGATGTATCCAACGAAAAAGTATGAAACTTTCGTAATATCAGTAGCATCTAGCAACCTACAATCGAATTCGCCATTTCAGCCGAAATGCTGATATGCTATTCCGTTGGACTAATTAGGTGTACCCTTCTCTTCCTCGTATCTCTTTTTCACTCAAGATACCCACATCGAGCGACTAGCCAACATCGACGTAAGTTTGTGATCTCAATCTCTAAGGTCCCGTAATAGCCGACGCATCATGCGGGGAGGCAGTTTAGCGTGCTCGCGTTCTACCAGCTGATTTTGATTTGAGTGCATTGAACAAGAGTTTCTCGTAAGTTAGAGGTTGACGGCTATTGACAAAACAAATGCATACGGTACCGTTTCATATGTGGCGCCTTCAAAATTTGGAATGCATGTGCAATGATACCAGGCATCCTGCAGAACTGCATGTGGTTTCATTGTGTTCGAATGACCAGCATGATATGCGATGACTAGTTCAGGCAGAGCACGTCGCGGATCACTCCTGAGTAAGACGCTGGCGTAGAACTACGCATTGCTACAGAGGAATAACTGGATTGCTTACTTCAGTTTCGAGAAACAGCAAAAAGGAGTGGCTGAGGTCAGGTTATAGTTGGCCAACTTATCGACATCCTACCTGCTCTACAAAAAATGATTGATCACTGGCTTTGGTCACTAAGGATGCTTGTCAAGCGGGATTGACCGACTTTTGCCGAGTAGAATACGAGTGAGCTGGTAGCTTCAAGCAAAAGTTGATCACGTGTCTTGTCGCTTATCAAAAGCTGCATGCCGTACACGTATCAGCACCGGCCAAATTCCGATGATGCTCATTGTACGTTGTTGTACGTGTCATACCACTTGTTTCGAAACGAAACAGCGCAAATTCAGCACAAAGTCGCACGTAACTAGGTATTCAAATCCGGCACTTCTCCACGTGACACGCGCTTCGTGCATTCGTTCAGGTCTTGGGCGCAACATCCTAACGTCTCCATTTCTTTTTGCTAACGGGTTGCTGGTTCCTAGGTCTCTTCTTCGAACTCTGGTTTCTCGTCGCGCCAAAGACCACGGGAGTCTGGTACGTATGAATGGCCAGTAGATGGTACCTCGAAGCAAGCTGCTTGAGTACTTCCTTCACCTCCGACTTGGACAGCCCGTGGGTGATGAATGTTTCTTCGATAAGCAAAGACGTCGTATGGACGCGCTGTACCTTCTCAAGTTTCTGAGCAAGCTGCAGGGCTCTCGCTTTCGCAGCTTTCTCGGCCTTAGCAGAGTTCCGGCCTGGAGGGACTGGAACCGTTTCTTCGCGGGAGGCGTCTTCCACGGGAACTTCTTCCTCAATGGTGGTGTTCATGAATCCAGGGGAAGTAGGTGGTTCAGAATGTCCATTTTGATGATTGGTGGTAGGAGGGTCCATGCTCACGACTTAAGCTCGTGGGAGAAAGTCTTATGTCCAAGAACTCACGGGAGAAAGTATTCTGGATCCGGCCGTCGGTCTGACGGACGATCTAGTTACAATTGATAGCTTTGACTAGGAGATAGCTGTTTGATGGCTATCATTCCAACAAGACTAGACAATCAGAAAATTCCTCGACTACTCGACATTCAAAGTGCAGGTACATTGTAGCAGGACCTAACGGGAGTCAGGCACGATATTGCCTGTAAAATTTAGTAGCATCGTGAAGACGAGTGAAGCGTATGCTCTTCGAACGCGCGTCACTCTCTCGGGGCTTCGTATTTTGCGTGTCACTTTTACCATTTTGGTATTAAAAAACCGATAGGATGGCAAAAGCTGGTAAAAAAGCACTCGTCGACCGCTAATTAGTGGTAGACTGATGGTCCAGCAGGGCGAAATGGGTCTGAAGCCTTCTGATTATAGGAATAAGAACCACTTCGAAATCGTTTGGCGCACAGGATCTGGCTGGTCTTTTCTTGCACAACCTGTAGATGTCGCAAATACGACGATAAAGAGTGAAATAGAGGACATTATTTGCTGAAATATATTGACGCTTCTGTACCCCGCAAGACGCGCGTTTACAAATGTTACGGTCGACATGGATGACTTTTCTTTGAAAGCAAGTGATTCTACAACACCAGATGTCTCACAGGATCGTGTTTCGTAGATGATTATCCAAGCCGGATATCAGGCAACGATACCATTCATTGTCGAATGATAGCATCGCAATTGTGGCCAAATATAACATGTGTGTGACTACCATCCCAAGAGATCCTTGAGTATCTGACAAAGCAGCATTGCGCTACTGATGAAGTGGTGGTTGGTAGCACGGATTGCCTAGGACGACGAAGTTATTCATCCCTCCGTACGAACGAAGCGATCATTACGAGCCGCAAGGGTTTACACAGTTGCAACTTGCAGGGCTGCAACTTGCTGCCATCGGCCTTTATATTTCCATTTCGTTACAAAACTCTCACGTTTTTAACGTCCACAACTCTGCTGCTGTTTGTAACACTCCCAGCGGGAGATAACGAGCCACCGGCTTATGCACGCCCGCACAGGTTTCGAGCGTAGCAGCACACCAATGATCGTCTTCCACACGAATCGAAACTTTACCGGTTTGTGCAGAGACAGACCGCATACTGCCGAGGAGCTAGACGTGACTTCAGCATTGTTCTCCATTTTTGCCTCTTTCCCACATATCCCCCAGATCATTTATTGCGTATAGCACACTCACAAAAATAGCAAAGAGTCCTCGCCAGCAGGTGTAGCATCAGTATCATACTGTCTGCATTTGCAGCTTAGGTTTAGCTGATGCGGAAACTGTTGCCTGACCTATTGTCTCCTTTGTCGAGATATACGCGTAAGCAGAACCACCAATAGTTACAACGACGATACCGATGACTTTCTGCGCCGTGATCACGTCGTTGTTGATGAGGATAGACATCACAATCACGACCACCTGCTTCATGTTTCCGCATACGCACAATGTCACAGGAGACGTGACTTTGTTCGCCATGAAGCTCGTGACATTCAGCATGAAGCTGATGATACCGGTCAGAATGTACCAAAAACTGGCCGACGGCACAGCTTCCCAATTGTTCATGATAGTGTCGACTTCACCAGATAGAAACATCGCGGCCAAGCACCAGCACGCTGACAAAGGGGCCTGGTGCAGAATCAAGTCTACGGGGTGCAACTTTAAGTCCCCGCTCAAAAACTGCAGTCAAACAATACAATCAGCACCATAAGTCCACATCACGAACACCACACAACATTTCCCTACATCCAGCACGAAACACCAGCCATACCTTATTCGACAGCACAGCCTTCAAGCCTGCAAAGAGTACAGCCACGGCTGTGATAATGAACCCAATCACCGTGCACGAGTTGTCCCCCGTGCATGCCAAGTAAACCCCAAAAGCTACTGGAACCAGCGACAACTTCCGCTCAAGCGTGTACGTTTTGCCTAGAATGAGCATGCTGAGCACAATGACAACAGATGGCACAAGTGCCCGCATCACCTGGTTCAATGAAATGGACACGAGTCCAAGACTCCAGTTGCCAGTGATGATATTGCTCACGAAAATGAACGAAAACGAGACCATGAGCTGGGTTTGGCCAGGCTTGAGCGGTTTGCGGTCAATGCCCTTGTACACGTAAATGAAGAGAAAAGCACCCAGCGTGTTGCACGTCATATGTACGAACGTGAGCGTCACGGGCAACTGCAGAGCACTGAGTGCTTTTTTGTTCCAGAAAGTCACGCCAATGTTCTGGAGGAACCACATGGCGAGCCAAAAGACCACGACGGACGGCGAGACGTACGACGTCTTGACTTGACTTTCTTCACCTTCTTCGTCCTTTTCCTTCGTATCGAGCAGCTCCAGTCCCTTTTCAGGCTCGAGCTCCACGGCCGGTAATTTATTTTTATATTTCAGCTTGAGTTTACTATTGCTGCTCGTATCGTCCTTTTTCTTGTCCAGAAGCTGCGACGTCTCCGTCGTTGTAGCCATTTCTTCGTCATCTTCGAGGCACTCGCTCACGGAGACTGGACTGCAGTCTATTACTGGGCTTTCGCTGCTCGAGTGCGTGCATGGCCGAGCGCTGAGCGTCTGTGGCGCGTCCATGGAAGTGCGTGAGGCTGGCGAGTCGCGCTGGAAGTAGAGAGCGAGATGTCGTTTGGTCTGAAGCCATCAAGTGACGCGGATATAAAGTATGAGAAACCAGAAAATAACAGTAGCCGTTTTTTTTTCGTCTTGGATTCAATTTGCTGCTGAATGTCAAGTGACGAGCGGATCAGATTTGTTGCAATTTGTGCTTTTTGTTTTTGCTTTATATGAAACGAGACGCAGAAAAAAGCGGATTGTCGGGTTGCAACGACTTGTCCATACGGTGCATGAAACTAGTATGATCCACTTGAGATGAGACTGACTTGAGTACACGTCGTCGCACGCAACCGCTTGACAGCGAGCTCTAGCAACCGCTTCAGCCCGGCACCTGATTCAAAGTGAGCAGTTGTAAATGAAGCCACGCTTTCGCTTCTAAATTTCCGTGGTGGAGAAAACGAGGTCGTACCTGTAGCCGTGATGCCCGCAGCGGTCTCAAACCCTGAAAAGAAATCACACAACGGTCCAAGAGCCACAAACTCGACATCCAAGTGTCCTCGCGTCCCCTGCTTCTGCTTTAGATCTTCTTGTCAGTCATACTGCACTGTCATGCGGTCGCAAAGACGGCACACAAGGAGCTAGCCCACCTAAAAGCACTACCCACCTGCCGCCTCGTTTCGACATGATCAAGCTCTTGTAGCAGCTCGTAGACACTACGACACTGGCGAAAACAAACTCGGTGCAGGACTTCTTCGGCAGCCACGTCCATTGTGTTACTCACGGTACCAGTGACGGCAAACAGCAGTCGTTTCGTCACTGCTTTCGGGTCCCGCACCAAAAACAGCACGTGCTTTCCTGCTCGTGCAACCAGTAGAGCCCTGTCTACACATTGCTGGTGACATGGAGCACACAAGAACAACAAAAGGAAGTCACAGCACGTACATCAAGTACATCTCTACCAACCATCAACTGGATGAAAGCAGAGAGAACAACTACATCAATACTGCACGTTTCAGCCCTTGTCTGCTCGGTGTTCCCTATCACGTCGCAATTGCTTCATTCCACCAACAAACAAAACCACCAACCAACAATCCCACCGTAAAGTCTCCCTTGTGTGTCCATCTTTGTTTTCCAGCTTACAACTTTCAGCATCAAAAGCAAACTCTCACCTACTTATAGATCGAACCTACCTTCTTTTGTCAACAATACCAGTCGATCGCGTGTCCAGTGTCGACATGGCTACAAATGACGCACTGTACTGTGCTGCTGCTGCTTTTCGCTGTACGCACATCACTGGCGAGTCCAGACGTGACGCAAACAGCTCCTCAGCCGTCGTACATCGAGGCGTCACTGCATCGTCCGTCGCGTCTTGACGTAGCAGCGGCACGAGTCGCGGCATACCCACAGCCTGTCACTAGAACGAGGTCAATTAGTGACACTTTCCCTTTTAAGTGCTACTCCCTCAAAAGAGTGTTTTCCCTCATAAGAGTGTTCTCCCTCGAGTGAGTGTCCTCCCTCGTGTGAGTGCTCCTCCCTCGAGTGAGTGCCCTCCGTCGTTCCGACGCGTTTCTTCCCTTTTGGGCCTTGGACCCGCGGCGCAAATGGCCGCTCCTTCTGGACGTCGTTCCGTCGCGTCTGACGCGGCTGTGAGCGCGTTTTCTTCACCAGTACGTACCGGAAGTGTCTCTTCTGTGTCCAGTGCGTTGTTTCAGCCGCGTATGTCGTTTCTGCGTCGCGTGACGTCCGCCCCAAGTGCGCGTCCCGTCGGGACCTCGGACGCTATTCAAGCGCGGTATCAAGACGCTACGGAGCGCAGAAGCACGGCATTGGTGGAGCTGATACTGGAGACAATTGCGGACGTTCCGGAAGCTGTGGAGAAGATTCGAGGGAGCGAGGAGCTACGCCAGAGACTGGAGCAGGAGATGGACGAGGAGAATCACGAGCTCTTGCATCGGTTCTTGGCCGTTGACTTGGATGACCAGGTGGGCAAGAGTCTGGAGCAGATGAGGATGGAAAAGCACTTGAAGGAGAGCTGCGGACGGTGTGAGAGAGCTCAGGGACGAGCTGGGGATGGAGAGGACAGGTTGAAGGATGGAGTGACGTTGATTGATGGCTCGGGACGTCGTGACGAGCGGAAGATGGAGGCTGAAGAAGAAGAGCGTGTGGACTTTGGTAATTGCAGCAGAAGTAGCAGTGATATGGACGACGAGTACGAGAACGACTTGGCTGAAGCTGTGCATCAGCTGTGTATGACGGACGACACACTTACGTCAATGAACAAGATGCTTTCGGACCCGATTGGGATTGTGAACGCGCGTGTAAGCAGTGACAGTGTTGCGAGTGTTTCGACTTCCCCACCGTCTTCGTCTGGTCTGGCAGCTTCACCTGGGACAACGTTCATGGATGGCGAACCCGTGTCAGCGTTATGGCCTCGGCAGCCGGATCAGTTTGCGTTTACGCAAGAGGAAGACCAAAATACCCGGGCGGAAGACGAGGTGTACAGTGAACTGGTGAATTCTGTCTGCGACGATGACGCATTCCAGGACGATTGTGGAGATGGTGAAAACGACGCTGAAGGAGGGATGCTGGATGGCGAGAGCGAGGAAAACGAGGAAACGCTGTTTCATATGGATGATGAGGACGTTGGTGGTGATAGCAGGGTCAAAGAAAATGATCTGGACGACGACGAGGCACAATTTAGTCATCAACGCACATTATCGGGGCGGCCGTTTATTGTTAGCTCCCCGATTTGGGGCCAGTTGACGACGTTTCAGCATGATCTTGATGGCAAATCGGAACCGAAGACAGGGACCGTTCACACTGTTGATATCAAAGATGGTGACGACGTCCATGTTGACCTTGACGGGAGTGTAAATTCTGAAGCTGAAGATGGCGAGCCAAAAGAGTACGAAGAGTTCCAGCTCCGTATCATTCGAGAAAAGAATCGCACTGGATTCGAGCCAAATCAGGACTGGCGACCTCGTGCTGGGGTCTTGATTGGCAATCGATACAAGGTGGGTGTTGATGTGTTGTGGTGGGTGAACTACTGAGATTTATAGCGATGTCAATGTTGGTATGGAATTGCAGGTTGAGCTAGCAATCGGAGAAGCGGTATTCAGCCGAACGTACAAGTGCATCGACACGACAACTGACCAGGTGGTGTGCCTCAAGATTATCAAGAACAACAAGGAATACTTTGATCAGGGTGTTGACGAGATTCGTGTACTGGAGTACATTGATCACAACTGTAAGGTAGACGAAAGGCATCTCGTTCGACTATTGGACGCGTTCTACTTTCGCGAGCACCTGATCATTGTGACAGAGGTGCGTTGATGGGGAAAGGCGTTTTGCCGATTTATCCGGAGTTGCATCTTTGCTCGTGCTAGATCTCATCTTCACCTTTGTCCACAGCTTCTTCGCGACAATCTCTACGAGTTCTCTCGCCTGCTTCTGCAACGCGGTGTGATTAACTACTTCAGCATACCACGCCTGAAAAAGATCACGATTGAGGTGCTGGAAGCACTGGACGCGTTACACTCGTTGGGAATCGTACACTGCGACCTCAAGCCAGAGAATATCTTGATTCAAAACTTTAGCGCGTGCACCGTCAAGGTCATTGACTTTGGATCGGCGTGTTTTATTACGGACGAGCTCACGTCGTACGTGCAGTCGCGTTCGTACCGGGCCCCAGAGGTATGTTTGGGCTTGACAGTACTAAGGTATCAATAACGTCATGGTTCTGACCTGTGTACTCCTGGTGCAGGTCATTCTCGGCTTGCTGTACGACACGAAGATTGATTTATGGTCGCTCGGATGTGTCGTTGCCGAGATGTACACGGGCGAAGTGCTGTTTCGCAATGACTCGGAGCAATCTCTGTTGGCTCGGATCTTGGCGACAATCGGTACGTACCCTGCACGATCGTCTTGTGTTCAGTTTGGTAGCTGGCTGACCATTTGCTTCCACGTCTTTCTCTCAGGTTCCATTCCTGCATCTCTACTCGCTGACCGCGAGGAGTTGCAGCAGCAATTGATCGACACTGGATTGTTCAAAACGGACCAACTGGGCAATGGCGTCTTGACTGCGAATAGCAGTGAACCCACATTAGAAGAGGCCGTGCCGACGAAAGATGTCGAATTCCTGGACTTTTTGCGCGCGTTGCTGCAAATTGACCCAATGCATCGAGTATCGGCACACGAGGCGTTGACCCACCCGTGGCTGCAAACAGGTGTTTTTGCCGAAAACCGCATCTGATTCGGCTTGGTGTGTACCACATCAACGTTACATCCGACAAGGCGTTGCGCAGTCAGTCAAAAAAGTGCGCTAAACCAATGACGTCTGTACGTGATGACGGCGTCTCAGCGGTGCGTGATCGTACTCTGCATGTTACGTTGTTGTGTATGAATAGAAATAGCTCGTGACTCGCGTGGTATCAAAAATATAGAGAAAAGTGGCAAGCAAAGAGGTCGTCGAGCTCTCTCACTGCCGCGTATGATCAGCGACTGAGTGTGTGTGTGAATTTGCTGGCCCTTTGTGCTTGACGGTGACTGTTTTTGTGGCAATTCGCCAGAGTCAAGAGATGCAGAATCAAGTGGAAGCTTTGTACCTGGATGGCGACAAGCAGATCATGGAAAGAATGGTGCAAGAGAAGACAGGAGATCTCGAACGTGGCACGGAGTTCTTGTCGACGTTTGGTAGTCAAGCAGAAGCTGGAGCCGACCAGGGGCTGACACGGGCCGTTACGAGGGACGGAGTCGGTATTTACACAAGTGACAAGTGGGCTGAGTTCTACTTGACTTCAGAGGTGGCAGTGGTGACAAATATCGGACATCCGCCGGTTCCCCCACGAGGTGAGGGACGTGTGGCGAGAGACAAAGTCTGATGATAAAACGAGGTGGAGGAAGAGACTGTAATAACGAGTGCTGCTTGGTAGGGTACATTCCATTGCGACATGGACATGGCCGTGACCTACCGAATGCATCGACATGCACGTTCGAGATCTCCTGTCTTCTCTTGCACCATTTCAAACCTCACAAGCGATCACGAAGCCAATGACTTCCGACACTTTACACAACTCGTTGTTGCCACATGCAGAGCTGTCGCGTCAGAAGTATGCAAGGAGCGATCTGTAGTACTGAAGATACTGATATTCACGCGTGCATCCATCTTCTTCCGTCCAGTGTCTGTCGTTGCCTCGGGGTAGTTGGTTACCCTCATTTCTCTCAGCATCCATGCTGCATCCTGCAACAGTTCGACAATCAAGAGCATCCAGCTCCCACGTCCAGCACAACACCTGGATCCAGCACATCTCGTCATACCTGCAACTTGCGTATCTTTTTCACCACGTGGCTGCTCTCTTAATCCTCTTCACTGCACGGTCTTCTTCAAACCAGCATCCATCCATCCATCCATCCATCTGCCACTTCATCTACCACCTCTACCTGCGCGCAACCATCCTTCTGACGCTCCGTAAACAGCCACGCAAAAGTCATGACAAGACGCTACTGACGAGTCGATATAAATTAAACGACGGCCACAATCTCTCCGACGTTACGTCTCCGCGTCTGCTGCCTCCTCCTCCTCCTCGTCCACTACTTCCTCACCACCACTCTCCATCTCTCTCCTTTCCTCTTGTCGCTTGCCTCCTCCTCCTCCTTGTCGGCCTCGTCTCCTCTTTCGTCGTCTCTTGTGCAGGACGTCGGCATACAGTGAATGGGCGAAAAGGCCAGACAGCATTCCCACGACACAAGCCGAGCGCAGACTTCCCGCGCAGCGTACGGCCACCAGCGCCGCGACTGCTCCACCCGAGAACTTGACGCTGTTTTCCATGCACGGCACGTACGCCAAGAGCGAACTGGACGTGAGGCTTGCCAGGGACAAGAAGAACCTCGAAGGGCGCCCGTCTCGAGCCGCCATTGCGGTGATTTCTTCATGGGGCATGGTGCGTTCTTTTTGTCCAATGAGATGCAAGCACGACCACCTGTCAAATCGGAACGGTCACACTGTCGTCTGATTGGTTGAAACCGACACTGCTGAGAGGGCGCGACACCACGACAAAGAACGCGCGCGCAGACGAGACAACGACAGCATCGACGAGATGACGAAGACCAAGTGTCCGCACTACGGACGGCGCTGCTTCGTGCTGGCGGAATGCTGCGACAACTGGGTCGGCTGTCGACTCTGCCACGACCAGCAGCTTGGCAGCCACCACTTGATCGACCGATTTGCCATCGAATGGATGCGCTGCAACGTCTGTCAGACCGAACAGCCGGTGTGTCTCTTTTCTGTTGCGTTGCGCAGAACGTGCTGGCTCACCACCTGTTTTTGTTTGTGTCTTCATTTACTGTTGGGTGCGACACAAAAGTGCGCCCAGGTGTGCGTCGTCTGTTGCACGACAATGGCTGCTTACTTTTGCCCCGTCTGCCACTTGTTTGACGACAAAGGGCGAGAGAAGCAGATCTTCCACTGCAGCCAATGCGGCATCTGTCGGTAGGACTACTTCCTGGGGGGGGAGGGGGCAATGGGATAAATGCTAGGTGGTGGTGTGATGCCGGATGATCGTTTGACAACATTTGTATGGGGAAATGCCACAGAGTGGGCGGACGCGAGAACTATTACCATTGTGTCACGTGCTGTGGCTGTTACCCGCACTCGATCCGGACCAAACACCGATGTGTGGAAGCATCGATGCATCACGATTGCCCCATTTGTCTTGAAGTAGGTCGCTTTTGCTTGGATGAAAGAAAAGATTGAACGTGCTGCAGGAAGGGTGTGATCTTTTGGCTCTGCTTGGTGTTGCTGCAGGTCACGTTCGACTCGCTCGAAACTGTAAACGTGCTGCCGTGTGGCCACGTCCTGCACTCGAAGTGCTATGACCGATACGTCAAGCACGGGTGAGTCCAACTAACTCACTTGCTACGTCTACTGAAGCTTGTATTGAGTCTTCTTATCGACGCGATGCTTGTTCTGTAGCAATACTGCGTGTCCAACTTGCCGGGCAAGAATGCGAGGCGGGGCTGGAAACAACCGACAGCCGGACAACGGGATCTACAGATGGTGAGGCGAGTGGCCATGTGCGGACCTTGCATGTAGAGAAGGACTAAGACGAACGAGGTGTTGTCGTCTGATCTGTAGAAGTTGACGAAACGACGTTGGAGACGACAGCGGCGTGGAAACGAACGCTGCAATTGACGCAAAATGGACTGTGGATGGTGTCAAGTGTGCTGCTACTCGCCAGTGCATGGCAGTCGGTCACTACGAGTGCAAAGCTCTGAAGTATCGATACTTAAGTGACAGACTGAAATATATGTGTGAAAAACACGAGCTGTTGGCAAGTGGGGTCAAAGTTGTCGATTCAGGAACTGTGGACGCACTTAAGCGAGTGACGACGCCACCAGACGCACACACACACGAACAGCCAAAGACAACGGCAACAACCTTCCCCGTTGCACATCTCTCTCACGTGACCGCCCTTTTTCTTCTTCTCTGTCTCCATCCTCTTCTTAATTTTACTTCGTCTCCATCTTCTTCTTTATTTTACTTCGTCTCCATCATCTTCTTGATTTTCCAGTCCGGAGCTCACACGTTGCGGTACCGTCTTCGGTAGACGCGAGCTGACTGACTATAGAGTGCTGCCGACTTGCAGTCGAGCGAGCAAAAGCCCACGTAGCGACTCGTGCCGACCACGAAGCTGCGCGTGCACATGCCACACTGGGCCCAATTGGCACTGCCGTCACTCTTGGCTTTCCGTCTTCCTTCGAGTTCTTCCCGACTGACGCTCGTCGTGGCAAAGGAACTGCAGAGCTCCGAGCGCGTGGTCGAGCGTTTGCTCGCGCCTGCAAGCGCCACGGGCTGCAGCTGCTCGGCCTCTTCTTGCTTGACGTCGCGTCCGCTGAGTTTGCGCAGGAGTTTGCGGGTGGAGTCGCGTAGTCCCATCTGGAGCTGGAGGAACCGGAGGCAGTGGGACTGCACGGAAGTGATGGAATGCTAAAGTGCTGCTGAAGTAGCGCCAAGTGTTGTTGTCGTTGCAGTTGATGTAGCGGTTGTGTGGTCGCCAGGTGATGACGACGACGAGTGTCTCGAGTTCTGTTGTCTCTTTGGCTTTGGCCTTTTTTCGCTCGTTTTCTTCGATTCGACAGTCTGAGACGACAACAAAGAAAGTGCGACAACGAGGCGCTTTTTCCGTCTCACTTGACTGTTGTCTGGTTGGCTGGCGATTATGTCGGTTGAAGTTAGTTGGGGAGGAGGGGATAGAGGCCTTTGCGACCAGTGAATGAAACGAGCAGGTGAGTGGTCGGCTGCGACACGCGACGAGCACCATGTGTTGGTGAGAAAGAAGCGTCGCTCTCTGCTTGCAGCTTTGACCAGCTCTTTATGTACATTGAAGATCGATCGCTCTCTCTCTCTCTCTCTCTGGCATTGCATACGTCAGTTGTCAACGTTCATTTGCGCGGCCTGCACGAATCGTCACTGTCTTTTTTTGCGTGTGTTGAATACGCGCAATGTCTCTCCCGACCACATCCATCATCAATCCCTATGGAAGTCCCTGCAGAGGAGAGATGTTCGGGCGGCTGTCGTGTTCGGTATCGTTGTTTCCCACATCGCATTAGCTTTCTTGTGGTTTTTCCAGGCTTCAACTGCTGGCTTCCTTAATTCAGTACAAAACAGAAGAAGGCAACACTTCATTTCAGTGACGCACGCGACACTTTAACGTCCCAGTGTTGCTCTCATGTTGCTGCTTGAAGACCCGTCCATTCCAGCCACATAGTCAGACAGAGCGAGTCAACACGTAGCCATTTAACAAAAGCTGTAGCCATGCAAGTCGACACGGTGCAAAGTCTGTAGCCATGTAGCAACTTCCACATCCCCCCCGATTAGATCATGTGCGACACTCCATCACCAGTCCGACAGTACCACTCTTTCGGTACATTCCAGTCCCAGCAGCTCCAAAGCACGGCAGCCAACCATTTTGATCCCCCGGGCCATCCCCCGCCTGCCTCCCTCCGCCATGCCGCACGACTTGGCCGCGTCTCGCTCCCTCCCCGAGCGCATCTCGTTCCCTGACGAGGAGCTCAAGATCCTCGAGCAATGGGAGAAGCTCGACGCGTTCCAGAAGTCGCTCGCCTTGTCCAAAGATCGCACGCCTTTCACGTTCTACGACGGTCCGCCGTTTGCAACGGGGTTGCCCCACCACGGCCACATTTTAGCAGGAACTATTAAAGACACCGTCACGCGCTATGCACATCAGACGGGGCACTACGTCGAGCGTCGCTTTGGCTGGGACTGTCACGGGCTTCCCATTGAGAATGAGATCAACAAGAAATTAGGTGTCACGACCAAGGAACAGGTGCTGGAAATGGGCATTCACAAGTACAATGCCGAGTGCCGCAGTATCGTACAACGCTATACGAGCGAGTGGGAGCGTGTGGTCAAGCGCATTGGGCGCTGGATCGACTGCACGAACGACTACAAGACCATGGAGCCGTGGTACATGGAATCCGTCTGGCACGTCTTTCGCACGATTTTCGACAAGGACTTGGTCTACCGGGGCTACAAGATCTTGCCCTACTCGACGGCCTGCACGACGCCGCTGTCGAACTTTGAAGCAAATTTAGACTACCGGGACACTCCGGATCCATCGGTGATTGTCAATTTTCCACTTGTGGACGACCTGCAAGTGAAGCTCTTGGCCTGGACGACGACGCCATGGACACTCCCGTCGAACTTGGCGCTGTGTGTGAATGAAGCGTTTGATTACGTGAAGATAAAGGACGTGCAGACGGAAACTGTGTACATTCTAGCTGAAGCGCGGCTGTGTCAAGTGTACCCCAAGATGACCAAGAAGGGCTATAAAGGCGGCGAGTTTGAGGTACTGGAGACGTTCAAGGGAGCTGCACTTGTCGGCAAGCAGTACGTGCCGCTGTTCGACTCTTTTAAAGACTGGCCGAAGGCTTTCCGCGTCCTTTCGGATAACTACGTCTCGGACTCGGGTGGTACAGGTATTGTCCACCAGGCTCCCACGTTCGGTGAAGACGATTACCGTGTCTGCGTGCGGGAAGGCGTGACTGACAAGTTCACGCTGCCTGATCCGCTTGACGATAACGGTATCTTTACAGATGCTGTGCCGCTCGTGAAGGGCTTGCACGTGAAGAAGGCTGACGATGTTATTTGCCAGGATCTGAAAACGCGTGGACGTCTTGTATCAAAGGGTACGGAAGTGCATAGCTACCCGTTCTGCTACCGTTCAGGCACGCCGTTGATCTACCGTGCTATCCCTGGTTGGTTTGTGAACGTGGAGCGTATTCGCGACCGTATTGTGGCCAACAACAAACTCACGTATTGGGTGCCGAGCTTTGTGCAAGAAAAGCGTTTTCACAATTGGCTGGTAGATGGCAAAGACTGGAATATCTCGCGTGGTCGCTTCTGGGGCACACCACTGCCGCTATGGGTAAGCGATGACTACGAAGAAGTGGTGTGCGTTGGCTCGATTGCTGAGCTTGAGGAACTGACGGGCGAGAAAGTGACGGACTTGCACCGTGAGTTCATTGATCACTTGACGATTCCGTCCAAAAAGGGGAAAGGTGTACTCCGCCGCGTGCCCGAGGTCTTTGACTGCTGGTTTGAAAGCGGGTCCATGCCGTATGCGCAGCAACATTATCCGTTCGAGAACAAGGAGAAGTTTGAAGCTACGTTTCCAGCTGACTTTGTAGCTGAGGGTCTTGACCAGACCCGTGGTTGGTTTTACACCCTCATGGTGCTGTCCACAGCACTGTTTGAAAAGCCAGCTTTCAAGAACCTGATTGTGAATGGTCTCGTGCTGGCTGAAGATGGCCGTAAGATGAGCAAGAGTTTGAAAAACTTTACAGACCCTGAAGAGATCCTGCGGAAGTATGGTGCCGACGCACTTCGTCTGTACCTGATCAATTCGCCCGTGGTGCGTGCTGAGCCTCTCAAGTTCCAGGCCTCAGGTGTGCTCGGTGTCATCCGTGAGATCTTCCTGCCATGGTTCAACTCGGCGCGTTTTTTTGCTCAACAAGCTACTCGTCTCCAGCTGGAAACGGGTGTGGCCTTCGTGCCTGACCGCAAAGCGGCTCTGGCTTCGACAAACGTGATGGACTTCTGGATCATTGCTGCCCTGCACAACCTCATCAAGTTTGTGCATGTGGAAATGAAGGCTTACCGTCTGTACACGGTGGTGCCTCGCCTTGTGAACTTCATCGGCCAGCTGACAAACTGGTATGTGCGCCTGAATCGCCCCCGTCTCAAAGGCAGTGCTGGTAGTGCAGAAGCTGCCGTGGCACTCTCGGCATTGTACGAGGTGGAGTACAACCTCGCCAAGATCATGGCTCCTTTCACGCCGTTCTTCACCGAGTACATGTACCAGTTCCTTCGTCAATTCCACCCGAACGTTGTCGATGGCGCTGATGCAGACTTGGCTGAAGATGCCGATGGCGTGTCGCCAAGTGTTCACTTCCTGATGCTGCCGGACTTTGATTCCAGTCACGTGGACGAGGAAGTAGAAGTGCTGATGCAGAACCTCCAGAGCGTGGTGGAGATGGGTCGCGTCGTGCGGGAGCGCCGTGCGATTTCGCTGAAGAATCCCGTCATGAAGGTGATTGTGGTGTCGAGCGACCAGAAAACGCTGGACGGTCTTCGTCGACTGGAGACGTACCTGCACGATGAGCTGAACGTGCGTGATCTCGACTTCTCCACTGACGAAAAGGAGTGGTGTGTCCTGAAGGCTGAGGCGAACAGTCGTGCGCTTGGTCGTCGCTTGGGCAAGGCCTTATCGAGCGTGAAGAAGGAGATCTCGCAGATGACACACGACGATGTCGCTGCGTACGTGTCCAATGGCAGTGTCACGATCGATGGCCACGAACTAACAGGCGATGATCTACTGGTGAAGCGTGAGTTCAAGGGCGATACCAAGGTCTACGAAGCCGATGTGTCACTTAAGGGTGATCTCATGGTGGTCATTGACACACGGGAGGACGAGCAGCTCAAGATGCAAGGGTGTGCGCGAGAAGTGATCACCCGTGTGCAGAAGCTGCGGAAGAAAGCAGGTCTAGTGGTGCAGGACAAGATCCACGTGTACTTCGAGGAGAAGAACGGCGACGAGGGACCGATCTCTAAGGCCATTCAGTCGTCGTTGCCCATGATCGCTTCGACGCTGGGTACAGCTCCAGCTCCAGTGTCACTGCAACCGGCACACAGCGTGCCGATCGTGTCGGAGGATGCTCAGTTTGCAGCCTCGAGCGTCAAGCTCATAGTCGCTCGTCCTGCGGTGCTTTTTGCGTCGGCTGAAGTACTAGCCAAGCACGAGGCGGCTATGCCAGTGGAAGAGTTTACGGCGTACGTGGCTTCGATGAAGTACGAGGACGTGAAGACTGCGCTCGAGTCTACTGAAAACGCAGTCACTGTTCGCAGCGCAACGGCTGAAGTGACCCTAAAAGCTGATTTGGAAGTCTTCCTGGACGCATCGGCGTTGGCAAAGACGCTGGGCGGGGAGTCGAAGCTTTCGTGGCTAGTCATGTAGCAAACTCGAGCTCCGGTTGTAGCTGTCTAGAGGATGGCGATTGCGTACAAAGTGAGTGCAAGACAATGATAAAGAGCTCCTCCATGTATCGTCAGTTCGCTTGGTCACCACCAACCATTAAAATCTACGCATCTGATCCCTCCCCTCGATCCTCACAACCGATACCGACGGTAAAAAAAGGGACTTCAAGAAACGACTCGTGCAACAACCCGTGACACCCACACGTCACGCTCGGCTCGCACGCACGCACGCATTAACATCATGTGTCGGTAGTATTTATTTCGTATTTGTCCCCATAAGTTTAAACATGCATCGAGAAGACGGGAAAGACGCAGCAGAACACCAGGAAAAGGCCGTCGCCACGACCACGTGCTCGTCCCCTTGTCAAGCCGTGCAGGACTCTCCTACCTCCTCTGGCTTGTCTGCTGCGGGACTGAAGCGGTGCGAGAGCCAGTCAAACGACACGAGCACAATGCCAAATTGCGGGGCAATGCGGCTGACGCGCGGTCCCCATCCACTAAAGAGCGCGGCAACACCTCCTTGCGCCGTCACGTGTCGGTACGTGTTCGCAAATCCCTGCACCGTCGCGTCCCTGGACTGCATGCGCGTCTTGAGCAGATCCAACGGCGTCGTAAAGAACGCAGCAGGAATGCCGGCGGTCGACGCAGCGACCATGGACCAGCCTAGCGACGTGCCGTCTTGCACGCCGAGCTGGTTCTTGGCCATGTCATAGAGCGTAAAGTACGTGGACGCAAAGAGAACGTCACGCGCCAAGCAGGCCGAGTAGCCCCTATAAAGTCCCTGGAGTCCCACGTCGCGGAGCACGCCCAGTGGCTTCAACGTACTGTCGAGCTGCATCCGGACTTTGACCACTTCCACGGGGTTCATCACGAGCGACTGCATGACGCCCGAGACAGCAGCCGACGTCAACGACGCTTTGAACTCGTTCGGGTGCTCGAAAAAGCTCTTGACAAACTCGCGCGTCGCGAGCGACACGGCCTTGTCCGGGATCGTGCCCAGCAGCTGCGGCCCCAGCCCCTTGTAAAACGATCCCACGCCCTCGTTCCGGAAGATGCTCGTGAGGGTCTGGACGGCGCTGGTCGCGACGCGGCTGTTCTGCATGCGCGTCTTGATCACGTCCACGGGGTACACGGCCACGATCCCCCCCATGCCCGCAGTTGCTCCGATCCACATGCTCTGGAACACGCTCTGCTGCTGGGCACGAGCGACTTGAGGGGCGGCGGCCAGCACCGAGTGCGGACGTAGCTGGGAGATGGTCGGGCTCGCGTCGATCTTTTCCATTGGGGCACCGAGAGAGAGAGGGAGAAGGAGGAGGAGGAGGAGGAGGAGGAAGGGGGAGACGGTGGGACGACCGCTTGCGGGCGAGGAGGTCAATTGAAAAGTGATGAGGATGATTTGCGTCTTGAGTGGGTGGGTGGGTGGGTGATCAAGTTTGAGGGTCTCTCTCCCCCTAATGTAGCAACGCGTCAGGGAGATGATGGACGGGCTCTGCGCGGCGACGTCACTCGGCAGCTGAACAGCATTCGGCGAGCAAGTTTTTAGATAGGGCTAGGGGACGAGACCACCTCGGACCGTAAAATTAGACGGGGAAATACACGGGCAGAAGCGCATAGACGAGACGACTTGAGGTTTGGTGGTGTTGACCATCGGTGCTTTTTATGGGGGTTCTGTCTGTGGGAAGTGCGTGCAAGTTCCTGGCGCTGGGCACGTGGGTGAGATTACGCACTGGGCAGGAGAAGAGGAGGAGGTTCCACGTCGATTAAACGCGGCGTCTTTCCTGTCGATCCATCGCAAGGGCGTGCAATCGTGATCGGACCGTTGCGATAGTTCCAGGAGACTGCTTGATTTGTGGAGCACATGTGATCGTCTGGATTGGCGCGCGAGTCGCTCGATCCAGTGGCTGAGCACGTCGTGTCAATCTTTGCTCGTCGCTGGCATCTAATCATAAGGCGATACGCTGTTTAGACGTCGGAATGGCGACAGGGCGGAAAATGTTGCACCACGAACGAGCTTGTGCGGGTACCGAAGCAGTGCCAAGCGATTTGTCATCGCGGCAATCCAATGGACAGCAGCTGGTCTACCGACGTACCGGTCATGTCGACGCTACCTACAGGTATCTGCTACCTTTGACGAAAAAGCAGTCAAGACCGACCACCTGTCATTCAAGTCATTGGTATTGCACACATACACACACACAGTCTCCATGCTCCTGTGTATGGATCGCACACTTTTTTCTTCGAAGCAAAAGTCGTGCGATGGTTTCGCTCTGTCGGAATAAGCTGCACTATTCGTATCGAGAGCGGACCAATGGATGGACGACGACGGCGTGGATGCGCGTACCGCCACCCATCGAATCTCACTGACTTGAAGAGCACGTGGTGACGCGATTCGGTCAACGACTGACGAGCAGGTCAGACAGACACAAGCATTATCGACATCGATGAGTCATCGTTCGAAAGAAATAATCCTGCGACGTGGCGAGGCGTCGTGACAAGTACAGGACTGACCGCGAAAAACGGTATATGTGACGCGCGCAACGGTAAACCACCCGAGCAGCCGGTATCGTCGCTGATTGGAGGAAAAGCGCCATCGACATCGCGTCGTGCTTGTACACACAATGGCCGCAAAAAGAGACCCTTTTGCGTGTACCCATTTATCCGCCGCGTGGTCCCTTTTTGCCCATTTTACAACCACCCTCAGCCACGAGCTCCATAACGTCGCGGACGTCGCTCCTCGACAGCTATGGGCGCGTCCGACTCGTCGCACGGCATTTTGTTGCAGATGTTCGTCATCTCGCCTGCAATCGCATGGATCCTCAAGCCCGGCCGCTTCTCCAAGCGTCTCGGCTTCGCGTACGCGGTTGCCTTCCTCGTCGCCATTGCCGCCATCACAATCGTACGTCGAAAAAAGAGACTTAAACGAAAATACACTTGATATGTGTATGGACACACTAATTGGATAGATGTACACATATTGGTTTTGACAGGGTATCGAGGTATACGCACAAGAAGGCAACTTGTACCACGTCGTGGGCATCAATCGTGACGCGTCGTTTGCTGAAATTAAGCGCGCTTTCCGGCAGCGCTCAGTGGAGCTCCATCCCGACAAGAATCCGTCACTCACTGCTACAGAAGAGTTCAATAAGCTCCGACTGGCATTTGATGTACGTGCGTACGTGGCGTGGTTCTGTGGGAATCTTCAATTGATGCGTGGACTTATTTTTGTACCCATGACTCTTTTTTTGCTCATGTCGTGGTGATCAGGTTCTAGGAGATGCCCACAAGCGTCCGCTGTATGATCTGTTTGGCCAAAATGCCATCGAGAAAGACGCGTGGTCTATGCAGGTGGAAGCAGTCGTGGGCTCCCTGACGTTCTACGCTATTTGGGCCCTGCTGACGTTTGTCTTGACGCTGAGTGAAGCTGCCCGAGAAGCGCGTGCGTGGTCGCTGGCTGCTGGTGTCCTCTTTTTTCTGGTGGAGATCAACTTTATCTACGGAGGTGCTCGTCTACCGCCTTACTTCTTTCCAATGATGACAATGCACGACTTTGTCATGATAATGCATTTAGCGTTCCCGTTACTTTTGAATGGATGTCGCGCTATTGGGGAATATTTTCATCACGACTTGACCCGCGAAAACTTTGCGCTGAGTGTTGAGCTGCTGAAGAGCAACCAGGTGCGCTGCGGTTGGGTTTGATGCTAGTGAATGGGGAATGTCTAACATGTGCTTGCAACATTTGTTGGCTGGTGACTGAGTAGGCCATTCTGCTGAACATGCGTGAATTGCAAGGAGAGGTCGCATCATCTTCTCGTCGCCGTCCAGAGGTTGTGAAGGATGACGTGGTTCCTGCTGCCGCAAGGAAGCGCATGAAGATGGACAAGCATCTGTCGACATTGCAAGCTGTTGAAAACGCATCGGACGCACAAGTCGCTGTCGCCCAAGAACTCCTCGACGTTGCTACCCCAAAGCCAGAAGTACAGGACGGTGGCCAAGGCTTTGGAATTCCGTGGTGGGTGTGGTGCATCGGCACGTACTTTGCGTTCGATTACATAGTCGGTAGCTAGACGTGTTGCTCGAGAGGATGGCGGGTATGTAGAGACAGAGAAGGGGGTCATCTGTACACAGCTTTTTTGCTCACATCCGTGTTCATAGCAGCAGCGGCTGTATCGCAGTCCTGCCATAACAAACGCAATGCACTACGTATGACAAGTTCTAGCAATGCAAAAATGAGGTTATGCTCGAAACTACATGTCGGGTTGACCCAAAATAAAGGACTCGTGAGCTGACGTCCTATTGCCTTCCATACCTATAACGTCGATCACCAAAAAGATGGGTCCTCGAAGATTTAGCACCCGCGCAAGTCTATTTTGTTTGTTACCTCTCACGTACTCGGTATCTGCTGGTAGGTTATTTCTGCGAGAAAAAAACACACACGAGTGCCTCTGTCGTTGCATCACTTCAATCACACGACGTTTCGTGCTCGTAGTCAGAATGTGTCACTTCAACAATCTGCACTCATCCAGTTTCAGCCGTCCATCCCACCAGCTTCACGACAATATCTTCTTCTTCTTCTCACCACAGACGAGTCGGTCGCACATTGTCTCACTTGTTCACGCCTGGGTCCAATGATTGCAACAACGTTAGTGTCGGGTCTATCCATTGACTGTCAACGTTCGTTCCCCACTGTCTTCAGCAGCGGCACTGTTTGAACAAACGCCTGTCAACAAGTTGTCCTTGAAGTCGGTAGATCATCCAGTAAACCTGATCGCAACTTCTTTCGACACCTCGAGCTTTTCTCACTTAACATCCACATAACCATGACGATGACGTCGTTACAAGTGACATGTAGAATTGCTGCTTGAGTATGGTTACCACTCGAAAGGCATCGCCCAAATTCTGTCCCGGACTTTTGATTCTTCTCTTTATGTTGTGAAACTTCTTGACATCTGCTTCACGCATGCAAATTGTATGCGACTTCATTTTCATGTCCTATATAACAAGTAAAGAGTCGACAAATGCCGACATTTTAAGTCTTTACCCGCTTGAGCAGCAATGGTGTATACGCAGTACAAAATCGTGCAGTCCACACCCACTCTTTTCGTAAGTGATGGTCGAGTGAGTACCTACGTATCAGCAAATGTTACAGAGTAACAATAAATGTCGAGATCAAATGAGGCATTTTCATGATCCTGCTATGAAGACAAGAACATGTGCCTTGCTCTGAGTGTGTGCGAATCGGAAGCGAAGCACAACAAAGTTGGTAGATGGGAGGCACGAGTTACTTTACTAGCGGGGTTTAGCGGACTCACTGCAGCTCGTCTTCGAGGAAACTGTACTCAAACGTGAACTCTGTCTTAATGCGTTGGCACCAACCAGTCTCGTAGTCGAAGTACACAAACGTGCCTTGCTCGTAGTCCTCGCCTGTCAATTGCGGCTCCTCGTGACGCTTAAACCATGTCTTGTACTTCTTGTGGTACCCCCATGTCCGTCGCTTCAACTCACGAGCGGCCAGGTACTGCTGATAGGAACCTTGCTGGTAGTAAAAGATGAAGAAAAGCGTGTCCACGTCCAGCTTCTCGAAAATGGCAGCACTCGAAAACAGCGTGGACGGCGTTGCGGGGAACGATCCCGGCGTCGGGTACAAGTTACGCGGAACGTAGCGGTTGGCCTTTTCAGAGTCGCGGCTCTCGGGAATGAAGTGAAAGCTTTCATCGATCAGCCGCAAAACCTGTCGCTGTTCTTCCGTCAGTTGAGGCGATTCCACCATGGGCCGAGCGTTCACTACTGCTGTTACTGATGCGGTAGATGAGGCTTCAGCAAATCCAGACACTGGTGAAGGTGCTATATTAGTCACCCCTGCAGCGGTCGACGCGGCGGGTGACGGTGCAGGTACTGGAGGCGGCAACAGTGAGGAGCTGGATGGCGCAGGTGACGGTGCCGGACCTGTTGGAGGTTTAGTCACAGCCGGTGAAGCAGAGGACGACAAGCGACCTCCCATGAGCTGTCCCTTGCTGACACTAGGAGACGGTGTGCGCTGCGGTGTGGGCGGTGACACCTTGTGGACCGGTGTGCGCTGCTCTCCAACACCAGGAGAAGACGGTATCGGAGTCGGCGCTTTGCTCGACCCTTTTTCGGACGACGACGATCCGCTTTTAGCATGCAGCGGGGTCGAGCGTCCTTTGTTCGTCTCAATCTTAAGGCTGTTCAATGGCGACGTGTCACTTTTACTCGTGCTGCTCGATCGAATCGGCGTCGACGTCTTGAGATCAATCGGCTTCACTGCCCCCGCACGGCCAATGCCAGTAATCAGCGACGATGACGCACTCTTGCGTGGCGTCTTACCCCGCCCCGTCGAGGTCGTACTAGCTGCTGCTGCGACCGGCGCAGCTGTTGCCACCGCCGCCGTTGCTCCATTTGCATCATCAATACCGACATCCTGCTCTGTCGGCAGTGCCACTTGAGCAGCTGCACCCAACGTATCAAGATCCAATGTCTCATAGATATCCTCGTCCACGTACGTGTCCATAAAGTCTGGCTCTTGATTAGCTTCTAGAAAATACTCGACGTCTTCCTTGAGTTCATCCACTTGCTCTGGCTCAAGCGCTGCATTGTCCAGCAGTCGATTGATCTGCTCGAGCTTGAGAATGTGCCACTTGTGCCGCGACAAGAGCTTCTCTTTCTCGTCAATCTCGGCTTTGTTCCGATTGCGTCCTTTGACCAAACGGAGCCGCTCGATGTCGCTCTCGAGCGCTTCGATCTGCACGTTAAACTGCGTGAGACAGTCCTGAATCCACGCATGCGACTCCTGTCGCGCTTGCTGCTCAGGGTCCAAGCGCTCGACTTGAGCCAGCCCTTCCTTGCTGTACGCCTTGGTCTTGGTCTCTTTCTCACACACTTTGAACTCCTCCATCTTCTGCTCAATGAGCTTCCGCGTCTCCATGAGCGGCCGCTTGTCCTTCACGTCGGAATTGCCGATCCACGTCTTGATCTGGTCCCGGAAGCGCTGGAGCTTCTTGATCTCCTTCTTCAAATCCGCTTCGTGCTTCTCCTTCTGGTTCTGCGCCGTGGCCGCGTACACCTTGTCCCAGATCTCATTGAACACGTCCACGCCTTCGCTCACCTTCTTGAGCGTGCGGTCGATCTCGCTCAGGAGCTTGCGCTGACCGGCCATAGCGACGTCGACGAGGGGGTCGGGCTGCCAGCAGTGACTACGAAGAGCTCAAGGGGGCGAATGCCGGGACGCGACGAGCAACGATTGGATGAAATGGAAGATCGAGTTTCCACCAATCAAAAGACTGCCCTCCGCGACTTTTCGAGTCGGCGGGATTAGCGAGCGACGAAGATGGCGAACGTGATGCTGACGAGCGAGGCGGCCAAGGACCCGAACAAACCCTTTGCGCTGCGTGTCGAGGACGTCTGCGCCAAGTTTGACGTGTGTGCTACAGAGGAGGACGAGTGGGAGCGCGTGCGGAGGTCAACTGACGCCGCTGGTTGGTTTTGTAGGAGCTCGTGGCCGAGTGTCTGGCGCTTGTGCAGGCCGAGGAGCAGTTGGCGTGCGTGCATTTGTTACTAGGATGTGGTGATGTGTATGCTGTAATTGGTGACGCTCTTGTTCTGGTGTTGGTGAAGCGGTAGTGGCGAGAGGGACGAGCCAGGCAGTGGGGAGGAGGACCAAGTGATCAAGAAGCTCGAGCAGTTCAATTTGGTCTGTGACGAGCTCTACAAAGAGATTGTACGGTAGTTCTCGATAGAAGATGCACGTAGGCTTTGTACTGATGTGTGTCGCTTGCCACAGCTTCGACGGAAAGAAAAGCTGCTGTACCTTATGGAAAAGAGTCCCAAGAACGTGGACCTGCATCGCCAGATCCAGACAGCAGGCAAGCTTGTGCAAGTGGTGGGCGACTTTCGACACTTTCTCGAGACAGGAACTAGCAATGGCAGTGGACAGTAGCAGCAACTAAGGAACAAATGAAAAAAAAAAGAGGCAGACGACGCGTCAAGCGGGGCTGCATCCTGTATTTTCGAGCACGCTGGGTAGTTGTCGGTCGGCGAAAATTTAACAAGTACCTACAATCGTGGACGCAGCACGTCAAATGCCGCCAAATGGTAGCGACGGCATCGATGTCTCGCTCGTGTGCGTATCTGATGTGGTTGTTGGTGTTGTTGCAGTCGTGGTTGGTAGCCCAACGAGTGCGGATGTGAGGTCTGCGTCTATGCCGTGATATGGCTCGTCGCTGAGCTCGAAATAAGGCATGACGGTGTTCGAAAGTAAATGCGGCTCCAGAGCTGGCTTGGACCAAGTGCCGTCATCCACAGGATTCGATCGAAGCAGCCATTCAAGAATGGAGCTATCAGTCGGAGCCGATTGCAGTCCCGGTCCCGGTGGAATGGCAGGCGTGTGGTGCTTGACAAGTAGCTCATTCTGTCACGTCATATAACGTCCAGTAAGTAAAGTGCGCGGTCACGTCAAAGGTCCATCCAGTCACGTTCAACCAACCTGCTTCTGTACTAATTGAGTCAGATGATGGACTTGTGCTGCGAGTCCATCGATCTTCCTGCTCATTCGATCTTCCAACATCGCCAAGTCTGCAGCACACAGCGAAAAGCGTAACACACGCCTGATGTAACGCAACGTGTGACAACACCGTGAACGATAGAGTGCAACTGTACCTCGTTTGAGCAGCTTGGGAGGAGGCTCTTTCACGCGAATCGACGAGTCCGAGCTGTACGGACTCGGATGTTTCCGCTTGGACAGCACGCAGATTGCATTCGTAAACACTGGCGTGAGGTCCGCCACGTTCGCAGTGCACTGTTCTTGGTCCACTTCGATCCGCAGCTTAAACCGTTGGCCATCTTTCCGTCTGCTCACCTTCTCGAGACGAAATTGCACCACTGCCGTGCGCGTAGCAGCTCGAATAACGACCGAGTCGTAGTCGTTGCCGACAAATCGAAAGATCTCCTGGTCCGTGTCGTCCACGCGCTTCCCCGACTCGAAAAACAGCAAAATCCGCAGCGGAATGTCAATAAACTCCTTGTCGCTGGACCGCGCGGGCTCGCCGTGTTCGTCAAATTCCACGAGCGTCACTTCGACCTCGAGGGCATTGGCTTTGCCGCCTTCGTCCTTGTAAAACTCCGACAGCGGCTGCTTGGTGATCACCAGCCGACGCGTCCAATTGAGTCGTTTGGACGGGAAAGTGGGTACAGCTGCTGTCTCAATAGGCGAAGAAGAAGAAGAAAAAGAAGATGAAGAAGATGAAGGCACAATTACGGGCGACAGCGGCAATGGAGTCAAAGGCCATTCGCCACGTTGAGCTGCTATTGCAGTGGTGGCGGTGACTGCAGGAGAGTCGACGGTTGGCTGCTGCTGCCCCAATCGCGTCTGCTCGGCTGTGATGAGCATGGGGTCGGACCGGCAAGTGGCAAAGTGACGGGAACACGCCGAAGCGCGTGGCGTGACTGACTGTCGTGACGTGGGACGAGAGCGACTGCGACTTGACGCGGTCAAAACGACGGGAAGCGACTGGTAACGCTCGCATCAACGTTGACGCGATGGAGAACGTGCCACCTCCATCAGAGATGACGAAACGGTGATGGGGAGCTCAAGTGTAGCCATGAAGAGACCGTGTAGCTAAGAGGAGACAGTATGTAGCCATGAGGGGGCAGTATGTAGCCATGATGGTTGCGAGTTTCGATGCGGTTTGAGGATCCCTGACTGTAGCCATGTTCACAAAACAGGAGCCACAGCGGAACGTCAACGGTCAGAGGGACGAGATTTAGCCAATCGGTCGACTGTATCTTTAATTGACCAATGAGAAGCGCACGTGCAGATTTTTGGGCTCAAGTGGACGGCGATGAAGGCTCCGAGTCGCTGCTTGGCGCGTTTGCGGCGCGATCGTGAGGCTACGCTACCGTCAATTGACGGGCGCTCTGGTGGTGGAGGCAAGTGGAGTGCGGGCGGACGGGTGTGTATCAGTATAAGCAGCGGGGACGAGGAGGAGGACGAGGAGGTGGTGGTTTTGCAGCCAACGGTCGACGGTTCAACTGTCGTGAAGGCCGCGGCGGAGCCAGAGGTGGTTACAATCGACTGCAGCAGTGAAGAGGAAAAGGAGCTGAATAGGGTGGGAGAAGACGACGTGGAGAAGCCCGTGCGACTCAAGAGGAAGTTGGAAGTGCTGGTACTGGACGAGGAGGAGGAAGAGGAGATTGTAGTGGAGGACTCTGTGAAGGAGAAGCAACAGGAAAAAATGAAGACGCAGCAGCAGGTCACGACGTGGAACGAGCGTTGCGCGTTGAGAGTGCGGAAGCGGCGCCTTGGGGAAGAAGATGCAGCTTTTTTGCTTTTTTACGGGGATCGACAGACGCCTAGTGCTAGTGTTTTGCGACTACTTGTTGGTGCGTGCTGTGGCTCGCTGGCTGGCTTGAAACTGTGTTGGAGGTTGTGGTGTCGTTAACGTTGACTCCTGTGTCTCGCCTAAGAGCTCATTTCAGCAGGGCTAGGCGCGTCAAGTGAGTTTTATGTCAAATTTGTCAAGTACTTACTCTGGCGCAAACTGAGCTCGGCTGTCGAGGCAGGGCTGGCAAGCGAGCGCCTCGTGCAGTCCGAATGGACTAAAATCGTGTTCAGTTGTCCCATGCCGCCGCATCGTCGAAGGTCCGGTCCCACGACTCGTCCAACGTTGCTGCCACGTCCTGTTACGCTAAGAGTGCGGCCGCTACAATTATCGCGGCAACGCCACAACGTTTCCACAACTCATATCAGCAGCAAAGCTGCTACCAAACAGCTAGGATTGTCTATACGTGCACCGCCTCCGGAGTCTGGAGTGTGTGTAACAAATGACTTAGCCAGGGATAGGGTCCACTCCAGGGCGAAGAGTCCTACCAAGAGCACGAAAACGGTGCAGTCAAAGTCTCCTAGAGGTGAGGTACGGAAACGCCCACGCAGTGTAGCATTTGGCGATGGTGTAGCTACGTCTGATCGACCTACCGCATCTTCGCCGCGCAAGCATCAGCGAGGTAACAGTAAGGCAGGTGCGCTGCCCGTGACGTCGCTTCAAGATGTGAATGTCAAGAGCCCGAGTGGTACAAGTGCCTGTCAGAAGCTTACAGAACCTTTGCCACAGGATTGTCGAACACTTGGTGAAAATAAGAGCTTACCTGTTGGGTGGCACCCACTCTGTGATGACGGAAATCAGAGTATAGGTGGGGAGGAATTACAACCGGCGAATTTTGTGACGGTGAATCCGATGTTACAGATGACAGCAGACGAGATTGCACGACATATTGCGTCCCTTCGTCGGGAAGGTCGCATTAAAAGTTTTGATAGAGTGACGGATATTCTATTGAAGCTCATGTCTGACCCCAGAAATCGGCATGGTGTATTTAATACACCTGTGGATCCAGTGGCTTTGCAATTGCCTACCTACACGACGATTGTGCAGCACCCCATGGATCTTGGCACCATCAAACGCAACATTGGTGCCGGAGAATATCTTGAGTTGGACGAGTTTGTTTCTGACGTCAGATTAGTGTTTGAGAATGCAATGCTTTTCAACCCCGAGTCGCATTATATCCATGTGGATGCTGGACTGTTGCTTAAGCGCTTTAATGAATCCGTAAAAGCTGAACAAAGTCGAGGGGCGAAGCGGCAAAGCGTGCAACATGTATGTCTGGTGTGTCGGGGAAACACCTGCGTTGTTTGCCAGCAGCAGTGCTTGGACGTCGCTCAGCCGAACCTACAGTGCTCGGCTGGCTGTAGCACCGAAATCCGCAAGGGCTCGGTATATTTTATTTCGAAAGATGGCACTCGCGTTTGGTGTCACAAGTGCAGAAGTCGTTTGTCTCGACCCCATGCACAAGATGACCAAGCGGCTGCGTTAGTGGACTCTCTCATTAAGAAAAAGTGTGAGCCTGGTGTGGAACCTTGGGTAAAGTGCGGTGAGTGCGACCGGTGGCTACACCAAGTATGTGGACTGTATAACCCTGTGATCGGGGCTTACGGGTCTCAGAAGGCCTCGAGCACAGCTTCGAGTGGCTTACCTCTTAAGACTTGTTCGTACGTGTGCCCGCTCTGCCGATGCCGGCGCGAGCGCGCATCTTCACTACTCAAGTCATCCATGCGCAGGATCTTGCAGCCCGATCCTGATCCCGATGAGCACGCGCAGAACAGCTCATGCCTTGACATTCCGAGTTGTGAACTCAGCATATTTATTCAAGACTTTTTGCGTCGTGGGCTAGACAAAGCTGGCGAATATGATGCAGCTCGAACATTGTACGTACGCGCGCTGTCTTTTCCAGGTGAGCACGTGGCTGTTCCAGAGGTGGTGGTACGGGTTTTTAACGAGAACTCGGAACATCTAGCTCAGAAGCACCCTGGTACCGATACTAGCTCGCAGCGAATACCTACTCGTATCACTTATCTCTCTCGCGGGCTGTACCTCTTTCAGAAGCACGAAGGGATGGAGATTTGTCTGTTCACGATCTTCGCTCAAGAATATGGCGATGATTGTGAATTGGAAGCGAACCGACGTGCCGTATATATTGCCTATTTGGATAGCGTCCGTTATTTGAAACCTGCTACTGCACGAACGCTGGCATACCACTTGATTTTGCTGGCGTACTTCGATTATGTGCGGCGCCACGGTTTCTCCCGTGTGCACATATGGTCGTGTCCACCACAGAGGCGGATCAGTTACGTGTTTTGGTGCCGCCCCCCGTTTCAAAAGACTCCAAGTGCTGAGCATTTACGCCAGTGGTACAACAAGCTTCTTCTCAAAGCGAAAGACTATGGGGTTGTCAAAGCCTGGTCTACGCTCTACGATCGCTATTTCGGTGAAAGCGTCCGTAGTCACCCTGTATGCGGTGATTCTGAGCGGCCAGTGTCGTTCGTTTCAATGCGGGAAGAAAACGGTACGGGTGTGTCTACTCGTGGCACCACGGTGCAGTCCGTAAATGCTGACGAGCTCATTTGGCCAGCAGACCAGCTTCCGCCAATTTTTGACGGTGATATCGTTCCAGCTGAATTGGAACGAGTGATTGGTCGTATTCTTTCCAAGAACCATAAACAGAGGCGGTCGAGCGAAAACAAGAAACGTGCAGCTGCTTGTGGGACTTACAGCGAGTCCGATGGCGGCGGTGACAATGCTGCATTTGGCGGTGCGTGTTCACAGTCTAGGAACGGTGGTTCCGGTGCGTCACTGGTAGCGCCAGCATCGCTACGAGTAGATGTGAAGGTGCGCGAGGTGTTTGATAAATGCCAGTTCGCTATTCAACGACTGAAACAAGACTTGCTGGTGGTTGATTTAGAAGTACTGGATGACGTCGAGGCAAACGGTGGAATTGTGCTGGGAAACAATCGAGACAAGGGGTGCCATCCAGAGACACTTGTGCCTTCCTGGTACGAACAAGTCCCGCGCTTCTTCGGAAGTCGCTTTATGTTTCATCAGCTGTGTGCGTACGCCGGCTATCAATTCGACTCGCTGCGCCGTGCCAAGCATTCGACCATGATGATATTGCACCACTACTTCAACGAACAGGCCGTCCAGCTCAGTGTGTTTTGCCGGGAATGCAGTTTGCTCGTCACACGCGCAGAATTTTGGTCTTGTCGGAGCTGCACGCGCTACGCGCTATGTGATACCTGCTACCGGCGTCATGGGAACAAGCATTCGCACCAGTTGACCTTTGGTCCAGCTCCATTGCGGATTCCATCGATCCAAATGCAGAGTTTAGAGCACAGTCCCGCATCTTCGGCCCAATAAAAGCCAGAGCGACCCGGATCGCCTTGATGTTGAGCAAATTTGGCCTGACGAGTTGGCAACTACAGTGCAGCCGTCGACCGCCACCGTCTGTGAATTGCGTCAACTATGTACATCAAAAGGAATGACTGCGCTGCAGCTTTAACTAATTGATAATTAATCGACTGTACCTTGAGCATCGTATCACTAAAACCATTGACTGTGTGACTTTTGTCCATCTGAAGTACCGCCACTATACGAGACGTGACAGTCTATAGCACTCACGTGTGATTTGTCAAAAAAAAGCAACTCTTTTTAGCTTTGCTTGTCAATCATCGCATTACCGCTTGTGTCCGTAGGCGTCCTTTTGGCACCCGCAAAAAGCACGATAAGCTAGATGCTTAACTGCACAAAGCTGAGCGACCACTTCTAACGGGAACAATACAGAAAGGATGTACATTTCAGCAGAAACTGTTGCTTCGCAGTCACAAGTGATCGCTACCCTGCATAATAGTGATGTGATATTCAGTCAGCAGCGATGGACGTCATGATCGCAATGCAAGAACTCACGCTTTCGTCAGCGCTTTTACATGGATGTTACTACCGAGTTAAGAATCCGCAACTTTGACATGATACTTCTGTGGAGTCTACGACCACTGTACATTCTTGATGAAGATCCTCTTTGCACTATCAACTGAGTAGCCGTCGTCCCAGCAGTAGCCCGATGCAAGGAAACTACGTTGAAAGTAGGCAATTAAAAGCCTCGAATGAATGTAGCGAGTGAGGCCAACAAGATTGAGCTGTAATAAGCCCCACTTACCTAACATGATGGTGAGCCTGTTTTTTCGCTAACGATAATCCCAATTCGTCAAACAGTGGAGGCTTAGCTCTTTAATTGTACCTCAGTATTTGGTCGAATTTGGCTTTGTCAGGCCTTTGGCGCTGGAACAAACGCGTGAAGCTACTCCAGCGCACCGCAATAATAGCTGAATCATGCAAAAGAAGACGTGGAAGAAGAAGAACAGGTTGAATGCCAACGAAGAAAATGCGATGTAGTCGCAGTTTGAAAGTGGAAGTTGTAAAAACAAATCGGGACATGAAAACGGGAACACTGAAGACGGCATTATCGAGGACAAGTTAATGTCGGAGTGCTTCTGCCAAGCGACTTCTGGTCGATACATCACGTGATGTATCGGAGGATGGCTAGTGATTATGGAGCCGTGCTGCGTACGAAGTCTTTTGGACTTGATTGTTCTCGGGTGAAGTGTGGAAGGAACTCAGTGTTGACGGGCGTCAAGGTTACGGAAGCCTTGCTGCACAGGCTGTCTTGGCACTACTGGTGACTGCATGCGTCACCTTGGACACGTCGATACTATTCTTTGAGTTTTGATCTTGGCTAGCTTGATGTTGTCACAGGCACTCGATTCAGCTCGTATGGCCACATAGATAGATACATCATAGCCACTTTCGCGTCCATAGGTCCTGATCGCGTCAATCTTTGCTTTTGAGTGTGATCGACCGCCTCCCAATAGATGCAATGGTGAGTTACGCGTTGAGAAATCATTCGTCGAAGATCTAACCAGAACAACGCGAGAGTCCAACAGCTAAGGCTCAACTGCTGGTCAAATTGGGATTCCTATCGCCTAGTTCGGTCATCCAACCGGCGACGAATATTCCTTACAAGAAAATGGTAGCTCTTATGTTGATAGATATGCTGATACTACGACTCAGACACGTCTGTAGAATCGACTTTCAAGCCGATTACCAAAGCATAATTACCGTCGCTCCAAATTGTAAGCGCTCCCCAACTGCACTTACGATGACCATCTTGGAATGCTGTTACAGAGAAATCATGCCGGAATGGAAAGCCGCAGAAGCGGAAAGTATGCGAATCGTGAGAGCTTGTAAGATTGAGATGGCAAGTAGATAAGCGATTGATGAGTTCTCAGCAAGTAAAAACATACTAAGCTACCCACTTCGTATCCAGAAACGTCATGGCTACTATCGCTCCTTCCATAGCTTCATTGCAATGTTATCATCAGCTATACTTGTTTGTGTACCGAGTTGACTCCTTCACGGCCACATCCATCAACATGCTACTACCACAAGTCGTCCATAGCAGCTGCAACATCAGATCGAACTTACTGTCAATCGTACCGTCGATGGAGCTTATTACGTGTTTGTCGTCACTTCCAACCCACCACAATCGTGCGTTCCTACAGCCTTATTATAAGTTATGTGGCCGCCATTCCGTTTCCGGTCGTAGTGGACACAGTTGATTGAGCATCAACTATTCATGTTTCAATACAGCAATCTCTAGTGCTGCCAAGAGGTGGTGCGGGGCACTTTCAGGGAGCGAGAAGACACGTCTGGCTTGATTTACTGCCTCGTCAATCTACGGAGGACGTCGTGACGCTTATAACAAACTTTGCAGCTGTCGTTCAATGCGTCCAACTAATCTTGGAGTACGACAGCAATTTAGCTCACTTTATGCACTTGACGAAGTGCTGGCTTTCGAATCGAGAACTTACCGTCATTCTATGGCTGGCGAAGTCTCCGGATTTAGATCTGGTCGAAAGCCGTTGGGGTGGACACGTCTGTCTTACCGTGACTACGTGAAGGATGGAAATGCAGCTTGATTTTTGCACACCAGACGCCGTGTGGGAGGCATTTTCACGCTTGACGATTGGCGAGTGCTATATCTAGAATGCCCCTTTTTTAAATCGCTGTGTGCTTCTAAACTGAGCCATTTTTAGAATCGTCGCTGACTTGCCACGAGGTCCGAGGTTTATTTTGGGCACTTGTTGCTTCTGTTTGTCTTGAGTTGCGACAGATGCTGGTTGCGGAATCAGGGGATAAAAGAGGCAGAGCCAATGCGTTAGCACTAGGAGTATAGTCAACGTCTCCTTGATATTATCCGTCTTTTCGTACAAAATCCAGCAAGAACAAACATCCTTCTCTTCGTCAAGCACTTTAACAAAAACTCGATAAACGTAAACCGTCCTGACCACGTTAGAGCAAAGAGCTACGCGGTTACCCTAACAACAGCATGGAGCTCCACGTTCGCGCGTGCTCAGCGCGTGACTTGCTAGACAAACAGACGTTCGGCAAGCAGGATCCCTACTGCAAGCTCACGCTGCGCCGCAAGAGCTTCAGGACGCGCGTGCACGACAACGGCCGTGAGTTATCGCGTCTTTTCATCGTTTGTAACCTCTGGACACTCTATTTCTACACACAATTGCGCTATTTCTAACTGCACAAAAAACCTCATCGAACCCCCTATCTATGTTTTCTGTTTCCATTTCTATCCATTGTTATCCTGTTTTTAGATAAGACGCCCGTGTGGAACCAAGTGTTTATCTTTCCAGTCGTGGACATCCAGCTGGACCAGCTCGTCCTTGAAGTGAAAGACAAGAACTTTACCGCCAGTACACTCATTGGCGAGTGCCGGCTGCCCGTGACCATGTTCGTAGACGGCAGCGTCACGGATCAGTGGTACACGCTCCACAATGGCTCAAAACGTGCGGGGGAGATCAATCTGCGCGTGCAGCTCAAGGGATCAGGGGTGCCGTCCAAGGGACCTGGGGTGCAGCCAGTACCGATGGCATCGTCTACTGGCAAAGCTCTTCAGCCACCGACAGCAGCTCAAGCTTATCCGTACCCCCAGCAGTCGGGTTACCCACCCACGCAGCAGTACCCTTCGCCTTACCCCCCGGTGGCTTCTTGTACCGCTCCTGCTGCTGCAGCTGCTGCGTCAGCACCTCAGCAGTACCCGCCACAGCCATACTACGCACAGCAACCACACCCCCCTCCGTATGCACAGGCACCACCACCTCACTATGGTCAGCCACCCGCACACCAGTACCCTGGACAGCCGCCTGCAGCACAGTACGCCGGACAGCCACCGTACTATCAGTCGCCTCCTGTGGCTACTCCGGCCTATGGCTACTCCCCTCCACCCGCTGCGGCTTACGCTGGAGGACCTCCCGGCATGGTTGGTCAGGGAGGATACCCGTCCGACCACCATCAGCAGCACCATGGACCTTCGCTTGGTGGCTTTAGTGTTGGCAACTTACTTGGCCATGGTGGCAAGTCCGGTCATGGTGGTGCGCGTGGGGGGGCCATGGGTACCGCTATGAGTCTTGGCAGCTTACTTGGTCACGGTGGTAAATCCGGTCATGGTGGGACGCATGGGGGTGGTATGGGTACTGCTATGGGTGTCGGTAGCTTACTCGGTCATGGTGGCAAGTCCGGTCATGGTGGCAGCTCTGGTCATGGTGGTAGGCGTGGGGGTGGCATGAGTACTGCTATGGGTGTTGGCGCTGGTGTGCTTGGTGGATTGCTGCTGGGCGAAGCTCTGGAAGATGTCTTCGACTAGGCTGGACGGTTGCACAGCTTTTTTTTCTGTTGGACTAAATAGCAGCTTGACAGTTGGATGATCTGTTCGACAGCATCGATGAAGCGATGGATTGAATGAAGGCATTGTTTGATAGATGTGCGACCACCTGTAGTCATTTTCTCGCTCGAGCGTCTGCGTCTAGCTCTGCAGACTTGAGCTGAAGGCTGAACTGGTGTCAATAGCTGACAAACTTTGCAACAGGGGAATACACTGGCAATCAACAACTTTTGGCAGAAAAAAAGAGGTGCGAGGATCATGAAGAGTTGCAGCGATGTAGCCGGCAGCACTGACTTCGTGAAAACTACATTGCCGAGCTTGTGATAGTACTAGGTCTTGGAAGTAGCTGTTTTCAAACTTGAAAACCTAAAAAAGTGCAAATGTGGCGCTGCTGGTGACAATATTGTGCCAACCAAGATGTTTTTACATCAAGACGTCATCGTGCTGTATTTTGTATGGTCGCTACTGATGATGTGCATCTTAAGGGCACGAGAGCTGCCGCACCCTTGCTCCCACTCTTGCCTTGGAAGAAAAAATGGTCGAGGTTTACAATGCAAAGCTCTGCGTACCAAAACGTTACAGTTGCACCATTGTAAAGCGTCATCACTATAAGCACATGTTAGACTACTTTCGTGTGAAAGCTGCTTGCAAATGGCACGTTGAGGTAACTAGGTTACACCTATACAAATACTATACGAACACGCAGCATTTGTATGGTAAGCGCTGTATTTCTAGAGCTATAGAGTGTGGTAGCGCAGCGATCTTCATCGAAAGTAAGAAATTGACGATATGCGGGCAACACTCGATTTTGTGTTGCATTTGACCCGGGGCGGAGGCTTTTTTTCATGTTTGCGCAGATTATGGCTGCTTTTGACATAACTCCGCATAATTGCCACGACTCGAGTGAGGATGTAGACAAACAGTTGCCATAACCACGTGAAGTAACGCAGTTATGTATTCCTCAATCCCGAGTTTTCGATGTGAATTGGAGAAAAGGGGAGGGCGCGACGTAACGGTTGCAGAAGGAGTGAGGTTGTTCTCACTGTTTCATACGCACAGCTTACTTCATGTTGCAGGTGATGGGCATCAAATTCGGAACTAGACCTCATCAGTGCATGTGTGATGCGCCATTCTGAACAAAATAGCGGAAGTAACTTCACACGTACGTAGGAGATATTACACAATGTCAAATGCGGCGCACGTGTTCACTGCTGAAGGACCGATCCACACGAGATGCAAAAAATGGTCACGTTCAAGTTTGGCAGAAAAGCTCCGAGATGTATCTGTGGGAGCACCATTCGCTGTACCACGCTATGGTGCAGGTAAATCGTTATTATACGTAGACGTATGCAAGGCGTAGCCGTATGCGACACTTGATGACACTTACCCGTTTCCTAGCTCGCTTCTGCTCGTGACCATGTCAGGTAGCGAGATGCTCCGTATCCAAGTCGACAGTCGTACCGTCCGGGGAGCTGTGTTTATGGGCATATGCTGATCAACGTTATCGGCATGCACACAAAGGACGTCAAACATAGAGTTCATTGAAGTGACATAGCAGTAGAATCTGTCAGGAATGATGAACTAGAACCTTTGTAATCTCTTTTGAGACAATCTGCGAACCCAGTCATGTAAACTAACCACATCTGTATGGTCCAACCCTCCTGCTCTACCTAATCTAACAGCTTTGCATCCGACAGCGACAGCAAGCAGCTATACCTACGAATATTCGTTTCGGAACCCCGTATTCTCGTCTGTGGTTAGACTGCATTGCAGTCACTTCGTTACAACTTGACGCGAGAGCAGCACATGATGGAAAAGTCAGCAGACAACTTCGCTACCAAATGTATCCTCATGATCTGCATGCGCTTCGACAAGACAAGCGCGTGTGCTGTCGTCGTGTCTCGACGGTACTGAACTCGGTCTCAAATCCGCCAGGAGCTTTTGTCTCGGAGTTTGCAAGCTGTGACATTATATCTAGAGATCGCACAGTAGATGCGAAGAATGAGGTGAAGCCGCAGGAGGTCAATGCACGCGTATGAGGCATCATAGACAAAGGTCCTACGTGGCTCGACCAGCTTCAACTAGATCAAACAAATATCCTCTTATGTAGAACCTGCTTTCGTTATCCTGTCATTGTGACGCGACTCTATTTAACGTCGTTCCCGTAACGAGTCACCCTCTCATCTTTCTTATCAAACCGCCCGAGAATCCGACGATGGACGACAGACATTCTCTGTCGTGGGGCAGTAGTAACGGCCGGTCGTGTTGAAGCCTGCACTGCTATGATCGAGGGACACGGATGTGTGTACCGCACACTGGCTGGGCGAGGAGGAGAGGAGACAGCTGACATCTAATTTCCATACTTTAAGCGAGAGTCCAACCGCCATAGCCGTACAGCCCAGAGGGGGCGGCCGGGTTTCTCGCCTTGTCCACTCACGAAAACTCCGCCTTCGGCCCCACAAGACAAAGTACGTCTTCCCCCTATCCCGTCCGTCCGTCCGTACCACTCACTTACCCCCTCGAGCTACTGCGTCGCTATGGTGCGTCCCCTCTCTCTGCCCTATTCATCTCCATGCTCCCAACCTCTCTCTACCTTTTGTATACTGATCCTTCCCCTCCCCTGTCTCTGTATACACTGCTACGGCGTCTGTCCCCAGTCTTCCGGTGTCGGCGTCGACGATGAAGTGATCACGCAGTTCAACGACTTTAAACTGAAGCGCGCGCCGCACGATTTCCGCTACTTTATCTACAAGATCGTGAACGACTCGGAGATCGTGATCGAGGCCACGGGGCCCAGCAGCGAGTCGTACCAGGACATGGCCGACAAGTTGTCGCAGATCACGAACGACTGTCGATACGCAGTCGTGGACTTGGACTTGACCACGAAGGACGGGCGTCCCACCAGCAAGATCGTCTTTCTCTCGTGGTACGTGGCTACGTGAGAGCAGCCCGAGTCGGCACTTGGACTCTTAATTCTGATCTCTATTTGTTGTGGGGGGGGATGTTGGTTCACCTATAGGTCGCCCGATACGGCGCGGATCAAGTCGAAGATGCTGTACGCGTCTTCGAAGGAGGCGATCAAGCGGGTGCTCGTGGGCGTAGGCATCCACTTGACGGCGACGGACGCGGCGGAGCTCTCGCTCGAGTCGATCGAAGACGGTGTGGCCAAGTTTCTGTAGACGCGTGGACCACGTGCGTTTTGGTAGATTTGATTCCCCTCTCTCTTTAACCCTCGACATGAGGGATGTGCTCGCGTCAATCCCCCGCAGTTGCGTCTCGACGCCGTCGTCCGTCGTGTTTCTGTAGCTCCTCATCTACAGAGATCCAGCAGCCAAACGACATTTCAAGAAACGTAGTTTCTATCGGCCAATGAAGTCGCGACACACGCTATTTTTGAACCGTCACAACGTGGTGTCGTCAGATTGTCGCAGTAACTGTTTTACGAATGTTTCGTCATAACGAGATGCTGTCGAGGCTATGCACCAACCACTTCATTCGTACGCGACATTGCAGCAGTCCGAAAGTATCCATCTACTGCCGCAATGGGGCTGCGACTGCCTGGAATGTTGCGCTACTTCACATTGGCGCTCCTGCCGTCACCCTCGACTAGCGACCTCATCGACCACATCGATCAAGTGGCTGTATCCTATGCTATGTACAGCACCGGCCTCGCCCTCGTCCTCACCTTCACTGTCTTGCTAGCCTCTGTGTATCTGCTCCCTCACTGGTTCTTACGCTGCCTCAAGTGGCACTCGCATCCTTCTGTGCTCTGGAGCGTCAGCACGTCGTCTCAAGTCTGTTCACTGACGATTGACGACTCACCCACACCTTCGACGCCTGCGATCCTCGACATCCTCGCTGAACACAAGGTCAAGGCCACGTTTTTCATCATCTCAGGCCTCATTCCTGGCAATGAAGAGGTCCTGCGACGCATCGTGCGAGAAGGTCATACGCTGGCCAACCACCTCACTGAAGACCGGGCCAGCATCCTGGACGAGCTTCACGTCTTCGAGCAGAAGCTGCTGAAGTGTGACCGAGCCATTAACCAGTTCCAACCTGCAGCGGACGAGACGGCCGAGCCATTAGAGACGCAGCAGAAGGACAGACCGGAGAATGTCCAGCTAGAGACAAATGTGAACGACGTGAAAACGGACGGCGGTAATCGACCAAGAAGCAGGTGGACGCGTCCAGCGTCTGGGTGGTTTACGACACCCATGCGCGAAATTCTCACGCGTCATAATTACCGCATCTGTTTGGGCAGTGTGTACCCACATGATGCGCAGATTCAGTCGGAGACTTTAAACTCGATCTTCTTGCGAGCACGCACTAGCTGCGGATCGGTGATCATTGTGCACGACAGGTCGTGGACAATAGGTGTCTTGGAGACCGCTCTTCCTGCGCTTACGCGCAGATTCACGTTCGTGACTTTGGACGAGCTCTTGTTGTATCACGAAACCAAGTTGACAAAGCGGGTAAATGAAGCTTAACAATGTCAAGTACATCGTCTCAGGAGATTGG
This sequence comes from Peronospora matthiolae, assembly GCA_921007115.2. Lineage (NCBI taxonomy): Eukaryota > Oomycota > Peronosporomycetes > Peronosporales > Peronosporaceae > Peronospora > Peronospora matthiolae. Next base: position 271,844 of record CAKLBY020000050.1, on the reverse strand, counting down.
TATGTCTGCAAACACTGTATTCACCAGGGCGCTTTGATTCGAACATGTCTCTAAGGCTATACAATGCCTCCAAAAGTATCGATGGATGCGAAAGGATTGTGCGTGGTGGCAGGCGGCAGTGTTGAACGATGTACTATTCTGTGCCATTTGTTTATGGATGATCACGCGTTTGGCTCGCATTTTTGACTCCGCCTGTATTATTCGTACGAAAACACGACCAGCGTAACGAGCTCTTTCTGAAGCAATTTGTGCAAATTTTAGGGCCCATTTAACTGCGAATCACGTGGATTAAGTTAACATGTGTATGATCGGTTTTTCACAGGGTGTAGGTTTTTTGACGCAGTGAAGCCAAAAGGTGCTGTATTTCACTCGAACAAGAAGTTTCAATCCTCCAGAAAGCAGCGTGATTGTCTAATCAATAATATGAGTACTATAAACTGCAGAATTGGTGTAATTAGAAGTGGTTTTTTTAGAATTTTACGAAATGTGACAAGAAATGGTTAAATTGGAAAGATACTAGCCGATAGAAAAACACTCGAACTTAACGTCATCATATTCTCACTCACGGCTCAAGTTAGCCATTTTTCAGAAAAGAGAACCCTCCACAAACGAGCTCAGAAGCGATCGGCTGAGGATCCACTCCATGTGCAAAACGAATCTTTCTAACACGCGGCAGTTGAAAAATCGGTTTACCCTCGTTTTCGATCACCTTCTCTACGACTTTTTGCTTTGTCAAGAACGTCTTGTCGATTGTGTCTGCTTGAACTCGATCAAACGCCCTGTTGATGTTGCAGATCGACTATTGCTGTCGCCAACATTTCACGTGACAACGATCACGCCAGGTGTAACGGGGCACCCTTTGGTCGGGGTGCCACGAAACTTCACTTACACTAGTACGTGCAGAGGAAGCTAATCTACTCAACAGCTAGGTTGAGTAAAGAGTAAAAAGATAACTGCATTTAGTATAGTCAAGCTATCAATATAACCTTAATCTTTATCTAACTATATCAGACTACGTCGTCGTATGACGACAACCTTCTCGCCACTCATTGCGCGCGTCTAGCAGCGATTGGTGGTAATCTATGGTTGAAATTTCTTTTATCAATTAATCTTTGAGCAGTGCATGAATATTTTCCTAAAAAGGGATAACAATCCCTCAATATTATCCATCTCGGATAATATTTGGTAGGGAATTGTCACGCTAGACAATATCCCTATTGACACCGTTTGGTGTCAATATCATGTAACGGGCTACCCCGTTACATCACCCCCCTTTTCACCATCAATCACCCGTTAATTGAATAGAATTAAATGGGACAGGGTGACCACCGTTGGACCACTCTGAGAAAGAGAGTCCTTGTTGGTCAAATTCCATTCATTTGGCAATTCAATGTATGGCCTCGAAACCCAAGCGAGTTGCTACTGCAGCAGCAAGAAAGGCGGCTGCACGCATGCGTGCAACCGGAGAGAGTACTTCTCACGCCTCAGCAGCAGGTGATTCATCGCCTGCTGTTGTGAACAGTCCACGTGGTGAGTCACCGCGTGCGACAGGTACATCCGCTGCGTATGCAGCGGATACTGCGAATCGTAATCTAGATGAGTCTGAAATAGAACTCATCTATTCCGGCGAGTCGGATGATGTATCCGACTCGAAGGCGACACCTCTCGCCTCCGGATCACCTGGGGCGGACACTGCAAGAGCGAGGTTGACTGGCTCTGATCAACGTGGCGGCATCATGCTCGAGATCTTCAGACCGAGTGATTGTTCCGACGAATACTCGCCTCACGATAGTCCATCCAACGATAGGACGCGTGGAGATGGTGGTGATATCTCTAAGCATCACCACGAGCAAAGTAACTCGAGGGATAGAGCTGCCACTGGTGTTAGTGCTCATGCTGACACCAATCAAGAGGCCAGGGACCGAAATGTCCCGCTCCACGCTCCTCAAGTGTAGTCTCCTTGGATGCCGTCATCCAAAGAGTTGGACCGGTTGGCCGGCATGAATACCGATCGAGATCGAATTCCGTTGCTCGACTTTAGGAAGATTTGCGCACCGAATTCCAGCACGGAAACTATCCGTGCTGAGGAAGAATTCTTCATCGATGAATTTTTCAAAAATCGATGTTACAATGGCAGCCGTGGTCGAGACGGTAAGGCCTTGGTACAAGGATGGAATGAACCCATCCATAACATCGAGTGCATTCGCCGTGAGGCCTGGATCGGTAAACTTGATGCAGCTCACATCAGGTTTGAGAAGCGTAACCCAGCCGAGGTGCAATGCATGTTGCACAGACTGTCAAGAGAGGCAGGATTACCCTGTCTCTCGTGGGTTGATTCGTGTCCAGGTTGCTTGAACAACTCGAACCATGCCCCTAGGGAGGCCTACCTCCCTAATGATCCCTACTGGAGGGCGCGCATATCTTCCGAGATGGCCGAAGGGATTGACACCTTGCAATCCCTGTACTCGCGTTTGGGGAGGTCGATTTCCGACGGCCCTTCTTCGAACGCAGCGGGTGGGTCTCGTCATGTTGCTTGACGAGAACCAAAACATCAACAATCAGCTGGGCACGAGGCTCTCAACTGTCCCAGGCCGGTGGATAGCTACGCCAGCGGACGAGGTAACTCGTCCGGACGCCATTCACGTCGCGGTGGTTCAAAATACGCTCCATTAGAAAGCGTTGACCACCGCCAGAATCCACCAAAGGATGTGGTGGTGGTGGGAACACCTGATCCGGATCAAGGGTCGGATCAGCTTGATGTTCAGGAGCTGAACCGTGTAACGGAACATTCACAAGATGACCTGGCTCATGCACGGACTCGGCGTTATGAGCTCCATGATCTTGTAAGGGATAAATACAATTTCTTATCACGATCGCTCGGACGATCGTGCCGCGTTTGCGTTTGCACAACTTGAGAACGAACGTTCGACTCGTTCTCTTAGTGGCGAGCTGGCTGCAGCTCGTCAAGAAATCGCTCAACTGCGTGAGCAGGTCGCTTCGCTAGTCGACTAGACTGGATCGTTGAAACGGGACCACTCGAAAGTGGTCTCGGCTCTTGACCGCGGAGGTGTTCTTCGCCTCTCGAAACGGGCTCGTACTGGTAGTACGAGCGAAGACGTCCAACTTAAAACGTAGGATGCGTACGCATCTTACGGGGCAGTTCAATCGTGTATGCGTTCCCATTCGGCGCAACACACAAAATGGACCGATATACTTGGGCAGCAGTTTACTGCTGCCCACGTTTGTCACTGCGTGTTTCGGTAGATTTACTTTAGACAGTTAAACTATGTCTTTTTCATCGAATGAAAGAACATTTGCTCTTCCATGTTTGTATGCGTTTCTCTTCTGCATGTCTAGTGCATCTGCAATAGAGTCTTGAATGAAGCGGGCAACCGCTTCGCGAGTCAGCAGAAATTCCTCTGCTGATTCATCCTTGTCAGCAACAGTTTGCTTCGTGTGCACTGCTGAAAGAACGTTGCCTTCACCAGTGAGGACGTCATCGTCCGACGTCATCGTTCTCACTGTATCGGTCATTGGCGATGCTGAGTATACCAGCATCGTCTTCATCATCATCATCGATGTCGATCGCATCGACATCGGGATCCATCACGTTAACGGGTGATGAGCGAGAACCAGATCGGGTTTTGATTGAGCGAGTCCACACGCCCCCCTAAACTATAGTCACACTCTATGAAGGCGGGTAAACGTGTATCGCGTAGGCCATTCACGAAGAACGGTGTATGCTCTGTAGACGCATGCACCGAGTTGTTGATGGCGAATTCCTCCATCGGCAAGAACTCAATCCAACTCGTAAACGAGTGGACGTACCCTTGAAGTATCTCTTCGAGGACGCGGTTGACGCGCTCCGTCTGGCCATCTGGATGGTCAGAAGTCGACATCTTCAAACTTGTTTCAAGTGAACGGAACACGGATTGCCAGAACTACGCTGTAAAGCGGGGGTCCCGATCAGACACGAGCTCGCGGGGTAACCCGTGAAGTCGTAAAATGGTATCGATAATGACACGAGCACAGCCCCGGGCTATGATTGACTCCGGTACAGCTTCAAGATGTACTATCTTGCTGAACCGATCAACAAACACAAGAGTACTAGCATTCTTGTGAGCGTCTTTGGGAAACCCAAAGACGAAGTCCATCGATACGGACTGCCAACACTCTACCGGAATCGGTAGAGGCTGTAAGTATACGCGGGATGAAGTACTAGGCTTCACCCGTTGACAAAATTCGCAAGCGCGAATGTATTTGCGCACGGTCTCATACTGGCGGGGCCAATAGAAGTCACGACTTACCGTGAGGTAATTCTTTTCTCTACCGCGATGCCCACTTGTTGGGACATCTTGACACTCATACATGATGCGCAGTCGCAAATCATTTTGATCGGAAACGACGACACGAGGTGTTTCGCCGCTGACTACTGTATAGTGCAGAAGTCCATCACGAACAGAATACCGTTCGGTTGAAGAGCGGCATTGAGACGACAAGCTTTTCAAAGCTTGACTGCATGGATTAGAAGCGTAATCCGTCAATCGCAGAAGAGACTCATCTTCTGCGTATGCTTCTCGCACGTCGTTGAGCAGATTCGATGACGGAACACTCACTGTTAGTGTCGCTACAGTGGGATCACCCCTACTGTTGGGTTGAGCAGTCGGCTCGAAATCGGTCCGACGCGAAAGAGCATCAGCGACGACATTAAGTCGTCCGGGTTTATAGTCGACGGAGAAGCTGTACTCCGCGAAGAAAGACAGCCATCTCGCCATTTGCTGCGAGAGGTGCGGACTGTTTACGGTCGTGCGTAATGACGCATGGTCGGTATAAACAATGAGATGCATATCTCTTAAGAGATATACCCGAAACTTAGCCAGTGCATATTTCATGGCAAGGAGCTCCTTATCATTCACCGGGTAATTACGCTCAGCTGCTTGCAGCTGACGCGATTGATAAAATACGACGCGCTCAACGCCGTATGAGTTGTACTGCATTAACGCGCAGCCGATAGCAAAATTGCTGACGTCACAGACCACATGGAATGGTCTGTCCTGATCTGCAATCGCCAACACAGGCGATCGTGTCAAGCTATTCTTGATTCCTTCAAAGGAGTGCTGACAATTAGCACTCCACGACCACCTCTCATTCTTCATCAACTGACGAGAGAGATGTACGGTCATCTCGGCGTAGTTGCGCGAGTACTGGTGCAAGTATGCCGCCAAGCCAAGGCCAGTCGCTGATCGTCTTGATCTTTTCCAGATCAGGGCGTAAGCCGTTATCACCCGCGATGCGGGCAAGAAGTGGTATTTCGTTTGCTGCAAAGATACACTTCTTGAGATTCGCGAACCACTGATGCTCTTGCATAAGTGTAAGGACCTTCCGGACGTGGTATCTATGAACCTCCACGCCCGTCTTTCCATCCATAGCCCGGCTATGGACGAAGACATCGTCGAAGTAACTCGGTGCAAAATCGCGCACCGATCGCAACAGATTCGTAACACATTGGTTGAACGTTGCAGGGGCGTTACGTAGTCCCTGTGGAATCACTAGCTACTCTCAGAGCATACCTATGGGGGTGCTTACTGCTGTGTACGGGATGTACCGTTCACGCATGAGGATCTGATAAAATCCATCCATCAGATCCATGGACGAAAACATGGTACTTTTTGCCATACCATCTATGATGACGTCCTTCCTCGTTATCGGCGTTTGAGCCGATACCGTTGCAGCGTTCAATTTGTTGAGCGCGTGCACTATCCGCCACCCTCCTGTGGCCTTCGCACACAGAAGTTCGGAGAGCTGTGTGGGAATATTGATTTCCTCACATTACTAGCCGCTAAGCGATCGGCAAAGAATTTGTCGACTGCTGTGACCTGTTCGCGAGGCAGTGGCCAACGCTTCATGACACAGTACTTCGAACCAGGTTTCAGCTCGATCTCATGTCGAGTGCCTTTATCTTTAGGCAACTCGCATGGCACGGATTCGTGGAAAACATCCCTGAATTCGACCGAATCCTTATACAAAGGATTTTTCTTTAAAGAATCCCATGATTGAGACGTGTATCGCTCAATCCAAATTTTCTCATCGAGGACACTCTCGTCCATCGATGTGCTACTGAGAACCCGTTCGTTCTCAGCAAACACTTTTGCCGATAGAATACCGGTGACGTACTCGTCCTCTGTGACGAGTACGCAGATCTTCTTGATCTTGTCACTACGCAGATCTCGCAAGAATATTTTAGATTCTAGCGTTGGCAACTTGACTACCTCCGAAGCTGACATCGGAGGTGTAGACAGATCAAGTGTATAAGCGCCTACACTTGATCCGTCATTCACCAAGACATTCACTGTCTCGGCAATTCCATCGGAAAACACATCCGCAGGTGGTTGGGGGTCCACACCCTCGACATAACTCTCTCGGGAGTTATCACTCTCAGGAACGCTGGTACTTTCTCCTAAAACGTGTACTTACTGTGGGTGTACTACCACAGTCACGTCCTCTTCGATCGACTCTCTTTCAGTTGAATGGGCTTGCTCTACGATCGACTCTCTGATAGTCGATATTGCTTCAACGTGTTTTTCATCCTGAACAACACTAATCTCTCTTCTCGGATGCACCCTTCTTGGTGTGCATCCGCGTTCCAGTCCACTCGATCTCTTCGAGTGGTGAACCTTCGGCGCAACCTGTGTCTCTACACAGGTGTCGGATGATGGTTCCACATTGTAGAGGCCTTTCTTCACTGTGATCTTGTGCAGTCATACTAAAGACCGTACCACAAGTGAGGCCATCGCACTCACTCGTAGTACATCCACACGCTTGTGGACATTCCAAGACGTTCATCAGATGGCTATCTGATGAACAAACGGCAGGAATCTTCACTGCTCGATGCTGCCAGCTGATCCATGGCTGGTACATTCCAAAGCCATGGCAGATCGAGAAAGACATCAAGTTTGTCATCCAAATCCAGTACGATAAAGTCATCATCGTACTGCTCTCCTTCTAGCGTGTAGTGGATTCCCACTACACGTTTGTTCACTGCTACGGATGCCCCTGCAGCAAGGCACACCGTCATTGTCGTTAAAGGGAACTCGCTCAACATAGTTGAGCCTACTTTAATCTAGCGACTGGCGTCGAATGAAACTGTTCGACGCCCCACAGTCAACTAGGGCGCGAAGTAAAATTCCACTTGTCGCTCCGATCTTCAAAGTGATGAGGGACAACTCATCACTAGGGGCAGTAACACACTGCGACTGTGTGTTGGGGGCAATCTTCGTCAAGAGTCCTGCAAATTCTCTTGACTTTGCCGGATCAGCAGTGTGCATCAGCAGTGTGCTCCGCCCCAACTGACCCTGGCCGTTGTTTGGCGGTCCGACTTGCTGCCGCGGTTTAGCGACAGCACGTCGGACCCGCACCTTGGACCTTTCCTCGGCCAAAGGCGGTCGTCACGTCCTGTCTTTCGACGTGATGCGGTGCTTGGGACACTACAATCATGAGCGTAGTGTCCAATCTTCTGACAGCAATGGCATCGTGCCGTTCGCTTGTGACTCAGAGAGCGAGAGTTCTCGCTCTCGATATAACAGAGGTCCATGGGCTCGGGACCTCCTGTTTCCTGTCGCCTCTTCGGACGATAGTTTGACGAGTTAGCCTTAGACTGTCTCAGGATGAATTTTTCTTGTTCCGCATACGCTATCACCTTTTCCAGCGTATGAAAGTCCTCTCGGAACATGTAGGTCTTCACTGACCCATCTACAAGACCGTAGATGAACGCGTTGATGAGCGTGTGCTCATCAACAGGGTTTTCCGTGACGCTACTCTTAATGTAGCGTAGGTGTTGTGCGTAAGCGTGCACGCCACACTTATCTTGTTTGAGCCTCAAGAGTGCAGAGCGTGCTCTGAACTCAGCTCTCGGCGGCTCAAACGTCTCTTTGAGCCGAGACCTCAAGAACTCTAACGACTCAAACACGTTCGGGTTGTGAAGCTTGAGCCCTAAGGCCCAAGTCTTTCCTCGTCCTGTCAAATTTGACAGGGCGAAGGTGACTTGCATCTCGTCACTATCGATGTGACGGGTTCTGATAGCGTCGTCTAACTCGACGAACCATCTCAAAAGGGAATCTTCATCGGTTCCCTTGTACCTTGAGATGTATATCTTCAAGGTTTCGGGTCGACGCAGTGCGTCGGTCCGCCTATCGACTGATGAGAGCCTTGCTGCTGTAGCAAGGCTATCTTCTGCCTTTTGACGGAAAGTTCGCCTTGAAGGAACTTGTTGATAGCAGCATGTTGCTGGTCTCTGTTTAGAGACTCCTACATGCCACTGATGGCAGGTTCGCCCATGAGCACACTCATGCGGCCTACTTCCTCCCGATCTTAGTCACTCAGATGGGAGTATTCCTCACGTGTGACGTGAACGCTGTCTTCTTCTACGTCCAGGTAAAATGGGGCACCCTTTATTTTGGGTGCCACGAATCTTCACGTACACTAGTACGTGCAGAGGAAGCTTATCTACTCAACAGCTAGGTTGAGTAAAGGGTAAAAGATAAATGTATTTAATGTAGTCAAGTTATCAATATGACCTTAATTTTTATCCAACTATATCAAACTACGTCGTCGTATGACGACAACCTTCTCACCACTCATTGCGCGCGTCTAGCAGCGATTGGTGGTAATCTATAGTTGACATGTCATATGTCAACCAATCTTTGAGCAGCGCATGAGTATTATCCAAAAAGGGATAACAATCCCTCAATATTATCCATCTCGGATAATTTTGGTAGGGAATTGTCATGCTAGACAGTATCCCGATTGACGCCGTTTGGTGTCAGCATCATGTAACGGGCTACCCCGTTACACAACGAGTCCACTGCCTAATCGATTAATGCTGCGAAGCACCTAAAATTGGACGCTGTAACTTAAGTAGAGAGGCTACGAGCCTCGCGAGGTAGATCTCACGTCACTGGGTCCGTAGTTCAATTCTTGGTAGCATTCGATGGATGTCAATTACCGCGGTCAAGACTGAAACATCGGAAGCCATAACGGATCAGCATGATCGTACTCATTTAAGAAAGTTGACGACTCCATACTAAACGAGGCTAGTATCGCCTTAGGCGAGTCGAGACACGGATAGAGAGATGAGGCGACCCTCACCTGATGCAGACTGGTTGCAGTCTCGAGCCGAGTAGGCGAATTCATCGTAGTAAAAATTTACAGTCGACGAAACTGCATCAGAGTAAGGAGGGTCTGTTGCATTGGAATGAGCACCTGAAAAGAAGTTTGGAACGCGAAAGAAATCTTCACCGAAGTGTGGAGAGATCTTGAGTGGATGAGAGAGTGCTCGGAAGTGATTGATTTACAGGTATTAGATCCGCAAATTCTAGACTGCATCCAATTTCATGATGCTTCTAGTCAATCGAATCTTTGTGCGTTCAATCACTCTACTCGTCTAATCAACAAGTGACGTCATCGCAATAAGTCATAGACTTACCATAATGACGCAATATCGGATTGGGCAGGGTAACCGGTAACCGGTAAAAAGTACCTAAACTGATAACCCGCAATAGGATCAGGTGAGAGAGCAGCTGCGTTAGAGCTTATGAACTCAGCCAACACGATTACGTGACTCTAATTGATACATCGTAACACAACAACGGGAAAGGTTCAAGATAGAAATACATGAAGCGAGGATGGGAAAGCCAAACACGCACCACGATAGAGGCTTCGGCAGGAGAGACCTGGAAGAAAATGGAGTCACCGAAGCATCAGGATCAATGGGACTAGTGGGAGCGTCCGATGACTGAGACTAGGTGTCCAGGAATATAGGCAATGAGCAAAGCAAAAGGAAGTGAGGAGAGAGAAAACGAAGTCGGCGAGGTGCTAGCGTAAAAGTACCATGTTGGTGTAAATGATAGAAGAAAACGGCTCGGCAGGATAATGAATCAATGATTTACAAGATATTACAGGTCAAGATTCTTGTCACTTAGGCTCTTATCACGACCGCGGTAGTTGTGGTGTAGGGATTTTTATCTATGTATCCCTCCTATTAGCTGATTCTGATAGTCAATAATCGTCGAGCTGATACTCGTCGAGTTACGCCTCGTTGAGTTCAAGCTCGTCGAGATGGGCTCGTCAAGATAAGACTTGTCGAGATTTGACTTGTCGAGTTTATACTTGTCGAGTTTATACTTGTCGCGTTTATACTTGTCGCGCTATTATTCCAGCAAAGCAGTTGTAAGGTCGACCTGTCAATTCACTAAGTAATTGTATGGAAGAAGTAGGGGGAATAATAAAGGCCAACCAATATGCTCCCTCTATCAGAAAAAAATGCAATTATATACAGAGCAGAATTTAACATGTTTAAAAACATGCACACTTCATGAGTTATTCCCTGCGCAGGCTGAATTATGCCTGCCGTCGAACCTTGAAAGTCGTAGCTTGTAGAGGTTTGTTCTGGAAGCGCCCGGAGATAGGTCATCCCGGGTTAGGTAACACTCGCTTCCAGCAAAATTAGTCTCATCACACGGCGATCCGGTAGCCGTGAAACATAACCTTTTACAGTCTCGTCGAGCGGCGAGCTGCTGATCCAATAACGACACTGCATTTGAGTCTTTTCAATTGACGAGCCAGTAGCGTAATAAACGGTACCGTTTGAGTCTCGGTGAGCGGCGATCCAGTGAACTAGTAGACGACACTGCATTCAGACTCGTCGAGCGACGAGACGGTGCTTCTGTAACCAAGGACATCGTTAATCTTCTAGTCAACTGTGCATTGCGCTCGGTGACCTGTAAAAGCGTTAAAATGCCTACACAATATTACTGGTGTGAGTCACAGGAATTAAAAACAGATGCTGCTGATCTCAGCCAGGCTTCTGGAAGAGAGAAAATGGTTGTGGGTACTCAAAGAGGGCGAAAGCCACAAATGAACCCGAAAGAGCAAACCGCGAAGGGTTACATCCCGATGTGCTAGCTCAAGCATGCCAACTTTATCGTTGATGTTTTCGTTGTTGCGTTAATACTGTAAGATTGCAGATTAAAACTACTACATCACATATACATGCGACTGTGTACATATTTTGCACGATGAACCCTTAAGCTCCGCTTTAAACACGTTCAAGCACTCCCTCGCCATAAAACTCACTAAAACAGTGCTGCCCACTCTGCAGAAGGTACACAAGATAAATAAAGGAGCTAAGAATGGAACTAACGTACCACTACGACCTACGATCTTTGGGATCAAGTGGAAAATTGAGATCGGGTTTAAAATTGAGCTGTAGCCACAACGTAAGTGTGCCCTAAACGTTTATTAACTCATGATTCCATGGTGATTTTTTTAGTGACGATATATGAATTAAGATTGAACCTGAGTGTCAGGGGCGGAGGGGTTGTCGCAGACGCGCAAATTTTAAGGTTCCACATGTTGTAAGAGCTTTAAGAGATTCTTTAACAGCAAGAAAATTGAATAGGCAGATCGATAGATCGATTGAAGAAATAATTTCGATCTCCTCTCATAACTTTCTAATAGACACCGCGGCTTGTACTGCAAATCATGACTCGCTAATGAAAACCCCTTCGAAAAATTATTGAACGAAGTGCACACATGACCATTACAGTAAGTTTTAAGACAAATGTTCTGAAAACGGCACGAGTGAAAGAAGCATTGTCCAGATCGGTACTGCATGATCTTGCCGTAAGATCGGTCGATAGGCCAATCGAGTTTGTGGGTGATAAATTGTAGTCGAAAGATCGGCAGCTAGACCTATTGGCGAAGAGTTGTCACCGGAATACGTTTAAGAAATTGCTATTAATCTCTTCAGTGTTTTTGATGTAAACATTTCATGATCGCATTAATTTAAGGTCTTATAATAGTCAAAATATTGCGCTTGTCACCGTGAACAGAATTACCGTGATTGTACAGATGCTGCATGAATCTGGATTTGTCGCGGAAGTGTTCGACGCAAAAAAATCTTTTGGGTCTAGACCACATCAGATAAACCTACACGTGCCGATTGCTGCATGAGAAGCTAATTTTCTGGTCGGCAATTGTGCTTCCGCGGATCACACGGACGTGGCGGTTGCGGGCTTCATTGAACGTTAATGTAACCTGATCAGGAGACAAAAAGAACACGGAGCGGACAGAATGGAGCAATAAACTCTTGTTTACTTGAGAGAGAATACAAATGCAATTAACTTTTCGGACCTTATTCTACCTGCATTCCGATTTATATGTGGTCGATAGCTGAATCAGTGCGACTTCCCCCGCTTGATCTATCCGTAACCTCCTGTAAATCTAGTAGATCTTCCGAACAATCTCCTCCTCCAATCAACTCTGAGGTAGTCACTGTTGTAACAACTTTTCCGTAAGAGCCTACTCTTGGAGTTCGGATTGCATCGGTAACCCTCTTTATGTCCCCTCAATCCGAACACTGATGGATGCCGATAACCTCGGTTAGGTTCTATTATCGCGGTCCATGAAGCTTCTTGGTCATGATGTCTGCCAACATCGCAGTTGTTTTGCAGTACTCAAGCTTTACTTGACCTCGCTTGAACTCATCATAGATGTGGTGGTACTTATTGTGGATATGCTTTGCTCGTCCTTGGTCAACCGAATTTTTGACATCTTGATGCTCGAATAGTTGTATTCAGCGATAAAGAGGTCCGGTCCAGGCTCGTTGGCTGCCGTCAAAATCTCGCATAGCAGAAGATGCATCCACTCGCCTTTTTAGTGTCGAGACTAAGCGCGATTTCATCCTCCTTACTCGTAGACAGCGACAAGCTTGGCAAATTTTTTCAACCCAACTCACTGGAGCATCCATCAGCCTGAACAAATAGCTCGAGGTTGACTAGCGGTCAGACAGGTCTCCGACACAGTCTGCATCCGAACATACTTGGAAGCCGATCGTCATACTTAACATATATCAGATTCTACAGTGGAGTGGCGATCGCTCATTTTATAAGGCGACCCCGACTCTCCACTGCTGCCCAGACGACCGACTATCGGAGGGGTACTCGGTTTCCGTGCCTTGTATTTTCTGATTACTTGTGTACCCGTCGGTAGGGCGGGCTGCACTCTTATCGGTGGACTCGCGTCGAGAGAAAACTTGACCGTGTTGAAAATAGGGTTTGTGATCAAGCGGAAGCCTTCACACTATCACGTTTATACTGGTAGATTACGTGATGTAACCCACCTAGATCTCAACGAGATTGCCTTGTCCACTATGTGGATTCTGGATACGCGAGTCTTCTGACAACTTGAGCCGTCTCGCGATCATGCGCTTATTCCTTTACTTTCTTGCTGCATCCAATCGCAGTTGGGGTTGTCTTGATAATCCTTGGTCCCAGCCAACTATATGGAAATATCAATTAGTTTCAGTATGCACGGCTTCTTGACGTCGAGAGGACAATATTCCAGCCCGGAAGAAATTTCGACACGTGTACTTAAAAGCGAAAAGAATTATGTGTAAAAAAAAATTACCAACCAAAAAGCTAAAACTCTTAATATGCCTGTCTATAGGCCGGTATATGATGCCACATATCCTCTACATAATGTTGATCGCTCCTTCGCAAATGTGAACACTTCGTGATAAATTATCGATCTTCTTGACCGATCGTCGATCTCATTAAGTGAACGTCGATCTTCTTGACCGGTCGTTGATCTCCTTGGTCGATCTTTAATCTCCTTAAACAATCGTCTATCTCCTTGTTCGATCATCTTCTAATGAATCGTCAATCTCATAATCGTCGATCCTCTTGATCTTCGGTTTATCTCTAGGACCATGATCCCTACTAATTTGCCTGTCGTATTCCCGACTTTAAACACTTTATGTGTTCCCTATCTGAGTACCCTGCCTCGATCTTGGTAGCTTAATATTTAACATCGCCGCTTTGATATTAATCGCATCACTACGATATTCACACTCGATATCGTAATATTCGATCTTGATATCGCGACATCCTGTCTTATTATTGCGCAGCTTAACAGCCAGTCCATCCATTTTATTGAACTGTTGCAATTTTATGATCACCCCACCCGACTATCGCCCCCGATAGCTTCGATCCCCTTTACCATAATACCATACGTCTTGGTGCCTTGTATTTAGCAAAGTATGCGCTTTACCGCTATCCGATGCTCTTTTTGAAGATGCTCCATGAATCTTGATACATAGCCCACAGCAAATGCGATGTCCGGTCGCTAATCAGTCGTCAGATGCATCAAAGCACCGACAGCCTCACGAAATGAAGCATCCACTTTTTTTGTGGCGTTACTTGATACCATTCGGGATATCACGTCTACTGGACTCGTCACAGCCTCTCACTCATCCATACCAAAGCGCTCAAGAATATAGTCGACGTAACGGAGCTGACACAAACACGCAATGCTATCTGAACCGTCCAAGAGCTCAATCTCAAGATCTAGCGAACACTTATTTCTATCGCAATTATAAAGCGTGTCTTAAGGTCGTTCTTAATGATTGTAATCAGCCCTGCCGAGCTTCTAGTCTTCGATATATCATCCTCGTAGACCAACACAAACGCGCAATGGCCTTCCGGCCGTATGGTGCAGAGGCATGGATCAAATTACGACGCTTAAAAACCGATCGAGCGCATTAATTTATCGAAGGTCTCGGATCATACACGCGAGGCCTGCTTAAGACCGTAGATTGTCTGTATAAACTCCTTTATCACCGCATTCATGAAGGCAGTCTCCTTATCAAGTTGGTCGAGAGGTCTTCCAAAAGTACTTGGTATTGAGTGACAGCAACCATTCGTATCGTCACATATCTGACTACAAAATAAAACATCTCCGTGTAGTAGATGCCATATTTCTGGCAAAAGTCTTTGGACAAAAGTAGCGCATTCTATCTTTCGACTAACCCATCTGCCTTGCGCTTAATTTTGATGACCCTTTTGGTCTCAATGGCACTCTGATAAGTAGGCAATTTGGCAGCCCGAAACACACCACCATGTTTCATGCAATGGAGCTCCGCATAGATAGCCTTGCGTCTGTGTACATGATCTGGTCCATTTACTACTTCTCCATACGTCGATGGCTCCAAAAATCCGCTGCAGCTACCAACAGAGTTTGCACTTGCATGCCAAAACGCGGGGGACGTCGATGAAATGTGTTAATTTTTAGACTTCATTTCTTCAGCTTTATAAAATCGGTGCGAAGGGTGGCCATTTGGTGCACTTAATTATTTTAATCCTGGTCTTAAATGTTTAGTACAAGAAGTAGTATCAACTTCATCGTCGTTGCTAGCATGGTCCTTGTGCTATCCTGTTTGCTGGAAGTGTGTCAAAAGCAAATCTTTATGATCTAAATCGAGTGATTCGAGGTCCAAGCCATCGAGTTCTACATCGGACACTTGCGTTAAGAGGCCAAAAGTCAATTAATTACGACTGATCATAACCTGTCCCGCTTCAATTTCGCACACTCGGTAAGCCTTTGAAACTTCTTCGTAGCCTATGAATACACCCACACAATCCCTTGGGTCCCACTCCAGTCGCTTCTCCTTTGGTGTCAGGATAAACGCCCGACATCCAAACACGCGCATGTGCTTGACACTTGGTTTCGACTTGTACACGATCTCGAACGGAGTCTTGTGGTCGATCTTGGGTGAAGGCAGGCGGTTCTTGATGTAGATCGCCTTCATTGCCGCTTCAGCCCAGAAACACTTCTCCAGCTTCGCATGATGCAATAAGCTGCGTCCGATCGTGACGATGGTCCGTATCGCGCGTTCTGCGGTCCCGATGGTCTGGTGTGCATACGGAACCGTGACCTGCCGCTTAATACCTTGATCTTGGTAGAAGGTTTTGATCGAGTTGGTCGCATACTCATGCGCTCCATCATGCTGAACGAACTCGACCGTCTTGCCGAACTGCGTCTGAATCTTGATAATGTGGTTCGTGATGCAGTCTTCACTCTCAGACTTGGAAGGCAGACAGAAGCTCTTCAAGCATCCGCTGGCTTCGTCGACCACAAGCAGCAAGTATCTACTACCGCCGATCGAGACTTGTTCCGTTGGCCCGCATATGTCGAAGTGTAGTAATTTAAACACACCGTAGTGACGCTTGTCACGATTGGTTGAAAATGGTTTTTGGTCCATCTTCCCTAGCTTGCAACCGCGACACACGCTTGGACCAGTCGAATTGAGAGGTGTCTTGGCTTCCTTGATCATGCCGGTGGCCACCATCTTGCGCAGAACATCGAGGGGTGCACGAACCATGCGCGCGTGCAAGTCGATGGCCCATTGTGTGTCTCTGCATTCGCCGATCGTTGGGGAGTCCGCAGCCAGTAAAGTCCATCGACGAGTACCGCTGTCGCCACGACTTGCTTGTAATTATTGCGCGTTACTTGCATCTTGGACCCATCGAACACGAATTGGAATCTGCCACCCTTGTTGATCTGTGGCACCGAAAGCAGATTCTTGCTCATACTTGGCACGAACTGTGCGTCCTTGTTCTCGATGTCGCGCTCGTCGCTACTGGGCAGAACCACCCGTTCCATGATGGTTCCCACACCCTTGATCGCAGCCTTGCTGCCATCAGTCACCGATAGTTCGCCTTCCTCTCGCTCATTCAGGCTTGTGAACTTGGCCTTGTCGTTGCAGATGTGATGTGTCACACCGCTGTCGACCGCCCACATCCCTGGCATATTCTTGCCCGTCGAAAGTCCAGCCTCCAGCGAAACCACAAACGCAACTAGATTGTAGTTGTCGTCGTAGTTGTCGTTATTTCATTACTGAACGTTGTTGGCTCCTCATCCACGAGCATTGCTGCCGCCGCGTCGATCTCCACCTTGATTTTTGTCCTTCTGCTTGGTCCAGCACTTTTCCATCGTGTGCCCCAATTTTCCGCAGTACGTACATTAACGGAATTCACGCTCGGTGCTGAAGGCTTGGTCGCTTCTTCAGTCTTCAGCGATGTCGTCTTGTCACCTTGTCTCTTGATATGCTCATTTGTGAGCACTCTCACGACGTCTCGCGATCGCAGGTCCGCTCTGCTCATCTCCAAGTTGAGAACAACATTCTCGTAGCTCTTGGGGAGGCTGTACTACAAGTATATCGCCACGTCTTCGTCCT
This sequence comes from Peronospora matthiolae, assembly GCA_921007115.2. Taxonomy (NCBI): domain Eukaryota; phylum Oomycota; class Peronosporomycetes; order Peronosporales; family Peronosporaceae; genus Peronospora; species Peronospora matthiolae. Next base: position 254,773 of record CAKLBY020000050.1, on the reverse strand, counting down.
CCATCTTAGCGCCGATGCTGCATTTTCAAACGCACCCACGCAACCCACGCTTCTTCACAATCATCGAAGATGTAACGGTAGTCGGCGTCCCTGTGCAGCAACATCAGCCCTAACGCGATGCTGTTGGCCTTGACGTAGTCGTCCATGGCGCAATAGTCCGCAAAGGTTGGCGACGTCCCCCGTATCACCACGTGTCACGTCAACTTGGTCAGAAGCACTCCACAGATGTAGCGGCTCCATGTCGCGTAGTTGTCTCCGTCAAACTTGTCGATGAAGATCTTGGTAGCGGTATCTTGTGCAGAGGACATCGTGCTTGGGCTCATAACCTGTTGCAATGTGCGAAGCTTGATAACCGAAACTGGAAAGGATGCTTGAAGAGTCCACTCGGAAGACCGGAGAAGACACTCAGGTAGTAGATGGAAGATAGGAAAGTGATTGATTATCGGAGCTTATCTGTCTACGCCCTGATTTGTATGTGGACACATACATCTCAGTCGGCGCGTCTAATCACCCTGCTCGTCTAATCATTCCTGCGTAATAACCTTTGTAAAAAATTCCCGTAAAGCTACACGTTATATTTCGAGTTGTTATGGTAAAGTAGTAAAGCCACTAATCGAGATTTTAAGACGTGGATCGGTGACCACCTTGTTAAGACGTCACTTACTGGCGGAAATGGTACTAAGTGATCCAGCAATATAATAGGAGATGGAAGGTGATCCCAACGGAGATTTAACACTGCAATCCAACTGTCTTCAGAATGATGGACGCGGGACGATCTGAGACGAGGAGTAGAAAGGGATGAATACCATGGAACGATCCGGCACTAGTCGAAGATATAGATGCTTTCCACGGTGTGATCTGAGACAAGGAAGTGGGACGAAGTCATACAATTCGCCTGAATGTTGTTAAAGGAGAGGATACGTATATTTGAGCAGTTGAATACTGGATCGCAGATTCATATGCGAAGATCTATTGATTCACGAACATGTGGAATATTATTTTGACCGATTTCGGCAACGGTCGAGTATATTGTGGCAGAATTACTCTGGAAAAAGATACCTCTGGGTCCAGGTGGTGCGATATGACTCTGTGACGAAGGTGTAATATCCGGCATATCGGTGATATAATTTACCCGTCTCGCAAAGGGAGTACTAATTTTGGATGATTATAGCCCAATCTGGAAGTGTGGATACTCATGGGAGTACTAATTTTGGTTAACTAAAGCCTAATCTGGAAGTGTGAATACTCCTGGGAGCCCAAGGAGTTATTCTAAGACATGTGGAGGATAACGTGGACCAGAAAAAACCTGGAGGGTGATACTGGAGCACGTACAATGAACAAAAGAACATGTACTGCCGAATATTACCGTGTCGATCCTCAACGATCTCGAGTTGGGCATCAGAGCTGTCATGTTCCCTTTCAATAATGGATATATCGCTGATGAGACTTTTGAATCATGATGAATATGTTTGTTGAAGGTCCATGAGTGATGTCTCAAAAGTTCAGACCGAAAGATCCAGTAGAAGCTGGTTGAATTGACGTCGCAAAATGGATTTAGACACATTTGGCATTCGGGTGCTATTTCGGGCTCTTCGGTTCCAAAATGGGGATTGGTACCGTATTAAAGATTTGGTCATCCTTTAGGGTTTAGGTACGATATCGGGAGTGTTGGCGCTATCTTTGGAGTACAGGTCACGAAATTTCGACACGTGTTCAAGGGGGAGGTCAAGCTTGAAGGTGATTTTGGTTTGGAGAGTGACCTACAGTTTGGAATAGGCCTAAAAGTAGATTGGCTATTAATTTAATTGGTTAATAAACAGACTTGAACTCTACTTCATCAGCTCACGACGCACGTTCTCCTCCCCTCTTCTCCGGGCAAGATTGATTTGGCTTCCCCGGCGGTGTAAGGCACGTATGGTGCAAGGACACTGAAGACCGATGTTGAATGTTATACAAGACCGAGAAGAGCGATCTCAGGATATCTGTCCCAGATCGATCAAGTACTCACACTCAACTCAACTGCTAGGGTAGCAGCAACAACGGAAAAGGTTTTGGTCACAAGATCTCGAGGCGGCTTAAGTGGCTAGAGGATCTGGACAAGGAGTTCAAGACAAGACCGATTAAGACCAAAGCGATCCCTGGACAGATCGGCACGTTTCATTTTGGCGAAACAGGACACCGATCTACCCAAATTGCGCACTTTCGGCAAGATCGACCGATCCCAAGGCAAGATCGACGCAAGAATATTATTAGCTGAGTGAAAATTTCCGTACAGCAAAGAACCCGATCCCGAAGACAGATCAAGATCAGTGTGATTCAAGGTCAAGATCGCGACGTAATAGTGATCGTCGCAACTCAAGATCTAGATTGTAGAATACAGTTCGTGGTGTGAAGATTTCCACACCGAAAGCGAACTCTCAACCCTAGCCCCTCAGAGGGATCGACGTCTCCCAAGGCCTTCACAAACACCTCAAGCCGACGAGTATACAAAGGGAGCACAAGGCTACACAACAAGGCACGGATCGGATTACCCTCTTTGTCAGTCAGGAAGTCTGGGCGAGAGCAAGATCGACCCTCACACGAGCGATTTTGTGAGATCGACTTCACCACAGTAACCTTCAATAGAACTACGCCAACCACCTGTTGCATTGCGCACGCAAAATTAGGAGCTGCAGTGAGGCGATTTACTTTCCTGTCCCGCCTTGGAACATTTATCAAATAGCTGGTCGTTTTTTAATTGATCTGTTACTTCGAAATCGTCTACTGCATACTCGTAGAAATACTTGGTGTCAGATTTTAAGTCCGTACCGTGCCGGATTTTCCTATCTGCTCATATATGGTCTAACATTTGTGTTGTAATGACACCACCGTACTTTCATACAACTTCATATAGAAAAATTATTATAAAGCTTCCAGGCTTAAGCAGTGAATCGCTTTGTCCTGTATAAGTCTTTAAGGCACATTCGTCTATTGTTGAAGAGGGCAAAAATTAACTAAGGTATCAATTAATAATGGCGCGGCTACATTTGGATCTTTGTTGAAAGGTACCGAGCACTTGATGAGTGAATCGAAGCTAGAAGAAACTAAAGAAGTCTGCACTGCAAAGTGTAGACGACTTACGAAGGAAGGATTGTTTGGAAGGATTGTTTGGAAGTGAAATTATTTATGGATTTGTTCAAAATACTTGCTTGAAGAAACTAAAGAATTCTGCACTGCAAAGTGTAGACGACTTACGAAGGAGAAGGAATGTTTGGAAGTGAAATTATTTATGGATTTGTTCAAAATACTTGCTTGAAGAAACTAAAGAATTCTGCACTGCAAAGTGTAGACGACTTACGAAGGAGAAGGAATGTTTGGAAGTGAAATTGTTTGTCGATTTGTTCAAACTACTTGCTAGAAGAAACTAAAGAAGTCTGCACTGCGAAGTGTAGACGACTTACGAAGGAGAAGGAATGTTTGGAAGTGAATTTATTTGTGGGTTGTTTAAGCTACCTGATTGATTCGTGTCCTGATTCATATATGTTGCACATCTAAATCATTAAACATAGAAAATGTAGGTCACTCAATCTTCCTATGCGTATAATCACTGGTAAGCGCTCACCGTAATTACGCGAGACCGACTTGGACAGGTTTACGGTTTCCACGGTATCTGAAAATCGTACCTTAACCGTCAACCCACGATACGCCCCCTCAATGCGAACACGCGTGCATGCCAAGCGCTGCCGTCAATTACCTGTGACGCGGTCCTGGCAGTCCCTTTGTCATGATGTCCGCCATCATCATCGCAGTCTCAGAGTACTCCAACGCGTCATCACCACGCTTGACTTCATCGCGAATGTGGTGGTACTTGATGTTGACGTGATTGGCCCGACCATGGTTCACAGGATTCTTCGTCCCTTGATGCACGATTGATTGTCTTCCATGATCTTGAGCTCGGGTCTGGGCTTGTCCTCTGCGGCATCCAGAATCTCGCATAATAGGCGATGCACCCACTTGCCTTCTTGAATCGCCAGACTTAGCGCGACGTACTCTGCTTCGCTTGTCGATAGCGATACGCTTGATTGCTTCTTGCTTTTCCAGCTTATCGGAGCACCCATCAGGATAGACGCACATTCTGAAGTCGACTTGCGGTCTTCATGATCACTGGGCTAGTCTGCATCCGAGTCGCCACATAAATCCACCTTGTTGTCGGGTTTAACGAAGATGCCGTGTGACTTGGTTTCTTGTAGATAACGAAGAATGCGCTTGACTGCCATCCAATGCTCGACTTGGGGTTCTCCATGGAACGCGAAACGTAGCCCACAACAAAAGCAATGTCCGGTCTTGTCGCGGTCATTAAGTGCATCAAAGCACCTACTGCTTCACGAGACGGAGCGTTGTTCTTGGTTGCTGCGTCGCTTGGTGTGAGTCGAGAACTGATATCCGTTGGACTGATGACGGCCTTGCAATCACTCATGCCAAAACCCTTGAGAACATTGCCCACGTGTCGTCGCTGGAACATTGTCACACTACCGTCGATGTTGTTCACCAGCTCGATGCCCAATACGAACGCGCACTTGCCGCTGTCAGTCAAATCGAAACGCCTCTTCAAGTCACTCTTGGTGCGCACAATCACCTCAGTTGAACTGCCCGTTACCAACACATCATCGAGGAGACCAAAAACAGCACGCACTTTCCGCTTGCGACCTAGAGATAGAGGCATGGTCGAAGTCGGACTGTTGAAATACAATCGAGCAAACAAAGTCATAGAAAGTCTCGTTCCATACCCGCAATGCTTGTTTCAGTCCGTAGATCGCCTTCGCCAATTCGATGCAGTCAAAGTCTTCATCAATGTCGACACCTGCTGGGATCGCGCAGAACACCTTTTTTTCATATTTCCGTACAAGAAGGCTTTCACCATGTCCAGTTAGTCCAGTAACCATTTGAAGTACTTGGTGATCGCGATTACCATGCGCAGTGTCATGTACTTGACCACGGGCGAGAACGTCTCCGCGTAGTCGATGCGGTACTTCTGCTTGAACCCTTTGGCCACGAGTATCGCCTTGCATTTCTCGATTGATTCATCGGCCTTGCGCTTGATCTTAAACACCCACTTGGTGCCAATGGTGTGTCGTCCAGCTGGCAACTTTGTCGTTCGAAATGCGCCGCGAAGTTTCATCGAGTTCAACTCGGTTTATATCGCTTTACGCCAATGCACTTGATCCGGTCCTATAAAAGCATCTTTATACGTTGTCGTCTCGAACATGTCTGCAGATCCTCCAACTGCGTTGGCACTCGCTCGCCCAAAGACTTGAGGTGTGGCGTCATCATCATCTTAATTGCTGCCTTTCCGTTATTCGTTAAAGTTGGTTCGATTGCTTGATCGTCGTTTTTCTTGGCGCGATACAAAGTCCTCCGGCGCACTTGCTTCTTCCAGTTCGGCTCCGTGACGATCAGAAAGAGCCCGTTGGAAAGCTCGTTCTTGATTGTTTGAACTATTCTTGCATTTTCCAGTTTGCTTGAACTGCATGGGGTGAGGCTCATCACTGATACTCATTAAGTCAAAGTCTAGTGCAGTGTCTACCACATTTTTGTGTGGCATCGTCGGTAAAGGCGCAAACTTGGACTCGTTGAAGGTGACATCACGCGTATCGTCACTCGGTCCTCTTCAGTGTCGTAAATACGCTGTGCCTTCGACACCTCCTTGTACCACACTAAAAGTCTTTCACGAGCCTTCGGATCCCACTTCGACCGCTTTTCTTTGGGGTCAGCATAAACATTTGGCATCCGAACACTCGCATGTGATTTACACTTAAACGAAATCCGTAGACGAATTCGAACGGATTTTTATCTTGGCACTTGGGTGAAGGTAGACGATTCTTGGTGTAGATCGCCGTCATTGTACCTACAGACCAAAAGCACTAAACCAGCTTGGCGTAATGAAGCATGCTGCGGCCGATCGTCACGATAGTTCGAATCGCTCGTTCCGCTGTGCCGTTGGTCTGGTGCGCTGTCGGAACGATGACCTGCTGCTCGATTTCTTGATCGTCGTAAAATGACTTGGGCGAAGTGGTCGATGATTCCCGTGCACAGCATGTCGAATGAACTTGAACTTGTATTCAAACTTTTTCTCCGCCGCAGCGAGATACTTTTTGATGCACTCTTAGCTGTCGAATTTATAGCGCAGGGCAAAACCTTCACATATTTACTGCCTTCATCGACGATCAGAAGTAAGTGTTTGCTTCCACCAAGCGAGCCGACTTCTATCGGTCCACAAGTGTCGATGTGCAGGAGCTCAAACGGTTTATAGTGGCGCTTCTTTGGGTTGCTTGGAAATGTTCGTTGCACCATCTTTCCTTCTTTACAACCGCGACACACGCCTGATCCACCAGGTGTTGATGACATCTCGACGTCCTTAATAATGCCCCTGGAGATCATCTAATGCAAGACGTCGAGTGGTGCGTGGTCTTTTTGCGCATAGAGATCTTCAAATTTCAGCCGCGAAGTAGCATTCACAGATCGTTGGGATGTGAGAAGCCAATAGAGTCCATTCATAATATCCGCCATCGCCACCACTTGCTCGGAGTCTCTGCGCGAAATGTTCATCTCACTCTAATCAAACACCACTTGAACCTCGCCGCTTTTGTTTATCTGGGGTATCGGAGTAGGTTCTTGTTCATGCTCGAGACATTTAGTGCATCCTGATTTCAACTTCGGGCTCTTCAGCGTCTGGTAGGACCACCTTTTCAACGATAGTCCCAAATCTATTGATCGCAGCCTTGTTTCCGTCTGGAACGAGCACTTCACCTTCATTGCGCTCGTCCAGAACTTCAAACTTGGACTTGTCATAGTACATGTGGTGCGTTGCCGCTGTAAATGTCCACATTCCCACCATGGTCTTGGCTGTCGAAATCTCGCATTCCAGCGAAACAGCAAACGCCACTCGATCATGGTCGGAGTTGTTGCCTTTGCCGTTGTAGCCGTGCCATTGGACTTGATTTGCTCCGCGTCCATGATCCCAATGGCACGTCCCTTGTTGCCGCTGCGTCGATCTCCTCGGTCGTCTTCCTCTGTTTGGTCCAGCACTTTTCCACCGTGTGCCCTGATCTTCCGCAGAACGTATATTGACGGAATGCACGCTCGGTGCTGAAGGCCTTGGTCGCTTCTTCAGTCTTCACGATGTCGTCTTGTTTTGTTGTCTCTTGATGTGCTCATTCGTAAGCACTTTCACGACGTCTTGCGTCCGCAGTTCCGCGCTGCTCATCTCCAAGTTCAGCACGACGTTCTCATAGCTCTTTGGAAAACTGCACAAAAAGCAGATCGCCACGTCTTTGTCCTCCATCTTAGCGTCGATGCTGCTGAGCCTGGCGCGGATAATGAAAACGTTGTTGCAATGATGCATGACATTGCCACCTTCCTCCATTTCCATGCTGAACAGCTGTCTCTTCAAGAAGGTCCGTCCCGCCTTCTGAGATCCGCCGTAGAGAGTCTTCAACCGTGCCCGCGCTTCTTTACACTCATCAACCTAGTGATGATAGTCCGCGCTCATGTGAGGCAGCGTCAAGCCGAACGCAATGTTGTTGGTCTTGACGTACTCATCACTGGCGCGAGGATCGGCGAAGGTGGGAATGGTATCCCGGCTGACCACGTGCCACGTCGACTTGGTCAGGAACACGCCACGCATGTAGCGGCTCCACGTCGCGTAGTTGTCTCCATCGAATCTATCAATGCAGACCTTGGTGGCGGAATCTTGAGCAGAGGACATCGCGCTTGGGAATATAACCTATCGGAAAATACCGAGCACTTGGTGCGAGAATCGAAGCTTGAAGAACTTGAATGAAGTCTACACTGCGAAGTTTAGACGACTTACGAAGGAGAAGGAATCTTTAGAATTGCATTTATCTGTGGGTTTGTTAAAGCTACCTGATTTATCCCTACACTGATTTATACCTTTTCCACATATAAATCACAAATCATAAAACATGTAGGTCATCCAATCGTCCTATGCGTCTAATCATTGGTAAAAACTCACCGTAGTTACGCAAGGTCGACTCGGACAGGTCTACAGTTTCCATGGTAACTGATAACAGTACCTTAACCGTCAACCCACGATACTCGGCACGGCCGTGGCTCACCGGATTCTTCGTCATATTGACGCACGACTGGTTGTCTTCACGGATGACAAGGTCCGGTCCTGACTCGTTTGCGTCCGCCAAAACCTTGCATAGCAGGCGATGGATCCTCTTGCCTTCCGGGGTGGCCAGACTCAGTGCGATGTATTCCGCTTCACTCGTCGACAGCGACACACTTGACTGTTTCTTGCTTCCTCAACTCACAGGAGCGCCCATCAGCATGAAAGTGTAACCCGAAGTCTACTTGCGATCAGCATGGTCGCCGGCCCAGTCTGCGTCCGAATAGCCACGAAAGTCAATCTTGTCGCTTAGCTGGAAGCGGAGTCCGTGCGACTTGTTCCCTTGCAAGTAACGAAAGATGCGCTTCACCGCCGTCCAGTGTTCTTGCTGCAGATTCTCAGTGAGGCATGAGACGTACCCCAGAGCATACGCAATTTCCGGGAGTGTCGCAGTCGTTAAGTGCATCAGAGCTCCCACTGCTTTACGAAACGGAACATCGATATTGGCCGCTTCGCTGCTTGCGACAATCCGAGTGCTCAAGTCGACCGGACTTGCTGTGGCCTTGCACTCATGCATGCCGAAACGCTTGAGGATGTCGTTGACATATCGTCGCTGGCACATCGTCACGCTTCTATCCAAGCTGTCCACCAGTTCGATGCCTAGTACAGAAGTACACTTGACACTGTCGGTCATCTCGAAGCGCGTCTTGAGATCGGCTTTCGTGTGCGCAATCAACTCGAGCGAGCTGCCGGTCACCAACACGTCATCCACGTAAACCAGCACGAGCACACAGTGACCGTCGACAACCTTGATGTAGAGACATGGGTCGAACGCCGACACTTCGAAACCGATAAAGCATACGAATTCGTCGAAAGCCTCGTTCCAAACCCGCGAAGCTTGCTTGGGACCGTAGTGATCCTTCACCAACTCGAGACAGTCGAAGTCGGCATCCATATCGACGCCTTCTGGTACCACGCAGTACACCTTCTCCTTCATCACACCGTAGAGAAAAGCTGTCACCACATCGAGTTGGTCCAGTGACCATTTGAAGTACTAGGTGATTGCGATCACCATGCGCAGTGTCATGTACTTGACCACGGGCGAGAACGTCTCTGTGTAGTCGATGCCGTACTTCTGCTTGAAGCCCTTGGCAACGAGACGCGCCTTGTATTTCTCGACCAATCCATCCGCTTTGCGCTTGATCTTGAACACCCACTTGGTGCCGATCGCGCCTTGGCATTTTGGCAATTTTGCTACGCGAAAAACTCCACGAAGATGCATCGACTTGAGTTCCTCCTTCACATCATTTCGCCAGTGAGCTTCATCAGGACCGTTGATTGCGTTTTGGAAAGTCGCAGGTCCTGCCAGGTCCGTTGCTTCCACTGCATTTGCACTTTCATGCTAAAAATGTTTTGAGGCGTCGAGTCGTCATCTTGATCGTAGACGTCCGCATCTCCCTCGTCATCAGGCGTTGTTTCGGAGCACTTGATCATCGTTTCTGGTGACGGTTGGAGACGCGTTCCGGCGCACTTGCTTGTTCCAACCCAGTTTGATGGCAAGATGACCGTGACGTGCCGGTGCTTGCTTCACTCTTGCGCTTGCCAGTCTGCTTGTAGGTGGTCTTACGTACGTCGTCATCTTTGATCGCCAGGAGATTGAGCTCTAACTCCGCATCTTCATCGTCGTCACTTGATCGGTCCATCGAAAAGTCAAAAGCCGATTCGTCGAAGGTGATGTCACGACTGATCACCACTTGGCCCGCCTCAATGTCGTACACTCGGTAATCCTTTGACGCTTCTTCGTAGCCCATGAACACACCTACAAGATCCTTCGGGTGCCACTTCAATCGCTTCTCCCTTGGTGTCAGGATGTACGCTTGACATTCAAACACACGCATGTGCTTGACACTTGGTTTCGACTTGTTCACAATCTAGAACGGAGTCTTGTGGTCAATCTTGGGGGACGGCAGGCGGTTCTTGATGTAGATCGCCGTCATTTCCGCTTTAGCCCAGAAACACTTCTCCAGCTTCGCATGATGCAATAAGCTGCGTCCGATCGTGACGATGGTCCTTATCGCGCGTTCTGCGGTCCCGATGGTCTGGTGTGCATACGGAACCGTGACCTGCCGCTTAATACCTTGATCTTCGTAGAAGGTTTTGATCGAGTTGGTCGCATACTCATGCGCTCCATCATGCTGAACGAGCTCGATCTTCTTGCCGACCTGGGTCTGAATCTTGATAATGTGGTTCGTGATGCAGTCTTCACTCTCAGACTTGGAAGGCAGACAGAAGCTCTTCAAGCACCCGCTGGCTTCGTCGACCACAAGCAGCAAGTATCTACTACCGCCGATCGAGACTTGTTCCGTTGGCCCGCATATGTCGAAGTGTAGCAATTCAAACACACCGTAGTGACCCTTGTCACGATTGGTTGGGAATGGTTTTTGGTCCATCTTCCCTAGCTTGCAACCGCGACACACACTTGTGTGGCAAAGTCACTACTCAAATTTTGTACGAGGATCGGTGGCCACACCTTTAAAGCGCTGCTTACTGGTGGAAAAGGAGGCAATGAGACTCGGCGACCCAATACGGAGGTGGAAGATGATATTAACGGGATCGGCGAACCGATCCAACTGTCGTTAAACTAATGGGTATGGATCGACCTGGGATGGAGCGATCTGGAACGATTTACATGGAACAATCTGGGACAAGGATCTGGGACCGGGTGATGGGATATGACTCTGCGACGAAGGTGTAACATCTTGCAGAATGTTATGGGGCGATCTGGAACCAGACGTCGGGATGAAGTCATACAGCTCATTGGAATGCCGGTCAAGAAGAAGTATACGTACATTGAAGCAGGCTAAGACCAGATCGCAGATCGACATGTTGTGGCAACGGTTTGTTGGAGAATTGACACATCTGGGACAAGGTGACTCCCCAAAGTGCATCTGGGACCAGGTGGTACGGGTCGGTGAATCGGCAAAGAAGGTGCAACACCATACGGATCGGTAATACTCTTTACCGATCCTAAATTGGGAGTACTGATTTTGGTTAATTATACACCGATCTGGAAGTTTTGCATACTCAGGGGAGTCAAGGAAACCGATGTCGAGACGTATGAATGAAGTTGTCGATTGGATAACACTGGAGGATGATATTGAAGCACGTATGAGGAGATGAAAAAGTGTTAATTGCCGATTTAGACCGGATCGACCTCCAACATCTCGATATTGGATGACAGATCGGTCATGTTCCACACTGATTATGGATGCATCGTTGATGAGAATTATGGATCATGACAAACATGCTTGTTGAAGGTCCATGAGTGATGTCAAGAAGTTTCATGCCGAAAGAGCCAGTGGAAGCTGTCCGAATTGACGTCGCAAAGTGAATTTGGACACATTCGGCATTTTGGGTCATATATTGGGTACTTGGGTGCCAAGAATGGGTATTGGATACCCCATTTGGGATTTGGTCCTCTTTTGGCGTTCAGGTACGGTATCGGGGATATTGGCGCTATCATTGGAGTACAGGGCACGAAATTTCGACACGTGGCAAGGGGGCGATCCAGATTCAAGGCGATATCGGTTTGAAGAGTGACCTATAGTTAAGAATAGGCTTAAGGGTAGGTTGGATAGTAATTTGGTTGGTTAATAAACAGACTTGAACTCTACTTCTTCTGCTCACGACGCACGTTATCCTCCCCTCTTCTCCAGGCAAGATTGATTTGGCTTCCCCGGCGGGTTAAGGCACGCGTGTTACAGGGACACAGAAGACCGATGTTGAATGTTATACAAGATCGAGAAGAGCGATCCCGGGATATCTGGCCCGGATCGATCAAGTACTCACACTCAACTCAACTGCTAGGGTAGCAGCACACAACGGAAAAGGAAAAGGATTTTGGACACAAGATCGCGAGACGGCTCAAGTGGTCAGAAGATCTGGACAAGGCGTTCAAGACAAGACCGATCAGGATCGAAGCGATCCCCTGGACAGATCGGCACGTTTCAGTTTGGCGAAACAGGACACCGATCTACCCAAATTGCGCACTTCCGGCAAGATCGGCCGATCCCAAGACCAGATCGAACCGATCCCAAGGCAAGATCGACGCAGGACTTTTATTTGCTGAGTGAAGATTTCCGCACAGCAAAGACCCCGATCTCGAAGACGAATCAAGATCGGTGCGATCCAAGATCGGGATCGCGGAACCCCCGTTCGTGGTGTGAAGATTTCCGCACCGGAAGCGAACCCTCAACCCAACCTCTCAGCGAGATCGACATCTCCCAAGGCCGTTACGAAGAGCTCAAGCCAGCTCAACCGACGGGTACACAAGGTGAGCACAAGGTCATACAACAAGGCACGGATCGGAGTACCCCCTCCGTGAGTCGGCAAGTCTGGGCAAGTGGAAGATCGACACTCATACAAGAAATTTTGTGAGATCGACTTCACAACAATGGTGCGCGTGCCCGGATCTTCTGAGGCCTCTGGATTTCACCGTGAGTCTACTGGCGAAGATGTCAAGATTAAGCAAGAACCTGGGATTGAAGTGTTAGCGACAAAGGGATCGACGCAGACACGCAGAAGCACAAGATCCTCAGATCATCAGAGTTTTGGGAGGGGCTCTGATGAAATGAAAATGAAAGAGGAAGATCGAGATCGATCTGGAAGAAAAACCTCAATTCCCTCCTAGGGTCCCTTCGGGGGCCACCGCAGATCGCTCTGCAAAGAGCGATCTGCTGGATGAAAATCCAATGGTGAAAACCAAATCGGCGAAAGCCAAACCCTATATCGTAGTCGATAGATCGCCCGACCTCAAGCCGAAGAGCACAATCGCAAGATCGACCACATCAGAACGATCCGCGACGAGATCGATGGGATCAGATGTCAAAGATCGCCAGATCGGCCGAACCGTGCAATCGAAGATTGGAGCCAAAGAGGAATACGATGAAACACCAGATAAGATCGCGATGCCAAAGACGGAATATAACCCAATAAAGATCGCGTCCATGGAGAAGGAGACGACGGGTGAAGCGCGGGGGCGTGCAAAATGGCAGTACTATTATGGCCAGTTGAAGACGCTGCTCAAGACGGACCCAGTATTCAAGATATTAAGGCCCAAGTTGATTGGTCCTCTGGATAAGCCGATCTCGGTCCCACTTCACGGGACCAACAAAGTCGACGAGATCAATTTGATTTTGCAGATGTTGGACGACATGGATATCTGCCCTGACGCTTTTGATGGAGATGAACTGCTGAGTTGCATCTTGGAACAGTTGAAGGACGCGGCGAATGAGTTTGTAGAGATCATGATAATGCTGGTGAGCAAAGCGAATACTCCTGAAGACAAGATCGGGACGCCCTCGGGCTCGCTCCGTAAACACCCCGCGGGGTCGCCCCGCTACGCCTCGGATGACTCCGAGAGCGAGTCAGATGGATCCATCAGCATTCGTCAGATGTCTCTAGGACCATCGGGTGGAAGGTTCTTAAAGGACAAGATCGGACAAGCCAAGATCGACGCCTATAAGGGACAAGCCAAGAGCAACATGCCGCAGAGATCGGCCAGTACCCGCACTGGGCTGGAGGGTCAAGAAGAGGGCGATCTAAGTTGGTACTTCAATTCAGACATGAAGAAGTACGAGTCGGATCAACGTACAGCTCAGCGAATGAATCGACAGCCAAACCGCTACCCATATCGACGTACTTTGCTCAAACCTTCACACGAAAGCCTTGACATGCCGGATGTGGAGATGGAGTCGGTGGGGTCGGACATTTACCAACATATCCATGAGGGGGCGGAATACGACCCGGATGATCTATGGATGCCCGGACCACGGCGCCCTCATGTAGCCGCGATCGGTACGACTACCGGAGGGGGAAGTATCACGCAGAGGATCAGAATCTCAGCGATTTCTGAGCTGAAAGAATTCTCAGGGAAGGACCGGGAAGAAGACAAAGCACGGACCTGGATCGGCAAAGTGAAATCAGCGTTTATCCGGCACCAAGCACCGGACGAGGAGAGATGTCTGGTCTTCGGTGATCTCATGGTGGGCCCAGCCCGCTACTGGTACCGACAGCTGAGTAGATCGACGAGATTCAACTGGAAAGAATTGATGAACAGTTTTCTTGTGGAGTATGCGGGACACGGGATGTCCGCGAGCAGGCAGTACTACCACGCAAAGAAACGATCGGAGGAAGATCCTTTACAGTACCTGTATCGGCTTAATGTGATGGGAATGCAGGCAAAGATACCGGTGATGACTGGATTGCCAGCTGCGCGCAAGGAACATGTCAATCATTTCATTGACACCTTGGACGACCCCGATCTGTCCAATCAATTGCTACTGCTGAATGTAGAAGACGCGGAGGCCATGCAAAAGACACTGCACGGATATCAACAAGGGAGATCGCGTCAAGGGAAAGTGATGATGGGATCGTCCAAATTCAGGCAGAAGGGAACTCCGGGTCCAGCGTTTTCTAAGCCTGCATGAGCGGTGAGGTTGGTCCGTACCGAGGACGTCAGCAGCGGGTCAGGATCGGACACCTGCGGATCGGATTTGGAAGATCGATTGAGATCGATCCATGTGGCCGCTACTGCGGATCGGCGTTCATCCCCCAATGACGTTGCAGCAAACGCGAGATCGGTCGACCCGAACACTCGTCAAGACTATCAAGATCGCAATATGCCATTGAAGCGGTGTACTCATTGCGGATCGACCAAGCATGGAGATCTCGGTTGCTGGAAGCGGCTCACTTGCCAGAAGTGTGGGCGTAAAGGACACCCCTCTGACAATTGTTTTTTCGTGTGTCGTGCTTGCGGTGAGATGCACGACCCGGGGAAGTGTCCCATGGAGGAGTTCTACAACATGATCCGTCAGTGGTACGTCCCGAATAAGCATGCGGGGATGCTACCAGAGAAGGCCGAGAAGATGTTAAACTAGGACGCTCGCCAGGTTTGAATCTGGTACGAGCCGAGCGTTCTGGGCTCTGCATTATTGCATACGTGGAAAAAAGAAGACAGATCGCGAGAGTAAGCAGGATATTGACGTGGAAACAAATATATCTCGTTCGAAGTTAAAACGTGTCGCTTCCGTGTCCCATCTGAAGCGGATCGATGAGTACTCACGATCTGAACCAGCTATGGAGATCGAGCTCGCTTATGGTGAATCTCGCGGATACTGGAAACATTATTCACCCGGGAAGTGGTTCAAACAAGCGAAAGCCGTTGGCAAGATCAACAACGTAAAAGCTACTCTGTTATTTGATTCTGGTGCTGAAGTGTCGATCATTGACACCACCTTTGCTCGTGAGGTCGGTTGCAATATTGACGAAAGTCAACGACAAGAATGTATCGGGATTGGAAAAACTCCGTACATGACGGTAGGACGTACCAAGATCAAGGTGACCCTCGCGGGATCGCTGGTATACTATTTCAATGTATGGGTAGGCGATCTGGCAGGGCAAAAAGCGATTCTGAGTATGGATTTTATGGTGCCTGCTGGAGTGCGGCTCGATCTAGCGAATGGCGCGCTACGTCTACTGAAGAAATCCGCATTCATCTCGCAGGACGTCGCCCCGCGT
Organism: Peronospora matthiolae; assembly: GCA_921007115.2. Taxonomy (NCBI): domain Eukaryota; phylum Oomycota; class Peronosporomycetes; order Peronosporales; family Peronosporaceae; genus Peronospora; species Peronospora matthiolae. Next base: position 239,085 of record CAKLBY020000050.1, on the reverse strand, counting down.
ACGGATCGAAGATACAACATATAACGGCGAAGGACCAACACGTGGTGATCCCGGTCGGAGAGTCAAGGAAAGTGAAGATCGGGATCGGAGGGGCTAAGATGAAGTTGTGGGTCGCTAGAGGACTAGATTGGGTCCCCACTGTGATCTCGGGGTGGGGTAAGACAAAATACCTGCAGATGACCAACATTGGCGACCGTGAGATCATACTGCCCACCCACACTATATTAGGCATGTGGGTCGAAGGCAATATGGTACCGCGAACCCAAGGTTTGGTGACAGTCGGGTCGGGGAAGTACAAGGAATGGGAAACTCTGGCATATGAGGCTACGACGGATCGAGTGAACGAACTCCCGAAAGAAACGATCGGACCATTGGTAGATCGTCCTACGTATGCTGCTCCCAAACGCATCTTGAAACATCCGTCTGATGCGTTACAGAACCTGTCTCCGGCGATCTCCACGGTAACGCCGCAAGCTAACGATGACGATTCGCAAGAGGCAGATGCTGTAGTTGCGAGGGAAGTAACGGTCAGGGGAGCCGAACTATCGCGGATGGAGAACGGTCATGAGATCGGTGCCCAACATGCAACGAAGGGAGACCGCGACACCGGGCAAGAAGGGCTACGTGACAGATCGTCTCTACCGAAGGCTGAGCCGACTGACCGAATGTTGAAATTGGGCCAGCCGGAAGAGACGGAGGAGCCTAAAGAAGAAATAATGCTAAATACTGAAGACGTCGAGATTGCAGAAATACCAGTTTATCACCACGAGAGCGGAAATTTGTTTGCGGAAGATATCGAGCAGCATATGGCCGTGCTACCAGAGATGTCGGCGACTACGGAAGAAGTAACGATTGAGGTCATTCAGATCGGTGATCCCGATGTGCCTCTCACCACAGATCAACAACGGCTCAGATCGCTGATCTGAAAGAGCCGTCACCTCCTCATGGGTAAAGGTGATGCTCTACCACCAGCAGCACGAGGCGCGATCTGTGATATTGATGTCGGTGGGGCAGCACCAATAGCGCAAAGAGTGCGTCCGGTCGCACCCAAATATCGGGAGAAGCTGTCAGATCTCATCAAAGGACTATTAGCAGCCAAAATCGTTCATCCATCCACGTCACCTTGGGCGTCTCCGATAGTGGTGATCATCAAGAAGAACGGAGTGGATGTTCACCTTTGCATTGACTATCGAAGAGTTAACCAGCTGACGCGTCTGATTGTTTATCCCATGCCGTTGATCAGCGATCTGTTGGAAGATCTGGATAAAGCTCTATGGTACTGTTCGCTAGACATGGCTAGTAGATTTTGGGTCGTCGAAATGACCGAACGAGCAAAACTGATCTCAGCGCTTGTCACACCGTTTGGCTTGTTCGAGTGGTTGCGAATGCCTTTTGGGCTTAAGAACGCGCCCCAGATCTACCAACGTCTGGTGGACAATGCGTTGTATGGATATCTCAAGATCGGCCAGAGATCAGCTTCTGATGGCCCGATCGACGTGTTCAAAGATGGAGAACCTGAGACAGATCGACGACCGTCTATACTGGGACGCCGATCTTACATTGACGATATTCTCATACCAGCCACGTCATGGGGATCTTTGTACACAAAAGTAGAACGGTTGCTGGAGGCATGTGATAAGTGGAATCTGTCTATCAGCCTCACGAAGAGCTTTTGGGGGTGCCGTAAGGTCGATTATTTGGGACATCGAGTGTCGATGGATGGTCTGGAGGCTCAGCCCAAGAACCTAGAGTCGTTGGTTAACATCCCGTTTCCTAGCACGCTACGAGCTATGCAATCTTTTCTCGGGAGCTTGAACTACTACCGTCGCTTCATTGAGGATTTCGCGGTGTATGCCGCGGTGTTGTATGAGTTAAGAGAATCGGATTTCTTTGAGATCGGCCGATCTCAGCTTGCAGCAGGAGACGAATGCTCGAACGAGGGTCGATGGACGGAATCCAAGGTTGCTTTCACTATGCTAAAAGCTAAGATAGCTACAGCTCCCATGCTCAAGCATTTCGACCCAGATCGGTCCCCCGTAATCGTGGTCTACGCTAGCAAGTGGGCTGTCTCAGCGGCCCTGATACAGGAGTACGATGGCGTGTACCATCCGGTGACGTTTACTAGCCGCACTTTAAAGCCTAATGAGCTTAACTACGGAACGGTAGAAAAAGAAGTGCTGGCGCTACTTCGTGTGTTGGATGGATGCTATACTACACTTGCCTCGCGGGAGATCACTGTACCGACCCGACATTCTACGTTAGCCTGGTTGATGCAGTCTCGAGGGCTCAACGGGAGATCAGGACGGTGGGCTGCTTTGTTGTCAAATTGGACTATGGAGGTGAAGAAATGTGAAAGAGGAGAGGAAGAGATCCTGGGCATGTTAGCAGCAAGTATCACTCCGAGAGGAGAGGTGGAAGAGATGCTGATTGCGATCTCCCCACGAAAAGACTGTCGACTCAAAATATCGACGCCTCCTCCAACGGTGGAAACAGATGAGGAGTTGCTGGTGGCCAGTTTCGATGGATCGGCTAGGATAAAAAAGAAAGGAGGGTCGTTCAGTGCCGTGATATGGAAGTTACCCGAATGGACGATCGTGGCGGCCGAATCGAGATATGTTCACGATCTGACTGTGAATGAAGCTGAGTATAATGGCTTGCTACTGTGCTTTGCGTTACTCGCCGATCTGGATAGGGGGCGAGTAATACTGTGTGGAGATTCCAGTCTGGTGATTCGACAGATGCGCGGTGAGATCGACTGCAAGGCACCGGGTCTTCAGCTTTTGAGACACGAATCGTTGGAGAAGCTGCAGTCATGGCCTAGTCACGAGTTTCTGCATATGAAGCGAGAGTGGAATCAGAGCGCAGATCGACTAGCCAGCACAGCATTGCAGAGCGAAAAGGGAAGAACGGTTGTAGCTGAAGAGGATCGGCAAGATCTGATGACTCTGAACCGTCTCGATGAATTGTTGAAGCCCAAGCAAGATGGTCAGCTAGCTTGGGTAACTGCGATCGCGAGATCAGCCAGGAGGATACGTCATGAACCTGAAGTGATACAGGAGGAGATAGTACAGAGGATCAGGATTCAACGAATTGTCCAAGCTCAAGATGAAGAGCGTTGGATTGTCAATCTCAAGACATATCTAAGTGGCGATGTATCAAACTTGGATGCGGTAGCAGTGAAGATGTGCGCCAAACTGGCGCCGGATTACGAGATCGATGAGATCTGCTATTTTTTTGCCCTATGGCGAAAAGAGAGTCGGAAGATCGCGATGGTTTGATGCGGTTGGTGATCCCTGAGACGTTGCAGCAGGATTTTTTGCATCACTATCACACGAGTCTGGAAGGAGGCTATCAGGGTATTGGCCGAACCTATCAGCGGATCAGATCGCGATTTCATTGGAGAGGACTGTATCGGAGCGTTCAACGATATGTGGGCGAATGCACCGACTGTGAGACCGGGAAAGGAAACCCGATGATTCATGGGAAATCCCCGGGCAATCTACACGCAACCTATCCATTCCAGATCATCGCCATGGATCATATATTGTCGTTGCCCAAGTCCATCAAGGGGAACACCGAACTGCTCATTTGGGTCGACCTTTTCTCGGGATATGTGATTGCAAAGGCTAGCTCCTCTCGGACGGCACAAACAATAGCGGAGAATTACGAAGAATGTGTGTTTCGACGCTTCGGAGCTAGCGAGGCTATCAGGCACGATCGAGAACCGGGATTTATGTCCGACTTCTTTCGAGCCTTCAGTCGGATCGTAGGACAAAAACAGCGTGCTACTATGGCTTACAGGCCACAAGCAAATGGAACAGCCGAACGAATGGTGCAAACCCTGACACATTCGCTCAAGATGTACGTGGCTGAAGTTGACCAGCGAGACTGGGATGAGTATGCTGAGCGGCTCACATTTGCCATTAACACTGCACAAGATCGGATCCGGGGGGATACCCCGTTTTATCTGGTTCATGGGTGGGACCCGCGATCGACTTTGGAGGCTACGCTACCAGTGGGGAATACGGGGACACGAGATCGCGATCCAAAGAGGTGGAGATACAAAATCCAAAGACAATACCAGCGAGCCCGATCTGCAGTGAACGATCGTTTGCAAGCCGCAATCCAGGAGCGAGCGGATCGACACAACGAAGATCAGGAACCACACGAGATCGAAGTAGGAGCGCAAGTTTGGCTATACCTGGACCGAGTTAAAGAGGGATATGCGAAGAAGCTAGCGCACATGTGGCATGGGCCATTCCGAGTTGCGGACGTATGTGGAGATCATGCTGTAAAATTGGAGATTGCTGGAACCCCATATCGGTTATTTCCGATTGTACATACATCGAAGCTAAAAAGGTAAAGACGTTCCCTGAACGCCCGAAGGATCAGCTTACGATAGAGGAATCAGATCGCTTGGATTTCGATGAAGCTCTGCTGCGAGAAGACAGTTTGGATGGCGATCTTGAAGAATGGGAATACGAAGTAGAGGCAATATTGGACGTGCGATCTGGTAGAAAAACCCATTATGGGCGAGTACACCGGCAGTATCTGGTGAAGTGGAAGGGATATCCCGATCTAAGTTGGGTGGACGAGGCCGATCTAAGTTGCGGGGCGATCTTGCAATAGTTTGAGCGGAACCGAGTGAGTCGAAACCGTTTCGACGTAATGCAGTCTCATGAAGGCAAGTTGGACGAACCTTAACAGTTCGAACAAGTATGCGGGAGGTAGCATATGCGGATGTAGGGGTTGAAAGATGTGCTAGACGGTAGCACATGCTGGCGGATAAGGTTTTTGTATGTGAGTATGGAAATAGTCAAGTGAATTACTTTCCTGAATGCTGTGGAGCGATGAGGATCGAGATCGTGGAAGCTGCAAAGAATGGAAGTACCAAAAAAGAAGATGATTGAATGACTTACACGATTATGAATGGTGAGTCTCGGGATGGAGACGAGGGTCTGGTCGGCTGTCGATCTGGCGATCCTGTGGGGATTGTGGGCGATCCGGTTGGGCCTAGATGGCGCGGAGACCCAGGCCGATCGGGGACGCTGGGGTGTGTCCTCCGAGATCGGGCGATCCGGGCGACAGGTCGCGATCCGGAGACAGAAACATGGTGGGTCCTTCTGATGAGATCGGCGAGGTGGGTGGATGCGTCGGAGAGGCCATGAGACGGACTTGAGTGCTTGGAACGAAGTTGATGAGTGACTGTACTGAGGTCAATTGCTGTACAAAGACTTCAGTACAGGGGGCGGTTGTGGCAAAGTCACTACTCAAATTTTGTACGAGGATCGGTGGCCACACCTTTAAAGCGCTGCTTACTGGTGGAAAAGGAGGCCATGAGACTCGGCGATCCAATACGGAGGTGGAAGATGATATTAACGGGATCGGCGAACCGATCCAACTGTCGTTAGACTAATGGGTATGGATCGACCTGGGATGGAGCGATCTGGAACGATTTACATGGAACAATCTGGGACAAGGATCTGGGACCGGGTGATGGGATATGACTCTGCGACGAAGGTGTAACTGTGGTAAAGTCACTAATCAAATGATGGGACGTGGATCGGTTTCCACCCAGTTAAGATGTCACCCACTGGCGGAAGAGGTACGCCTAGGACCAGGCGATGCAACGTGATTTGAGACGGGGCGTAGAAAGGGGTGATTCCAACGGTGCGATCCGGGACGAGGGACTGGATTGAACCAAACGACCATTTTAAAGGCTGAATAAAGGAAAGGATGTGGATGTTAAAGCAGAATCATTTGAGAAAAGTACGCCTGGGACCAGGCGATGCGACGTAGTTTGAGACGGGGCGTAGCAAGGGGTGATTTCCACGGTGCGATCTGGGATGAGGGACTAGATTGAACCGAACGACCACTCTGAAGGCTGATCAGAGGCAAGGATGTGGATGTTGAAGCAGAATTATTTTCATAAAGCATCGGAGTGCACACAATGAACGGAAGAACAAATATGGCCGGATTGTACTGTGTCGATCCTCGACAATCTCGAATTGGGCATCAGATCGGTCATGATCCCCACTGATTATGGATGCATCGTTGATGAGAATTATGGATCATGACAAACATGCTTGTTGAAGGTCCATGAGTGATGTCTCAAAAGTTCAGATCGAAAGAGCCAGTGGAAGCTGTCCGAATTGACGTCGCAAAATGGATTTAGACGCCTTCGGCATTTGGGCACTATTTTGGGCTTTTGGGTACCAAAATGGGGATTGGTACCCCATTTGGGATTTGGTCCTCTTTTGGCGTTCAGGTACGGTATCGGGGATATTGGCGCTATCATTGGAGTACAGGGCACGAAATTTCGACACGTGGCAAGGGGGCGATCCAGATTCAAGGCGATATCGGTTTGAAGAGTGACCTATAGTTAAGAATAGGCTTAAGGGTAGGTTGGATAGTAATTTGGTTGGTTAATAAACAGACTTGAACTCTACTTCTTCTGCTCACGACGCACGTTATCCTCCCCTCTTCTCCAGGCAAGATTGATTTGGCTTCCCCGGCGGGTTAAGGCACGCGTGTTACAGGGACACAGAAGACCGATGTTGAATGTTATACAAGATCGAGAAGAGCGATCCCGGGATATCTGGCCCGGATCGATCAGGTACTCACACTCAACTCAACTGCTAGGGTAGCAGCACACAACGGAAAAGGAAAAGGATTTTGGACACAAGATCGCGAGACGGCTCAAGTGGTCAGAAGATCTGGAAAAGGCGTTCAAGACAAGACCGAGCAGGATCGAAGCGATCCCCTGGACAGATCGGCACGTTTCAGTTTGGCGAAACAGGACACCGATCTACCCAAATTGCGCACTGCCGGCAAGATCGGCCGGTCCCAAGACCAGATCGAACCGATCCCAAGGCAAGATCGACGCAGGACTTTTATTTGCTGAGTGAAGATTTCCGCACAGCAAAGACCCCGATCTCGAAGACGAATCAAGATCGGTTCGATCCAAGATCGGGATCGCAGAACCCCCGTTCGTGATGTGAAGATTTCCGCACTGGAAGCGAACCCTCAACCCAACCTCTAAGCGAGATAGACATCTCCCAAGGCCGGTACGAAGAGCTCACGCCAGCCCAACCGACGGGTACACAAGGTGAGCACAAGGTCATACAACAAGGCACGGATCGGAGTACGCCCTCCGTGAGTCGGCAAGTCTGGGCAAGTGAAAGATCGACACTCATGCAAGCAACTTTGTGAGATCGACTTCACCACACTTGGACCAGTCGAGTTTAGAGGTGCCTTGGCTTCCTTGATCATGCCGGTGGCCACCATCTTGCGCAGAATATCGAGGGGTACATGAACCATGCGCGCGTGCAAGTCGATGGCCCATTGCGTGTTGCTGCATTTGCCGATCGTTGAGGAGTCCGCAGCCAGTAAAGTCCATCGACGAGATCCGCTGTTGCCACGACTTGTGTGGAATTCTTGCGCGTTACTTGCATCTTATAACCATCGAACGCGAATTAAACCTGTCACCCTTGTTGATCTGCAATACCGAAAGCAGATTTATCGTTGGTGGACGGTTAAGGTACTGTCATTAGCTACCATGGGAACTGTAGACATGTCCAAGTCGATCTTGCGTAACTACGGTGAGTTTTTACCCATGATTAGACGCATAGGATGATAGGATGACCTACGTGTTTTATGATTAATGATTTATATGTGGAAAAGGTATAAATCAGTGTAGGGATAAATCAGGTAGCTTTAACAAACCCACAGATAAATGCAATTCTAAAGATTCCTTCTCCTTCGTAAGTCGTCTAAACTTCGCAGTGTAGACTTCATTCAAGTTCTTCAAGCTTCGATTCTCACACCAAGTGCCCGTTACATCCTACGAGGAGATTATATTCCCAAGTACGATGTCCTCTGCTCAAGATTCCGCCACCAAGATCTGCATCGATAGATTCGATGGAGACAACTACGCGACGTGGAGCCGCTACATGCGTGGCGTGTTCCTGACCAAGTCGACGTGGCACGTGGTCAGCCGGGAGACGACCCCCACCTTCGCCGATCCTCGCGCCAGTGATGAGTACGTCAAGACCAACAACATTGCGTTCGGCTTCATGTTACTTCACATGAGCGCGGACTATCATCACGTAATTGATGACTGTGAGGAGGCATGGGTGTTGGAAAGACGGCGGCTGTGAAGAAGACACCTCGTCAAGCTGCGTCAAGTGTTAGAGCAAGTCGAAGACCAAGCTTCGCATTCAGCGGTGGGTACCGGTATGTACCAGCAAGGGCGAAGTCAGGGAATGACGCTAGTGGATGACGTCAGCGGAATGGCGTCATTGCATGACGGCAGTGTGTGACGTCAGTGGATGATGTCACTGCCAAAAAAGGCTTAGATGTAGTATTCAAAGTTGCGAACTAAGTACCTATTATAAATGTATGTTCACTTTGCGTTTTGCACTCGGTACAAGAAGTCTAAATTTCTTCAATGGGTTGCGTGGACACGGTTGCAGACTCTCTACGGAGGATCGCAGAAGGCGGGATGGATCTTCTTGAAGCGACAGCTGTTCAGCATGGAGATGGCGGAAGTTGGCAATGTCATGCATCATTGCAACAACGTTTTCAACACCAGCGCCAAGCTCAGCAGTATCGGCGCCAAGATGGAGGATGAGGACATGGAGATCTGCTTGTTGTGCAGCCTCCCCAAGAGCTATGAGAACGTCGTGCTGAACTTGGAGATGAGCAGCGCGGAACTGCGGACGCAAGACGTCGTGAAAGTGCTTACGAATGAGAACATCAAGAGACAACGAAACAAGACGACATTGGTGAAGACTGAAGAAGCGACCAAGGCCTTCAGCACCGAGCGTGCATTCCGTCAATGTACGTTCTGCGGGAGATTGGGGCACACGGTGGAAAAGTGCTGGACCAAACAGAGGAAGACGACCGAGGAGATCGACGCAGCGGCAACAAGGGCCGTGCCATTGGGATCATGGACGCGGAGCAAATCAATTCCAAAGGCACGGCTACAACGGCAAAGGCAACAACTCCGACCATGATCGAGTGGCGTTTGCTGTTTCGCTGGAATGCGAGCTTTCGACAGCCAAGACCATGGTGGGAATGTGGACATTTACAGCGGCAACGCGCCACATGTGCTATGACAAGTCCAAGTTTGAAGTTCTGGACGAGCGCAATGAAGGTGAAGTGCTCGTTCCAGACGGAAACAAGGCTACGATCAATAGAGTTGGGACTATCGTTGAAAAGGTGGTCCTACCATACGGTGAAGAGCGCGAAGTTGAAATCGAGGACGCACTGTATGTCTCGAGCATGAACAAGAACGTGTTGAAGGTATGACACGGGAGTGACGCGAAGACCGGAAGAGACCGGAGGGAGCGAAGAGGCTTGAGGAGCGGAGCAGAGAAGACTTGCTCAGCAGAAGGAGAATTCGAAAGTGATGGATTATCGGGGCTTACTACTTACTACATGATTTATATGTGGTGCACATATAAATCATGTGAAGCGTCTCATCATCCTACGCGTCTAATCAACTATGGTAATTACCGTAAGAACTACGTCGTAAATACTAAGCTAAACAGACGGTTCGGATTGGACCGGTCACGGTTACCAACACTGGTAGGAAACCGATGACCGTCAACACGCCCCCTCAATGCGAACACGCACGAATCCCGAGAGTCGCCGTCATCTCCTTGCGGCGTGGCCCGTGAAGTCCCTTCGTCATGATGTCCTCTAACATCACCGCAGTTTCACAGTACTTGAGCTTCACTGCACCTCGCTTTACCTCATCACGGATGTGATGATACTTTATATCAATGTGCTTGGCACGGCCGTGGTTGACCGGGTTCTTTGTCATCTTGATACACGACTGATTGTCTTCATGGATCGTGAGCTCCGGTCCTTATTCATTGGCAGCCATCACGATCTCACAAAGCAGACGATGAATCCACTTGCCCTCTTGAATCGCCAAGCTGAGTGCGATGTATTCAGCTTCAGTCGTGGACAGCGAAACACTTGGCTGTTTCTTGCTGCCCCAACTCACTGGCGCACCCAACAGCATGAATACGTAGCCAGACGTCGACTTGCGATCAGCGAGGTCACCGGCCCTGTCTGCATCCGAGTAGCCACGAAAGTCGATCTTCGCATTTGGCTTGTAGCAGATTCCGTGCATCTTGGTGCCTTGCAGGTAGCGGAAGATGCGCTTGACCGCAACCCAGTGTTATTTTTGGGGTTCTCCATGAATCGCGACACGTATCCCACGGCGAACGCAACATCCGGGCGCGTTGCAGTGGTCAGGTGCATCAACGCACCAACAGCTTCGCGAAAAGGAGCATCGACCTTGGTGGCTGCATCACTTGAAATAAGTCGAGAGCTCATGTCGACTGGACTTGCGACGGCCTTGCAATCATCCATGCCAAAGCGCTTGAGTCTGTCATCTACATACCGACGCTGACATAGTGTCACACTTCCATCTGCGCCGTCCAAAAGCTCGATTCCAAGCACAAATGCACACTTGCCGCTGTCAGTCATCTCGAATCGTGTCTTCAGGTCGGTCTTGGTGCGTGCAATTAGCTCGCATGAGCTACCGGTGATCAACACATCATCCACATACACCAGCAGCAGCACGCATTGCCCTTCCACGATCCTTACGTAGAGACACGGGTCGAGGCTTGACGCTTGGAATCCAATAGCACACACGAACTCGTCAAAAGTTTCGTTCCATGCACGCGACGCTTGCTTGAGTCCGTAGATTGACTTCACCAACCCCAGACAATCGAAGGAGCCCTCCAACTCCACGCCTTCAGGGATGACGCAAAAAACTTGTTCCTTCATGACACCATACAGGAATGCCGTCACCACGTTGAGTTGGTCGATGGTCCATCCGAAATACTTGGCGACTGCAATCACCATGCGCACCGTCACGTACTTGACGACGGGCGAGAATGTTTCCGTGTAGTCCATCCTATATTGTTGCTTGAAACCCTTTGCCACAAGACGCGCCTTGTACTTGTCAATTGATCCGTCCGCTTTGCGCTTGATCTTGAAGACCCACTTCGTGCCAATGGCGCAATGTCCTTTAGGTAGCTTGGCTGCGCGGAATACTTCACGAAGTCGCATCGACTCTCGCTCCGCACGGATAGCTTCGCGACAATGCACTTGATCAGGACCGCTCACCGCAGCTTCAAAAGTTGATGGCTCGGATAAGTCCACTGCTGTTTCGATGGCGTTCGCACTCGCACGCCAAAACACAGGCGGAGTCGATGCATCAGCACTCTTTGTTTCTTCATCTTCTTCTTGGTGGTTCGTGTGATTGTCTGGCGCACTTGATTCTTCTAATCCAGGCCATTGACGCACTGTGCGCGTGGGTGGAGCTGGTACTCCTTCATCATGGGGACGACTATTGCGCTTGCCTGTTTGCTTGTACTGCGCTTGACCTGGCACTTCATCATCCAGATTGAGGGAGTCGAAGTCAATGTCATCGGCGTCTTTAGCGGTGGTTAACGGCGAAAGTCCAAAGGCGGACTCATCAAAGTTGACATCGCTACTGATGACCACCTTCCTCTCCCTGATTTCATAAACGCGGTACGCTTTGAAGGCTTCTTCGTAGCCCAAGAATATCCCAGTGCGAGCCTTGGGGTCCCACTTGAGCCGCTTCTCCTTCGGTGTCAGTATGTAAATCTGACAACCGAACACCCGCATGTGCTTGACACTTGGCTTGGAGTTGTGGACAATCTCGAACGGAGTATTGTGCATAACTTTAGGCGACGGCAGGCGGTTCTTGACGTAGATTGCCGTCATTGCTGCTTCAGCCCAGAATCACTTTTCCAACTTAGCATGGTGGAGCATGTTGCGACCAATTGTAACGATAGTCCGAATGGCGCGCTCTGCCGTGCCGTTGGTCTGGTGTGCATATGGCACCGTCGTCTGCTGCTCAATGCCTTCATCTTCTTAGAATTCTTGAAGCGAGTTGGTTGTGAACTCGCGGGCTCCGTCGTGTCGGACGAGCTTGACCTTCTTGCCAAACTGCGCTTGCATTATCTTGATGTATCGTGTGATGTAGTTTTCACTCTTTGACTTCACACGTAGACAGAAGCCCTTCATGCATCCACTGGCTTCGTCAACGATCAACAGTAGAGTACTTGCTGCCACCCAGAGAATTCATCTCCATGGGTCCGCAGATGTCGACGTGAAGTAGCTCGAAGGTGTCACATCTGCGCTTGTCCTGGTTGCATGGAAATAATTTTTAGAACATTTTCCCTTGTTGACATCCTCGGCATGCGCTTGATCCACTTGACGTGAGAGGTACCTTCACATTTTTGATGTGCACCATGTTCGTGGCCACCATTTTGCGAAGCACATCAGCTGGAGCGTGTCCCATCCGCGCATGTAGGTCGACACCGTTGCATCCGTTTGTTGTCGCATTGGCCGATCGATGAGCTGTGTGAAGCCAGTAAAGGCCATTCACAAGATCTGCTGTTGCCACCACTTGTTGCGATCCTTTGCGAGCAACAAACATCTTGGTCCCGTCGAACACGACTTGAAACTTGCCGTGCTTGTTGATCTGCGGTACCGATAGAAGATTCTTGCTCATGCTTGGTACGTAAAGCACGTTGTTGATCTCGATCTCGCGCTCTTCACCGTCGGGCAGAACCACCTTTTCAAAGATGGTTTCAACACCCTTGATGGCCACTTTGTTGCCATCCGCCACCAAGATTTCACCGTCGTTGCGCTTGTTCGGTCTTGCAAACTTGGTCTTGTCGTGGCATATGTGGTGTGTTGCACCACTATCGACGGCCCACATTCCGGACACGTCCTGTTTCGCTGAGAGTCCTCACTCTAGCGAAACTGCAAACGCTACTTGATCGTAGTCGCTGTCTTCATCACGATACTGTCCCCACTGGACATTGTTTGCCTCGCGTCCACGACCATTGCCGCCGCGTCGGGCTCCTCGACTTTCATTCTTCTGCTTGGACCAACAGCGATCGACGGTGTGATCCACCTTCCCACAGTAGGTGCACTTGTATGGCTCGCGCTCAGTGTTGAAGTCCTTGGCTGCATCTTCAGTCTTGACCATTGTCGCGGTTGTTGTCACCTTCTCCCCTTGACGCTTGGTGTGCTCATTCGTGAGCACCTTCACCACATCTTGGGTACGAAGCTCTGCGCTGCTCATCTCCAAGTTTAGAACAACGTTCTCAAAACGCTTAGGGAGGCTGAGCAGCAGGCAAATTGCGACGTCCTCGTCCTCCATCTTCGCACCGATGCTGCTAAGCTTGGCAGCGATGTTCAGGACCTCGTTGCAGTGATGCATGACGTTCGAGCCTTCGTCCATCTTCATGCTGAAGAGTTGACGCTTGAGGTAGATCCTTCCTGCTTTCTGGGATCCACCGTACAGGACCTTCAGGCTCTGCCACGCAACCCACGCTTCCTCGCAGTTGTCGACCACATGGTGGTAGTCCGCACCCATGTGCAGCAACATCGTTCCAAACGTGATGCTGATGGCCTTGACGTAGTCGTCCTGCGCTCGAGGATCCACGAACGTCGGGGAGCTCTCCCGGTTGACAGCGTGCCACACTGACTTTGTCAGGAGCACGCCACGCATGTATCGACTCCAGGTCGAATAGTTGTCCCCATCGAACTTATCGATGAGGGCGTTAGAGGATGCGTGGCCGGCAGAAGACATTGCGCTTGGGCTCATAACCTGTTGACGGTATGACACGGGAGTGACGCGAAGGCCGGAAGAGACCGGAGGGAGCGAAGAGGCTTGAGGAGCGGAGCAGAGAAGACTTGCTCGGCAGAAGGAGAATTCGAAAGTGATGGATTATCGGAGCCTACTACTTACTACATGATTTATATGTGGTGCACATATAAATCATGTGAAGCGTCTCATCATCCTACGCTTCTAATCAGCTATGGTAATTACCGTAAGAACTACGTCGTAAATACTAAGCTGAACAGGCGGTTCGGATTGGACCGGTCAAGGTTACCAACACTGGTAGAAAACCGATGACCGTAAACAGTTACCCAACGGGTGAAGCGCCATTGGCACAGAGTGATTCTTCAAGATCAAGCGCAAGGCGGATGGGTCGATCGATAAATACAAAGCACGACTTGCGGCCAAGGGTTTTCGCCAAAATTATGACATCGACTACGCGGAGACTTTCTCGTCCGTGGTCAAGCACGTGATGCTGTGCATAGTAATCGCGATCACCAAGTACTTCAAATGGTCACTGGACTAACTGGACATGTTGAAAGTCTTCTTGTACGGAAAGATGAAAAAAAGGTGTTCTGCGCGATCCCAGCAGGTGTCGACATTGATGAAGACTTTGATTGCATCGAATTGGCGAAGGCGATCTACGGACTGAAACAAGCATTGCGGGCATGGAACGAGACTTTCTATGACTTTGTTTGCTCGATTGTATTTCAACAGTCCGACTTCGACCCATGCCTCTATCTCAAGGTCGCAAGCGGAAAGTGCGTGCTGTTTTTGGTCTCGTCGATGATGTGTTGGCAGCGGGCAGTTCAACTGAGGTGATTGTGCGCACCAAGAGTGACTTGAAGAGGCGTTTCGATATGACTGACAGCGGCAAGTGCGCGTTCGTATTGGGCATCGAGATGGTGAACAACATCGACGGTAGTGTGACAATGTGTCAGCGACGATACGTGGACGATGTTCTCAAGCGTTTTGGCATGAATGATTGCAAGGCCGTCATCAGTCCAACGGATATCAGTTCACGACTCACACCAAGCGACGCAGCAACCAAGAACAACGCTCCGTCTCGTGGAGCAGTAGGTGCTTTGATGCACTTAATGACCGCGACAAGACTGGACATTGCTTTTGTTGTGGGCTAAGTTTCGCGCTTCATGGAGAAACCCCAAGTCAAGCATTGGGTGGCAGTCAAGCGCATTCTTCGTTATCTACAAGAAACCAAGTCACACGGCATCTTCGTTAAACCCGACAACAAGGTGGATTTATGTGGCGACTCGGATGCAGACTAGCCCAGTGATCATGAAGACCGCAAGTCGACTTCAGAATGTGCGTCTATCCTGATGGGTGCTCCGATAAGCTGGAAAAGCAAGAAGCAATCAAGTGTATCGCTATCGACAAGCGAAGCAGAGTACGTCGCGCTAAGTCTGGCAATTAAATAAGGCAAGTGGGTGCATCGCCTATTATGCGAGATTCTGAATGCCGCAGAGGACAAGCCCAGACCCGAGCTCAAGATCATGGAAGACAATCAATCGTGCATTAAGATGACGAAGAATCCTGTGAACCATGGTCGGGCCAAGCACGTCAACACCAAGTACCACCACAGTCGCGATGAAGTCAAGCGTGGTGATGACAAGTCGGAGTACTGTGATACTGCGATGATGATGGCGGACATCATGACAAAGGGACTGCCAGGACCGCGTCACAGGGAATTGACGGCAGCGCTTGGCATACACGCGTGTTCGCATTGAGGGGGCGTATCGTGGGTTGACGGTTAAGGTACTATTATCAGATACCGTGGAAACCGTAAACCTGTCCAAGTCGATCTCGCGTAATTACGGTAAGCGCTTACCAATGATTAGACGCATAGGAAGATTGGATGACCTACATGTTCTATGATTTATGATTTAAATGTGCAAAATACATGAATCAGGACACGGATCAATCAGGTAGTATTGAGGGTTACCGATGCAATCCGAACTTAAGCGTAGTTTTTACAGGATAGTTTTTACGTCGGTAAGTACCTCAGAGATGATTGGACGCGTAGGATGATTAGAAGTGCGTAAATTAGGCTGATTAGATGCACCATGTGATTGGATGCAGTCTAGGGTAGGCAGAGTTAAGACCTACGAATCAATCACTTTCCAATCTTCCATCTACCCCCCAAGTGTCTTCTCCGGTCTTCCGAGTGGACTCCCAGCATCCCTCCCAGTTTCGGTCGTCAAGCTTCACACCTTTCAATAGGTTATGAGCCCAAGCACGATGTCTTCTGCTCATGATGCCACCACCAAGATCTCCATTGACAAGTTCGACGGCGACAACTACGCGACATGGAGCCGCTATATGCGTGGCGTGTTCCTGACCAAGTCGACGTGGCACGTGGTGAACCGGGAGACGTCGCCGACCTACGCGGACGATCGCGCCATGGACGACTACGTCAAGGCCAACAACGTCGCTTTCGGACTGATGTTGCTGCACATGGACGCAGACTACCATCACATCGTCGATGACTGTGAAGAGGCGTGGGTCGCGTGGGCGCGTTTGGAGACGCTGTACGGCGGATCGCAGAAGGCTGGAAGCATCTACTTGAAGCGCCAGCTGTTCAGCATGGAGATGGCGGATGGCGGAAATGTGATGCATCATTGCAACGAAGTCCTCAACATCAGCACGAAGCTCAGCAGCATCGGCGCCAAGATGGAGGACGAGGACGTGGCGATCTGCTTGTTGCGCAGCCTCCTTAAGAGCTATGAGAACGTCGTCCTTATTTTGGAGATGAGCAGCGCGGAACTGCAATCGCGAGACGTCGTGAGAGTGCTCACGAATGAGCACATCAAGAGGCAAGGTGACAAGACGACATCGGTGAAGACTGAAGACGCGGCAAAGGCGTTCAGTGCTGAGCGTGAACCTCGCCAGTGTACATAATGCGGAAAATTGGGACACACGGCGGAGCGGTGCTGGATCAAGCAGAAGGACGAAAATCAAGGTGGAGCTCGACGCGGTGGCATCAACGCTCGTGGACGCGGAGCCAACAACGTTCAGTGGCGAATCAACAGCAACTACGACGACAACTACGATCGAGTTGCGTTCGCGGTTTCGCTGGAGGCTGGACTTTCGACGGGCAAGAATATGCCAGGGATGTGGGCAGTCGACAGCGGTGCGACGCATAACATCTGCAGCGAACAAGGCCAAGTTTGCAAGCCTGAATGAGCGAGAGGAAGGCGAACTATCAGTGGCTGATGGCAGCAAGGCTGCGATCAAGGGTGTGGGAACCATCATGGAACGGGTGGTTCTGTCCACTGGTGACGAACGCGACATTGAGATCAAGGACGCATTGTTCGTACCAAGTATGAGCAAGAATCTGCTTTCGGTGCCACAGATCAACAAGGGTGGCAGGTTCCAAGTCGTGTTCGATGGATCCAAGATGCAAGTGAAGCGCAAGAATTCCACACAAGTCGTGGCAACAGCGGATCTCGTCGATGGACTTTACTGGCTGCGGACTCCTCAACGATCGGCAAATGCAGCAACACGCAATGGTACTATCGACTTGCATGCGCGTATGGGTCATGCACCCCTCGAAGTTCTGCGCAAGATGGCGGCCACTGGCATGATCAAGGACGCCAAAGGCACCTCTCAACTCGACTGGTCCAAGTGGTGTGTCACGGTTGCCAGCAAGGAAAAATGGTCCAAAACCCATTCCCAAGCAATCGTGACAAACGCCAATATGGTGTGTTCGAGTTGCTGCACTTCGACATCTGCGGGCCAATGGAACAAGTCTCGATCGGCGGCAGCAGATACTTACTGCTTGTGGTTGACGAAGCCAGCGGTTGCATGAAGGGCTTCTGTCTGCGGTCCAAGTCTGAGAGTGAATACTGTATCATGAACCACATTATCAAGATTCAAACTCAGTTCGGCACGAAGATCAAGTTTGTTCGGCACGATGGAGCGTATGAGTTTGCGACCAACTCCATCAAGACCTTCTACGAAGATCATGGTATCGAACAACAGGTCACGGTGCCGTATGCACACCAGACCAACGGCACCGCAGAACGCGCGATAAGGACCATCGTCACGATCGGACGCATCTTGTTGCATCATGCAAAGCTGGAGAAGTGTTTCTGGGCTGAAGCGGCAATGAAGGCGATCTACATCAAGAACCGCCTGCCTTCACCCAAGATCGACCACAAGACTCCGTTCGAGATCGTGTACAAGTCGAAACCAAGTGTCAAGCACATGCGCGTGTTTGGATGTCGGGCGTTTATCCTGACACCAAGGGAGAAGCGATTGAAGTGGGACCCGAAGGCTCGTGAAGGGATATTCATGGGCTACGAAGAAGCGTCAAAAGCTTATCGAGTGTACGACATTGAGGCGGGCCAAGTGGTGATCAGTCGTGACATCACCTTCGACGAATCGACTTTTGACTTTTCGATGGACCGACCAAGTGACGATGATGAAGATGCGCAGTTGGACCTCGACCTCCTGGCGATCAACGAGGACGACGTGCGTCAAACCGTCTACAAGAAGACTGGCAAGCGCAAGAGTGAAGCAAGACCCGGCATGTCACGTTCAGATCGCCCTCGAACTGGGTTGGAACAAGCAAGTGCGCCGGAACACGTCTCCAGCCGTCACCAGAAACGACGATCAAGTGCTCCAGAAACGATGTCTGATGACGAAGAAGATGCAAGCGTCTACGATCAAGATGACGACTCGACGCCTCCAACATTTTGGCGTGCAAGTGCAAACGCAATGGAAGCAACGGACCTAGCAGAACCTGTGACTTTTCAAGACGCGATCAATGGTCCTGATCAAGCTCACTGGCGAAATGCTGTGAAGGCGGAACTCAAGTCGATGCATATTCTCGGAGTTTTCCGTGCGGCAAAACTGCCAAGAGGCCAAGGCGCGATCGGCACCAAGTGGGTGTTTAAGATTAAGCGCAAAGCGGATGGATCGGTCGAGAAATACAAGGCGCGTCTCGTTGCCAAGGGCTTCAAGCAGAAGTACGGCATCGACTACACAGAGACGTTTTCGCCCGTGGTCAAGTACGTGACACTGCGCATGGTGATCGCGATCACCAAGTATTTCGACTGGCCACTGGACCAGCTCGATGTGGTGACAGCCTTTCTCTACGGAGTGATGAAGGAGAAGGTGTACTGCGTGATACCAGAAGGCGTCGAGATGGATGGCGACTTCGACTGTCTCGAGTTAGTGAAGGCGATCTACGGTCTCAAGCAAGCTTCACGTGTGTGGAACGAGACTTTCGACGAGTTCGTATGCTTTATCGGTTTCGAAGTGTCGGCGTTCAACCCATGTCTCTACATCAAGGTGTCGACGGTCACTGTGTGCTCGTGCTGGTCTACGTGGATGACGTGTTGGTCACCGGCAGCTCGCTCGAGTTGATTGCGCAGACGAAGGCCGACCTCAAGACACGTTTCGAGGTGACCGACAGTGGCAAGTGTACTTTTGTACTGGGCATCGAACTGGTGGACGAATCGGATGGCAGCGTGACGATGTGCCAGCGACGATATGTCAACGACATCCTCAAGCGTTTCGGCATGCATGAGTGCAAGGCCACAGCAAGTCCGGTCGACTTGAGCACTCGGATTGTCGCAAGCAGCGAAGCGGCCAATATCGATGTTCCGTTTCGTAAAGCAGTGGGAACTTTGATGCACTTGACGACTGCGACGCGCCCGGACATTGCGTATGCTGTGGAGTACGTCTCGCGCTTCATGGAGAATCCGCAGCAAGAACATTGGACGGCGGTGAAGCGCATCTTTCGTTACTTGCAAGGGACCAAGTCGCACGGACTCCGCTTCCAGCCAAGCGACAAGATCGACTTTCGTGGCTACACGGACGCGGACTGGGCCGGCGACCACGCTGATCGCAAGTCGACTTCGGGTTACATGCTGATGGGTGCTCCTGTGAGTTGGGGAAGCAAAAAGCAGTCAAGCGTGTCACTGTCGACAAGTGAAGCGGAATACATCGCCCTGAGTCTGGTCATCCAGGAAGGCAAGTGGGTGCATCGCCTGCTATGCGAGATTTTGGCGGCCGCAAACGAACCAGGACCAGACCTCGTCATCCGTGAAGACAACCGGTCGTGTATCAAGATGACGAAGAATCCTACAAAATGGTCGAGCCAAGCATATCGACATCAAGTACCATCACATCCGTGATGAGGTCAAGCGCGGTGAAGTGCAGCTCGAGTATTGCGAGGCTTCCGTGATGATGGCGGACATCATGATCAAGGGACTTTCGGGACCTCGCCACAAGGACTTGACGACGGCTCTCGGCATTCGTGCGAGTTCGGATTAAGGGGGCGTGTTGACGGTCATCGGTTTCTACCAGTATTGGTAACCGTGACCGGTCCAATCCGAACCGCCTGTTCAGCTTAGTATTTACGACGTAGTTCTTACGGTAATTACCATAGTTGATAAGACGCGTAGGATGATGAGACGCTTCATATGATTTATATGTGCACCACATATAAATCATGTAGTAAGCAGTAAGCCCCGATAATCAATCACTTTCCAATCTTCCATCTACCCCCAAGTGTCTTCTCCGGTCTTCCGAGTGGACTCCCAGCATCACTCCTAGTTTCGGTCGTCAAGCTTTTCACCTATCAACAAACATCGACGGTAGTGTGACAATGTGTCAGCGACGATACGTGGACGATGTTCTCAAGCGTTTTGGCATGAATGATTGCAAGGCCGTCATCAGTCCAACGGATATCAGTTCTTGACTCACACCAAGCGACGCAGCAACCAAGAACAACGCTCCGTCTCGTGAAGCAGTAGGTGCTTTGATGCACTTAATGACCGCGACAAGACCGGACATTGCTTTTGTTGTGGGCTACGTTTCGCGCTTCATGGGGAACCCCCAAGTCGATAGCATTCAAGCGCATTCTTCGTTATCTACAAGAAACCAAGTCACACGGCATCTTCGTTAAACCCGACAACAAGGTGGATTTATGTGGCGACTCGGATGCAGACTAGCCCAGTGATCATGAAGACCGCAAGTCGACTTCAGAATGTGCGTCTATCCTGATGGGTGCTCCGATAAGCTGGAAAAGCAAGAAGCAATCAAGCGTATCGCTATCGACAAGCGAAGCAGAGTACGTCGCGCTAAGTCTGGCAATTAAAGAAGGCAAGTGGGTGCATCGCCTATTATGCGAGATTCTGAATGCCGCAGAGGACAAGCCCAGACCCGAGCTCAAGATCATGGAAGACAATCAATCGTGCATCAAGATGACGAATAATCCTGTCAGCCATGGCCGTGCCAAGCACGTCAACATCAAGTACCACCACAGTCGCGATGAAGTCAAGCGTGGTGATGACAAGTCGGAGTACTGTGATACTGCGATGATGATGGCGGACATCATGACAAAGGGACTGCCAGGACCGCGTCACAGGGAATTGACGGCAGCGCTTGGCATCCGCACGTGTTTGCATTGAGGGGGCGTATCGTGGGTTGACGGTTAAGGTACTATTATCAGATACCGTGGAAACCGTAAACCTGTCCAAGTCGGTCTCGCGTAATTACGGTGAGCGCTTACCAATGATTAGACGCATAGGAAGATTGGATGACCTACATGTTCTATGATTTATGATTTAAATGTGCAAAATACATGAATCAGGACACGGATCAATCAGGTAGCTTAAACAACCCAGAAATAAATTCACTTCCAAAGATTTCCTTCTCCGTCGTAAGTCGTCTACACTTTGCAGTGCAGATTTCTTTCGTTTCTTCAAGCTTCGGTTCTCTCATCAAGTGCTCTTCAGACTTTAACAGGTTATAAGCCTAAGCGCGATGTCCTCTGCTCAAGATTCCGCCACCAAGATCTGCATCGACAAATTCGATGGTAAAAAATATGCGACGTGGAGCCGCTACATGCGCGGCGTGTTCCTGACCAAGTCGACGTGGTCCGTAGTCATCCGGGAGACCACCCCCGCCTTCGCTGATCCTCGCGCCAGTGACGAGTATGTTAAGACGGCTTGATGCTGCCTCACATGAGCGCGGATTACCATGATGTGGTTGATGAGTGTAAAGAAGCGTGGGTTGCGTGGGCACGGTTGAAGACTCTCTACGGCGGATCTCAGAAGGCGGGATGCATCTACTTGAAGCGCCAGCTGTTCAGCATGGAGATGGAGGAAGGCGGCAACTTCATGCATCATTGCAACAACGTTCTCAACATCAGCGCTAATTTCAGCAGCATCGGCGCTAAGATGGAGGACAAATACGTGGCGATCCGTTTGTTGCGCAGTCTCCCCAAGAGCTATGAGAACGTTGTTCTCAACTTGGAGATGAGCAGCGCAGAACTGCGGTCGCAAGACGTCGTGAGAGTGCTTACGAATGAGCACATCAAGAGACAACAAAACAAGACGACATTGGTGAAGACTGAAGAAGCGACCAAGGCCTTCAGCACGAGCGTGAATTCCGTCAATGTACGTTCTGCGGAAGATTGGGGCACATGGTGATAAAGTGCTGGACCAAACAGAGGGAAGATGACCGAGGAGATCGACGCAGCGGCAACAAGGGCCGTGCCATTGGGCTCGTGGACGCGGAGCAAATCAAGTCCAATGGCACGGCTACAACGGCAACGGCAACAACTAATACCATGATCGAGTGGCGTTTGCTGTTTCGCTGGAATGCGAGCTTTCGACAGCCAAGACCATGGTGGAAATGTGGGCGATTTACAGCAGCAACGCACCACATCTTCAATGAAAAGTCCAAGTTTGAAGTTCTGGACGAGCGCAATGAAGGTGATGTGCTGGTTGCAGACGGAAACAAGGCTGCGATCAATAGAGTTGGGACTATCGTCGAAAAGGTGGTCCTACCAAACGGTGAAGAGCGCGAAGTTGAAATCGAGGATGCACTTAATGTCTCAAGCATGAACAAGAACCTACTGTCGATACCCCAGATTAACAAAAGCGGCAAGTTCCAAGTGGTGTTTGATAAAAGTGAGATAAATAGTTTGCACAAAGACTCCAAGCAAGTGGTGGCGATGGCGGATATTATGAATGGACCCTACTGGCTTCGCACATCACAACGATCTGTGATTGCTACTTCGCGGCTGAAATTTGAAGATATCTATGCGCGAATGGGCCATGCTTCAGTCGACGTACTTCGCAAGATGGTGACAAGCAACATGATTAAAGACGCTTACATCCCTTTCAAACCGAATGGACCAAGTGTGTGTCGAGGATGTCAGGAAGGGAAGATGGTTCAAAACCATTCTCGAGAAACCGTGACAAGCGCACCTTCAATACCTTCGAGATGCTCCACTTCGACACCTGAGGACCCATGGAAGACAAATCTTTAAGAAGCAGTGTTGTTAGGTGTGAAGCTTGATGACCGAAACTGGGAGTGATGCTGGGAGTCCACTCGGAAGACCGGAGAAGACACTTGGGGGGTAGATGGAAGATTGGAAAGTGATTGATTATCGGGGCTTACTACTTACTACATGATTTATATGTGGTGCACATATAAATCATATGAAGCGTCTCATCATCCTACGCGTCTAATCAACTATGGTAATTACCGTAAGAACTACGTCGTAAATACTAAGCTGAACAGGCGGTTCGGATTGGACCGGTCACGGTTACCAATACTGGTAGAAAACCGATGACCGTCAACACGCCCCCTCAATCCGAACTTGCACGAATGCCGAGAGCCGTCGTCAAGTCCTTGTGGCGAGGTCTTGAAAGTCCCTTGATCATGATGTCCGCCATCATCACGGAAGTCTCGCAATACTCGAGCTGCACTTCACTGCGCTTGACCTCATCACGGATGTGATGGTACTTGATGTCGATGTGCTTGGCGCGGCCGTGGTTGACCGGGTTCTTCGTCATCTTGATGCACGACTGGTTGTCTTCACGGATGACGAGGTCCGGTCCTGGTTCGTTTGCGGCCGCCAAAATCTCGCATAGCAGGCGATGCACCCACTTGCCTTCCTGGATGGCCAGACTCAGTGCGATGTATTCCGCTTCACTCATCGACAGCGACACACTTGACTGCTTCTTGCTTCCCCAACTCACAGGAGCACCCATCAGCATGTAACCCGAAGTCGACTTGCGATCAGCGTGGTCGCCGGCCCAGTCCGCGTCCGTGTAGCCACGAAAGTCGATCTTGTCGCTCGGCTGGAAGTGGGGTCCGTGCGACTTGGTCCCTTGCAAGTAACGAAAGATGCGCTTCACCGCCGGCCAATGTTCTTGCTGCGGATTCTCCATGAAGCGCGAGACGTACCCCACAGCATACGCAATGTCCGGGCGCGTCGCAGTCGTCTAGTGCATCAAAGTTCCCACAGCTTCACGAAACGGAACGTCGATCTTGGCCGCTTCGCTGCTTGCGACAAGCCGAGTGCTTAAGTCGACCGGACTTGCTGTGGCCTTGCACTCATCCATGCCGAAGCGCTTGAGGATGTCGTTGACATACCGTCGCTGGCACATCGTCACGCTGCCATCCGATTCGTCCACCAGTTCGATGCCCAGTACAAAGTACACTTGCCACTGTCGGTCATCTCGAAACGTGTCTTGAGGTCGGCCTTTGTCTGCGCAATCAACTCGAGCGAGCTGCCGGTGACCAACACGTCATCCACGTAGACCAGCACGAGCACACAGTGACCGTCAACAACCTTGATGTACAGACATGGGTCGAACGCCGACGCTTCGAAACCGATAAAGCATACGAACTCGTCGAAAGTCTCGTTCCACACACGTGAAGCTTGCTTGAGACCGTAGATCGCCTTCACTAACTCGAGACAGTCGAAGTCGCCATCCATCTCGACGCCTTCTGGTATCACGCAGTACACCTTCTCCTTCATCACTCCGTAGAGAAAGGCTGTCACCACATCGAGCTGGTCCAGTGGCCAGTCGAAATACTTGGTGATCGCGATCACCATACGCAGTGTCACGTACTTGACCACGGGCGAAAACGTCTCTTTGTAGTCGATGCCGTACTTCTGCTTGAAGCCCTTGGCAACGAGACGCGCCTTGTATTTCTCGACCGATCCATCCGCTTTGCGCTTAATCTTAAACACCCACTTGGTGCCGATCGCGCCTTGGCCTCTTGGCAGTTTTGCCGCACGGAAAACTCCGAGAATATGCATCGACTTGAGTTCCGCCTTCACAGCATTTCGCCAGTGAGCTTGATCAGGACCATTGATCGCGTCTTGAAAAGTCACAGGTTCTGCTAGGTCCGTTGCTTCCATTGCGTTTGCACTTGCACGCCAAAATGTTGGAGGCGTCGAGTCGTCATCTTGATCGTAGACGCTTGCATCTTCTTCGTCATCAGACATCGTTTCTGGAGCACTTGATCGTCGTTTCTGGTGACGGTTGGAGACGTGTTCCGGCGCACTTGCTTGTTCCAACCCAGTTCGAGGGCGATCTGAACGTGACATGCCGGGTCTTGCTTCACTCTTGCGCTTGCCAGTCTTCTTGTAGACGGTTTGACGCACTCGTCCTCGTTGATCGCCAGGAGGTCGAGGTCCAACTGCGCATCTTCATCATCGTCACTTGGTCGGTCCATCGAAAAGTCAAAAGTCGATTCGTCGAAGGTGATGTCACGACTGATCACCACTTGGCCCGCCTCAATGTCGTACACTCGATAAGCTTTTGAGGCTTCTTCGTAGCCCATGAATATCCCTTCACGAGCCTTCGGGTCCCACTTCAATCGCTTCTCCCTTGGTTTCAGGATAAACGCCCGACATCCAAACACGCGCATGTGCTTGACACTTGGTTTCGACTTGTACACGATCTCGAACGGAGTCTTGTGGTCGATCTTGGGTGAAGGCAGGCGGTTCTTGATGTAGATCGCCTTCATTGCCGCTTCAGCCCAGAAACACTTCTCCAGCTTTGCATGATGCAACAAGATGCGTCCGATCGTGACGATGGTCCGTATCGCGCGTTCTGCGGTGCCGTTGGTCTGGTGTGCATACGGCACCGTGACCTGTTGTTCGATACCATGATCTTCGTAGAAGGTCTTGATGGAGTTGGTCGCAAATTCATGCGCTCCATCGTGCCGAACAAACTTGATCTTCGTGCCGAACTGAGTTTGAATCTTGATAATGTGGTTCATGATACAGTATTCACTCTCAGACTTGGACCGCAGACAGAAGCCCTTCATGCAACCGCTGGCTTCGTCAACCACAAGCAGTAAGTATCTGCTGCCGCCGATCGAGACTTGTTCCATTGGCCCGCAGATGTCGAAGTGCAGCAACTCGAACACACCATATTGGCGTTTGTCACGGTTGGTTGGGAATGGTTTTTGGACCATCTTTCCTTGCTGGCAACCGTGACAAACGCCAATATGGTGTGTTCGAGTTGCTGCATTTCGACATCTGCGGGCCAATGGCCGCCATCTTGCGCAGAACTTCGAGGGGTGCATGACCCATGCGCGCATGCAAGTCGATAGTCCCATTGCGTGTTGCTGCATTTGCCGATCGTTGAGGAGTCCGCAGCCAGTAAAGTCCATCGACGAGATCCGCTGTTGCCACGACTTGTGTGGAATTCTTGCGCTTCACTTGCATCTTGGATCCATCGAACACGACTTGGAACCTGCCACCCTTGTTGATCTGTGGCACCGAAAGCAGATTCTTGCTCATACTTGGTACGAACAATGCGTCCTTGATCTCAATGTCGCGTTCGTCACCAGTGGACAGAACCACCCGTTCCATGATGGTTCCCACACCCTTGATCGCAGCCTTGCTGCCATCAGCCACTGATAGTTCGCCTTCCTCTCGCTCATTCAGGCTTGCAAACTTGGCCTTGTCGCTGCAGATGTTATGCGTCGCACCGCTGTCGACTGCCCACATCCCTGGCATATTCTTGCCCGTCGAAAGTCCAGCCTCCAGCGAAACCGCGAATGCAACTCGATCGTAGTTGTCGTCGTAGTTGCTGTTGATTCGCCACTGAACGTTGTTGGCTCCGCGTCCACGAGCATTGATGCCGCCGCGTCGAGCTCCACCTTGATTTTCGTCCTTCTGCTTGGTCCAGCACCGCTCCGCCGTGTGCCCCAATTTTCCGCAGCATGTACACTGGCGAGGTTCACGCTCGGCACTGAACGCCTTCGCCGCGTCTTCAGTCTTCACCGATGTCGTCTTGTCACCTTGCCTCTTGATGTGCTCATTCGTGAGCACTCTCACGACGTCTCGCGATCGCAGTTCCGTGCTGCTCATCTCCAAAATAAGGACGACGTTCTCATAGCTCTTAAGGAGGCTGCGCAACAAGCAGATCGCCACGTCCTCGTCCTCCATCTTGGCGCCGGTGCTGCTGAGCTTCGCGCTGAGGTTGAGGACTTCGTTGCAATGATGCATCACATTGCCGCCTTCCGCCATCTCCATGCTGAACAGCTGGCGCTTCAAGTAGATGCTTCCAGCCTTCTGCGATCCGCCGTACAGCGTCTCCAAACGCGCCCACGCGACCCACGCCTCTTCACAGTCATCGACGATGTGATGGTAGTCCGCGTCCATGTGCAGCAACATCAGTCCGAAAGCGACGTTGTTGGCCTTGACGTAGTCGTCCATGGCGCGATCGTCCGCGTAGGTCGGCGACGTCTCCCGGTTCACCACGTGCCACGTCGACTTGGTCAGGAACACGCCACGCATGTACCGGCTCCATGTCGCGTAGTTGTCGCCGTCGAACTTGTCAATGGAGATCTTGGTGGTGGCATCATGAGCAGAAGACATCGTGCTTGGGCTCATAACCTATTGAAAGGTGTGAAGCTTGACGTCCGAAACTGGGAGTGATGCTGGGAGTCCACTCGGAAGACCGGAGAAGACACGTAGGGGGTAGATGGAAGATTGGAAAGTGATTGATTATCGGGGCTTACTGCTTACTACATGATTTATATGTGGTGCACATATAAATCATGTGAAGCGTCTCATCATCCTACGCGTCTAATCAACTATGGTAATTACCGTAAGAACTACGTCGTAAATACTAAGCTGAACAGGCGGTTCGGATTGGACCGGTCACGGTTACCAATACTGGTAGGAAACCAATGACCGTCAACAGGCAGCAAGTATCTGCTGCTTATCGCGGATGAAACCAGCGGATGCATAGAGGATTTTTGTCTGCATGCCAAGTCGGGGAGTGAGGAGTGAATCAAGAGGTACATCACGATTGTCCAAAAGCAGATCGACATAAAGGTCAAGTTTGTGTGACACGATAGATCCCGCGAGTTTGCGACAAGCTCGCTTCAAGATTTCTACGAAGTCGAAGGCATCGAACAGCAAACCACGGTGTCATCCGCTGATCAAGCCAACGGAACTGCTGAACGCGCAATTCGGACTATCGTCACCATCGGTCGTAGCATGCTCCATCATGCCAAGTTGGACAAGTGCTTCTGGGCTGAAGCGGCAATGACGGCAGTCTATGTGAAGAACCGTTTGCCGTCACCCAAGATTCCACACAAGACACCGTTCGAGATTGTCTACAATTCCAAGTCAAGTGTCAAGCACATGCGCGGTTTTGGGTGCCACACTTACATCTTAACTCTGAAGGAGAAACAACTCAAGCGGAATCCCAAGGCACGTACTGGGTTAATTTTGGCTACGAAGAAATGTCTAAGGCTTATCGAGTTTATGACATTGAAGTGGGGCAGGAGACGATAAGTCGTGATGTCAACTTTGAAGAGTCAGCCTTTGGACTTTCTATGCTGATTTCCGATGACGGTGTTGATGGACAGGACGTCGAATCCTTTGATCTTGATGATAAAGATCCGCTTCCTAGATACTTCAAAATGAATAGGAATGCGCAAGGCCTAACTCAGTCACGAAGATGAAGATGCAAATATGCCCCGAGCAGTGCGCCAACGACCCAGATTGGAAGGGGCAAGTGCTTCAGACGACCTCTCTTCACGTCGAGCCAATAAAGATGAAGGAAGTCAGTCGAGCAACGTGACACACCAACTTCTTTCGTATTTCAACAGGTAAGTGCAAACGCTGTCGAAGCAGCAGTGCATCTTTGAGCCCGTCGATATTTAGAGAAGCAGTGACTGGCCCGGACCAAGCGCACTAGCGCAAGGCAATTAATGCAGAGCTCGAGTCAATGCGACTTCGCGTGTGTTTCGTGCTGCCAAGTTACCCAACGGGTGAAGCGCCATTGGCACAAAGTGAGTCTTCAAGATCAAGCGCAAGGCGGATGGGTCGATCGATAAATACAAAGCACGACTTGCGGCCAAGGGTTTTCGCCAAAATTATGACATCGACTACACGGAGACGTTCTCGCCCGTGGTCAAGTACGTGATGCTGTGCATAGTAATCGCGAGCACCAAGTACTTCAAATGGTCACTGGACTAACTGGACATGGTGAAAGCCTTCTTGTACGGAAAGATGAAAAAAAGGTGTTCTGCGCGATCCCAGCAGGTGTCGACAGTGATGAAGACTTTGACTGCATCGAATTGGCGAAGGCGATCTACGGACTGAAACAAGCATTGCGGGTATGGAGCGAGACTTTCTATGACTTTGTTTGCTCGATTGTATTTCAACAGTCCGACTTCGACCCATGCCTCTATCTCAAGGTCGCAAGCGGAAAGTGCGTGGTGTTTTTGGTCTCGTCGATGATGTGCTGGCAACGGGCAGTTCGACTGAGGTAATTGTGCGCACCGAGAGTGACTTGAAAAGGCGTTTCGATATGACTGACAGCGGCAAGTGCGCGTTCGTATTGGGCATCGAGCTGGTGAACAACATCGACGGTAGTGTGACAATGTGTCAGCGACGATACGTGGACGATGTTCTCAAGCGTTTTGGCATGAGTGATTGCAAGGCCGTCATCAGTCCAACGGATATCAGTTCTCGACTCACACCAAGCGACGCAGCATCCAAGAACAACGCTCCGTCTCGTGAAGCAGTAGGTGCTTTGATGCACTTAATGACCGCGAAAAGACCGGACATTGCTTTTGTTGTGGGCTACGTTTCGCGTTCCATGGAGAACCCCAAGTCGAGCATTGGATGGCAGTCAAGCAAATTCTTCGTTATCTACAAGAAACCAAGTCACACGGCATCTTCGTTAAACCCGACAACAAGGTGGATTTATGTGGCGACTCGGATGCAGACTAGCCCAGTGATCATGAAGACCGCAAGTCGACTTCAGAATGTGCGTCTATCCTGATGGGTGCTCCGATAAGCTGGAAAAGCAAGAAGCAATCAAGCGTATCGCTATCGACAAGCGAAGCAGAGTACGTCGCGCTAAGTCTGGCAATTAAATAAGGCAAGTGGGTGCATCGCCTATTATGCGAGATTCTGAATGCCGCAGAGGACAAGCCCAGACCCGAGCTCAAGATCATGGAAGACAATCAATCGTGCATCAAGATGACGAAGAATCCTGTGAACCATGGTCGGGCCAATCACGTCAACACCAAGTACCACCACAGTCGCGATGAAGTCAAGCGTGGTGATGACAAGTCGGAGTACTGTGAGACTGCGATGATGATGGCGGACATCATGACAAAGGGACTGCCAGGACCGCGTCACAGGGAATTGACGGCAGCGCTTGGCATGCACGCGTGTTCGCATTGAGGGGGCGTATCGTGGGTTGACGGTTAAGGTACTATTATCAGATACCGTGGAAACCGTAAACCTGTCCAAGTCGGTCTCGCGTAATTACGGTGAGCGCTTACCAATGATTAGACGCATAGGAAGATTGGATGACCTACATGTTCTATGATTTATGATTTAAATGTGCAAAATACATGAATCAGGACATGGATCAATCAGGTAGCTTAAACAACCCAGAAATAAATTCACTTCCAAAGATTTCCTTCTCCGTCGTAAGTCGTCTACACTTTGCAGTGCAGACTTCTTTCGTTTCTTCAAGCTTCGGTTCTCTCATCAAGTTCTCTTCAGACTTTAACAGGTTATAAGCCTAAGCGCGATGTCCTCTGCTCAAGATTCCGCCACCAAGATCTGCATCGACAAATTCGATGGTAAAAAATATGCGACGTGGAGCCGCTACATGCGCGGCGTGTTCCTGACCAAGTCGACGTGGTACGTAGTCATCCGGGAGACCACCCCCGCCTTCGCTGATCCTTGCGCCAGTGACGAGTATGTCAAGACGAACTACATTGCGATCGGCTTGATGCTGCCTCACATGAGCGCGGATTACCATCACGTGGTTGATGAGTGTGAAGAAGCGTGGGTTGCGTGGGCACGGCTGAAGACTCTCTACGGCGGATCTCAGAAGGTGGGATGCATCTACTTGAAGCGCCAGCTGTTCAGCATGGAGATGGAGGAAGGCGGCAATGTCATGCATCATTGCAACAACGTTCTCAACATCAGCGCTAAGTTCAGCAGCATCGGCGCTAAGATGGAGGACAAAGACGTTGATGAACTTTAGACTTCTTGGTCCGAGTGCAAAACGCAAAGTGAATATATATTTATAATAGGTACTTAGTTCGCAACTTTGAATACTACCTCTAAGCCTATTATTCGCAGTGACGTCATCCAGTGACGTCACCCACTGACGTCACCCACTGACGTCATGCAATGACGTCATCCAGTGACGTCATTTCCTGACTTCGCCCTTACTGGTACATACCGGTACCCACCGGTATAGCGAAGCTTGGTCTTCCACTTGCTTCAACACTTGACGCAGCTTGACGAGGTGTCTTCTTCACAGCCGCTGTCTTTTCAACACTCCCTCTCGACTCGTTAGCTGCGGCACCTTGGATCCCAAGTCGATCGCGAATGTTTTCAAATTGTACAGCGGCGATCGGCTTGGTCATCATGTCTGCCAGCATATCTTGAGTCGGGCAATACTCCAAAACGACTTCACCTGATTCCACCTTCTCACGCACAAAATGGTAGCGTATGTCGATGTGTTTTGTTCTCTTATGGAACTCCGGGTTCTTGGCGAGAGCGATTGATCCTTGGTTGTCTTCATACATCTTGATCGCTTCGTCGCTTGTCATCTCACCAAGTTCCCCCAAAAGCACTTTGAGCCATACTGCTTCTTTGGTTGCTTCGGAAAGCGCCATGTATTCTGCTTTTGTTGAAGATAGCGCGACCGTCCGTTGTTTCTGTCTTTTCCAGCTGATGCATCCTCCGCTCATCATGAACACATAGCCGCTTGTACTTCGTCTTGACTCAATGTCGCCGGCCCAGTCTGCGTCGGTGTACCCGCAGATACGGCTTCCTTCTTCACGTGTAAACTCAAGACCATGATTGGGCGTTGCTTGCAGGTATCTCAGCACACGCTTCAAAGCTTGCCAGTGAGTCGGGCATGGGTCGGACGAGAACTGGGATAATGATCCCACTGCAGCAGCTAGATCCGGACGTGTGGCGACCATGAGATACATGATGCCTCCGACAGCACTTCGATATGGCACGTTGCACATGGTGTCTTCGTGCTTGCATTCTTGTTCACACATGTTCTTGGTTAGCTTCAGGCCGGGATCTTGAGGCGTCTTCACTGGCTTGCTGTTATCCATTCCGAACTTGGTTAACACGGACTTGAGAAACTTGGTTTGTTGTACGGTCACCATTCCCGTCTTACGGTCGTTCTTG
Organism: Peronospora matthiolae; assembly: GCA_921007115.2. Taxonomy (NCBI): domain Eukaryota; phylum Oomycota; class Peronosporomycetes; order Peronosporales; family Peronosporaceae; genus Peronospora; species Peronospora matthiolae. The sequence goes on along the minus strand of CAKLBY020000050.1, from coordinate 206,914 downwards.
ATCTCCATGCCGAGAAAGTAATCGAGCTCACCGAGATCCGTCATTTCGAAGCGTTTGCTCAGCGCCATCTTGGTTGACTTGAGGAGTTCGTTGTTGCTGCTGGCCAGGATGAGATCATCGACGTAGAGCACCACGAGAATCATGTCTTGGTCGTCTCGCTTGATGTAGATGCAGTGGTCCGATTCGCACTTCTTGAATCCCATCTTGATCATGAACCCATCGATTGTTTGGTTCCACATGCGAGGCGATTGCTTCAAGCCGTAGAGTGATCTCTTTAGCTTGCACACATAGTCCGGCTGTGTTGCATCCAGGTATCCGTCCGGCTGGTCCATGTAGATGTCTTCGTTGAGGGAGCCGTTAAGAAACGCTGTCTTGACGTCCATCTGATGTAGCATTAGGCCGTACTTAGCCGCCATACTGAGCACCACACGAATCGATGTGAACTTGGCCACCGGTGCGAAAGTTTCTTCATAGTCAACTCCGAATTTCTGTGAGAATCCTTTGGCCACAAGTCTTGCCTTGAAACGTTCAACTTCGCCATCTTGATTCTCCTTTACACGAAAAACCCATCGGCACCCGATGGCCTTGCGACCTTTCGGAAGAGGCACGATTTCCCACGTGTCGTTTCTCTGAAGCGAATCGAACTCCGAGTCACACGCTTCTTTCCACTTGCCGGAGTCGCTTGATTCCATCGCCGACTTGAATGTAGTCGGCGTTTCCCCACTGAATCAACGATGTAGGCTGCTTCAAAATCCATTGCAGCCGCTGACACATGCTCAAGCGACGGACCTCTGTATGTTCTTCGCTTGGGACTTGGAATGACGGTAGCTTTCTCAAGTGATTGAGTGCGCGTGTGTCTCTTGATGTTGCTCTTCGAAGACCTGGTGTCTTCGTTGTCATCGTCGCTCGAGTCCATGTCGTCGTCAGTTTTACCTTCTTCTTTTTCTTCGTCCTCATCATGATCATCAAACTCAACGACACTTGACTCATCGTTGTAGTTGCGCGGACCTTCATCAAACTTGTCTTCCATGAATGTGGCATCGCGACTGATCTTGATCGCTCCTGTTGACACTTCCTCAAATCGATATGACTTCTGGTGTTCGACGTATCCCAGGAAACGACAGAGTGATGACTTGGAGTCGAACTTCGCGCGTTTGTCTTGAGGCACTTGAACATACGCGTGGCATCCAAACACTTTAAGGTTGGCCAGAATCGGTTTCTTCATCGTCCACACTTGATATGGAGACTTGTCTTGGTGAATGGCACGTGTTGGACAGCGGTTTCGAAGAAACATCGCCGTCATCACTGCTTCACCCCAGTAGCTCTTTCCCAGTCCAGCGTGTTCCATCATGCAACGCGCACACTCGACCAGCGTGCGATTCATTCTCTCAGCTACTCCGTTTAGCTGAGGAGTATATGGGGGGGGTGAACCTTTGTTGTATTCCCCGTTCCGCGCAGAATCGTGCCAGCTTGTCGGACTTGTATTCACCCCCATTGTCGCTTTGAAGGTACTTCACGCGCTTTCCGGTTTGCGTTTCGGCCATCGCAGCGTATTCCATGAACTTCGCCGCAACTTCAGATTTGCTCTTGAGCAGATAGACGACACAGTATCTTGACTTGTCATCAATGAATGTCACGAAGTACCGTTTTCCACTGAAAGTTGCCATCGACATCGGTCCGCATACGTCGCTGTGAATCACTTCGAGGAGTTTGGAGGTGCGAGCTGTAGTGTTTGATTGGAAGCGCACTCGAGTCTGTTTTCCCAGAGCACAACCTTCACACACGTCCCACTTCTTCACCGAAGATATGTCGATGCCAATTCCAATGTTCTTCGTCACGATGCAATTGAGTCCATCGTGACCTATGTGGCCAAGCCGAAGGTGCCAGAGGTACGACTTGGTGCCCCCTTGACATCCCGACGACTTGGCTGCATTTGCTTGTTCCGGCGCCACTGGAGTCATTTGCAGCTTGAACAGTCCTTTACCTTCACGGGCACCAATTTTCCACTTGGTCCCTTTCGCTTCTCCATAGCACCCATCCTTCGTGAACGTCACTGGGCCGACATCCTTGGTGAAGCGGCCGACCGAGAACAGGTTTCTGGATAACTTTGGGATGTGCCACACGTTTGTGAGCACACCTTTCTTCATCCCTTGGGGTGTCTTCATCGACATGACAATGTCCCCACTGCCGATTGCTTGGACGATTCCATCATCCGCGAGATGGACATCCACAGCGTCAAACCCCTTGTAGTTCCGCATGAACTTCTTGGAGCACGTCATGTGCTGCGTCGCCCCGGAGTCGACCAGCCAGATGTCGCTCGATTTCGCAGATGTCGTTTCACCGATCGAAAAGAGGTAGTCGCCCGAGTCTTCTTCTTGAGCGACGTTTGCACATTGTGATCGATAGCAGTCGCCGCTGTCTTGAGCACGCTGTGGCCGGTGTCTCTCCGTGTTTTCTTGGATGCGCGAGGGGCACTCCGCCATCCAGTGACCAATCTTTCCGCAATTGTGGCACGGCCAGGACTTCTTCACTGGTCGCCCTTTGCGCTGATTGTCCCTTGTGATGAACGCTTGACCTTGCGAAGCTTCATCACCTTTACTTCCTTGCTCCTTCCGCTTCATTTCTTCATGAAGCAGTCGAGACGTCACGAGCTCCCAGCTAAGAGTGTCTGAGCGCGACTCCAAAGCTGTGATCAAGAATTGATACGAGTCACTCAGGCTGCCGAGAAGTGTGATCACCAGATCGTCCTCGCAGACTGGAGCCCCCACCGCTTCTAGCTGTTCCGCCAGCGTCTTGAGCTTGTTGATGTGTTCGAGCACATCGTCGCCTTCTTCCATCATTGTCGTGAAGAAGCGACGGCGCAAGAACAGCTTGTTGGCAAGACTCTTCTTCTCGAAGTGGTCTTCCAACCTTGACCATGCGTCGCATGCACCACTTGCCGACCGGACCAACGGTAGCTGGGAATCTTCCATGGCTAGACAGATCACTGCCATCGCCTTTCTTGACTTCCTCTTGTACGTCGCTTGGTCCAACTGAGTCTCGCACTGTTCCGCCTTGATCTCACCGCTGACGACCTCCCATAAGTTCCGCTCCTCAAGCACCATCCGCATCTTGAACTTCCAGGCGTGGAAGTTAGTTCCATCGAACTTGGAGATGCGGAGGGAGGGAGGCGTCCATGGCAGCTAAGCTTGAATTGTTGGCGGTTTCAGAGTCTGACGAACTTGGGCTCATAACCTGATGAACTTTAGACTTCTTGGTCCGAGTGCAAAACGCAAAGTGAATATATATTTATAATAGGTACTTAGTTCGCAACTTTGAATACTACCTCTAAGCCTATTATTCGCAGTGACGTCATCCAGTGACGTCACCCACTGACGTCACCCACTGACGTCATGCAATGACGTCATCCAGTGACGTCATTTCCTGACTTCGCCCTTACTGGTACATACCGGTACCCACCGGTATAGCGAAGCTTGGTCTTCCACTTGCTTCAACACTTGACGCAGCTTGACGAGGTGTCTTCTTCACAGCCGCTGTCTTTTCAACAGACGTGGCGATCCGTTTGTTGCGCAGTCTCCCCAAGAGCTATGAGAACGTTGCGTTGTAACTTGAGCGCGAGGCGAAGAGAAAACGAAGCGGAGAGACCGGAGAGAACGAAGCAGAGAACACTTGCTCACTTGAGGGAGGATTCGAAAGTGATTGATTTATAGGTCTTAACTTCTGCCTACCCTAGACTGCATCCAATCACATGGTGCATCTAATCAACCTGATTTACACGCGTCCAATCATCCTACGCGTCTAATCATCTCTGAGGTAATTACCGATGTAAAAACTATCTCGTAAGAACTACGCGCTAGGTTCGGATTGTACCGGTAACCCTCAATACGTTGTTCTCAACTTGGAGATGAGCAGCGCAGAACTGCGGTCGCAAGACGTCGTGAGAGTGCTTACGAATGAGCACATCAAGAGACAACAAAACAAGACGACATTGGTGAAGACTGAAGAAGCGACCAAGGCCTTCAGCACGAGCGTGAATTCCGTCAATGTACGTTCTGCGGAAGATTGGGGCACATGGTGATAAAGTGCTGGACCAAACAGAGGGAAGATGACCGAGGAGATCGACGCAGCGGCAACAAGGGCCGTGCCATTGGGCTCGTGGACGCGGAGCAAATCAAGTCCAATGGCACGGCTACAACGGCAACGGCAACAACTAAGACCATGATCGAGTGGCGTTTGCTGTTTTGCTGGAATGCGAGCTTTCGACAGCCAAGACCATGGTGGGAATGTGGGCGATTTACAGCAGCAACGTACCACATCTTCAATGAAAAGTCCAAGTTTGAAGTTCTGGACGAGCGCAATGAAGGTGATGTGCTGGTTGCAGACGGAAACAAGGCTGCGATCAATAGAGTTGGGACTATCGTCGAAAAGGTGGTCCTACCAAACGGTGAAGAGCGCGAAGTTGAAATCGAGGATGCACTTAATGTCTCAAGCATGAACAAGAACCTACTGTCGATACCCCAGATTAACAAAAGCGGCAAGTTCCAAGTGGTGTTTGATAAAAGTGAGATAAAGAGTTTGCACAAAGACTCCAAGCAAGTGGTGGCGATGGCGGATATTATGAATGGACCCTACTGGCTTCGCACATCACAACGATCTGTGATTGCTACTTCGCGGCTGAAATTTGAAGATATCTATGCGCGAATGGGCCATGCTTCAGTCGACGTACTTCGCAAGATGGTGACAAGCAACATGATTAAAGACGCTTACATCCCTTTCAAACCGAATGGACCAAGTGTGTGTCGAGGATGTCAGGAAGGGAAGATGGTTCAAAACCATTCTCGAGAAACCGTGACAAGCGCACCTTCAATACCTTCGAGATGCTCCACTTCGACACCTGAGGACCCATGGAAGACAAATCTTTAAGAAGCAGTGTTGTTAGGTGTGAAGCTTGACGACCGAAACTGGGAGTGATGCTGGGAGTCCACTCGGAAGACCGGAGAAGACACTTGGGGGGTAGATGGAAGATTGGAAAGTGATTGATTATCGGGGCTTACTACTTACTACATGATTTATATGTGGTGCATATATAAATCATGTGAAGCGTCTCATCATCCTACGCGTCTAATCTGATGAACTTTAGACTTCTTGGTCCGAGTGCAAAACGTAAAGTGAATATATATTTATAATAGGTACTTAGTTCGCAACTTTGAATACTACCTCTAAGCCTATTATTCGCAGTGACGTCATCCAGTGACGTCACCCACTGACGTCACCCACTGACGTCATGCAATGACGTCATCCAGTGACGTCATTTCCTGACTTCGCCCTTACTGGTACATACCGGTACCCACCGGTATAGCGAGGCTTGGTCTTCCACTTGCTTCAACACTTGACGCAGCTTGACGAGGTGTCTTCTTCACAGCCGCTGTCTTTTCAACACTCCCTCTCGACTCGTTAGCTGCGGCACCTTGGATCCCAAGTCGATCGCGAATGTTTTCAAATTGTACAGCGGCGATCGGCTTGGTCATCATGTCTGCCAGCATATCTTGAGTCGGGCAATACTCCAAAACGACTTCACCTGATTCCACCTTCTCACGCACAAAATGGTAGCGTATGTCGATGTGTTTTGTTCTCTTATGGAACTCCGGGTTCTTGGCGAGAGCGATTGATCCTTGGTTGTCTTCATACATCTTGATCGCTTCGTCGCTTGTCATCTCACCAAGTTCCCCCAAAAGCACTTTGAGCCATACTGCTTCTTTGGTTGCTTCGGAAAGCGCCATGTATTCTGCTTCTGTTGAAGATAGCGCGACCGTCCGTTGTTTCTGGCTTTTCCAGCTGATGCATCCTCCGCTCATCATGAACACATATCCGCTTGTACTTCGTCTTGACTCAATGTCGCCGGCCCAGTCTGCGTCGGTGTACCCGCAGATACGGCTTCCTTCTTCACGTGTAAACTCAAGACCATGATTGGGCGTTGCTTGCAGGTATCTCAGCACACGCTTCAAAGCTTGCCAGTGAGTCGGGCATGGGTCGGACGAGAACTGGGATAATGATCCCACTGCAGCAGCTAGATCCGGACGTGTGGCGACCATGAGATACATGATGCCTCCGACAGCACTTCGATATGGCACGTTGCACATGGTGTCTTCGTGCTTGCATTCTTGTTCACACATGTTCTTGGTTAGCTTCAGGCCGGGATCTTGAGGCGTCTTCACTGGCTTGCTGTTATCCATTCCGAACTTGGTTAACACGGACTTGAGAAACTTGGTTTGTTGTACAGTCACCATTCCCGTCTTACGGTCGTTCTTGATCTCCATGCCGAGAAAGTAATCGAGCTCACCGAGATCCGTCATTTCGAAGCGTTTGCTCAGCGCCATCTTGGTTGACTTGAGGAGTTCGTTGTTGCTGCTGGCCAGGATGAGATCATCGACGTAGAGCACCACGAGAATCATGTCTTGGTCGTCTCGCTTGATGTAGATGCAGTGGTCCGATTCGCACTTCTTGAATCCCATCTTGATCATGAACCCATCGATTGTTTGGTTCCACATGCGAGGCGATTGCTTCAAGCCGTAGAGTGATCTCTTTAGCTTGCACACATAGTCCGGCTGTGTTGCATCCAGGTATCCGTCCGGCTGGTCCATGTAGATGTCTTCGTTGAGGGAGCCGTTAAGAAACGCTGTCTTGACGTCCATCTGATGCAGCATTAGGCCGTACTTGGCCGCCATACTGAGCACCACACGAATCGATGTGAACTTGGCCACCGGTGCGAAAGTTTCTTCATAGTCAACTCCGAATTTCTGTGAGAATCCTTTGGCCACAAGTCTTGCCTTGAAACGTTCAACTTCGCCATCTTGATTCTCCTTTACACGAAAAACCCATCGGCACCCGATGGCCTTGCGACCTTTCGGAAGAGGCACGATTTCCCACGTGTCGTTTCTCTGAAGCGAATCGAACTCCGAGTCACACGCTTCTTTCCACTTGCCGGAGTCGCTTGATTCCATCGCCGACTTGAATGTAGTCGGCGTTTCCCCCACTGAATCAACGATGTAGGCTGCTTCAAAATCCATTGCAGCCGCTGACACATGCTCAAGCGACGGACCTCTGTATGTTCTTCGCTTGGGACTTGGAATGACGGTAGCTTTCTCAAGTGATTGAGTGCGCGTATGTCTCTTGATGTTGCTCTTCGAAGACCTGGTGTCTTCGTTGTCATCGTCGCTCGAGTCCATGTCGTCGTCAGTTTTACCTTCTTCTTTTTCTTCGTCCTCATCATGATCATCAAACTCAACGACACTTGACTCATCGTTGTAGTTGCGCGGACCTTCATCAAACTTGTCTTCCATGAATGTGGCATCGCGACTGATCTTGATCGCTCCTGTTGACACTTCCTCAAATCGATATGACTTCTGGTGTTCGGCGTATCCCAGGAAACGACAGAGTGATGACTTGGAGTCGAACTTCGCGCGTTTGTCTTGAGGCACTTGAACATACGCGTGGCATCCAAACACTTTAAGGTTGGCCAGAATCGGTTTCTTCATCGTCCACACTTGATATGGAGACTTGTCTTGGTGAATGGCACGTGTTGGACAGCGGTTTCGAAGAAACATCGCCGTCATCACTGCTTCACCCCAGTAGCTCTTTCCCAGTCCAGCGTGTTCCATCATGCAACGCGCACACTCGACCAGCGTGCGATTCATTCTCTCAGCTACTCCGTTTAGCTGAGGAGTATATGGGGGTGTGAACCTTTGTTGTATTCCCCGTTCCGCGCAGAATCGTGCCAGCTTGTCGGACTTGTATTCACCCCCATTGTCGCTTTGAAGGTACTTCACGCGCTTTCCGGTTTGCGTTTCGGCCATCGCAGCGTATTCCATGAACTTCGCCGCTGTCTTGAGCACGCTGTGGCCGGTGTCTCTCCGTGTTTTCTTGGATGCGCGAGGGGCACTCCGCCATCCAGTGACCAATCTTTCCGCAATTGTGGCACGGCCAGGACTTCTTCACTGGTCGCCCTTTGCGCTGATTGTCCCTTGTGATGAACGCTTGACCTTGCGAAGCTTCATCACCTTTACTTCCTTGCTCCTTCCGCTTCATTTCTTCATGAAGCAGTCGAGACGTCACGAGCTCCCAGCTAAGAGTGTCTGAGCGCGACTCCAAAGCTGTGATCAAGAATTGATACGAGTCACTCAGGCTGCCGAGGAGTGTGATCACCAGATCGTCCTCGCAGACTGGAGCCCCCACCGCTTCTAGCTGTTCCGCCAGCGTCTTGAGCTTGTTGATGTGTTCGAGTACATCGTCGCCTTCTTCCATCATTGTCGTGAAGAAGCGACGGCGCAAGAACAGCTTGTTGGCAAGACTCTTCTTCTCGAAGTGGTCTTCCAACCTTGACCATGCGTCGCATGCACCACTTGCCGACCGGACCAACGGTAGCTGGGAATCTTCCATGGCTAGACAGATCACTGCCATCGCCTTTCTTGACTTCCTCTTGTACGTCGCTTGGTCCAACTGAGTCTCGCACTGTTCCGCCTTGATCTCACCGCTGACGACCTCCCATAGGTCCCGTTCCTCCAGCACCATCTGCATCTTGAACTTCCAGGCGTGGAAGTTAGTTCCATCGAACTTGGAGATGCGGAGGGAGGAGGCGTCCATGGCAGCTAAGCTTGAATTGTTGGCGGTTTCAGAGTCTGACGAACTTGGGCTCATAACCTGATGAACTTTAGACTTCTTGGTCCGAGTGCAAAACGCAAAGTGAATATATATTTATAATAGGTACTTAGTTCGCAACTTTGAATACTACCTCTAAGCCTATTATTCGCAGTGACGTCATCCAGTGACGTCACCCACTGACGTCACCCACTGACGTCATGCAATGACGTCATCCAGTGACGTCATTTCCTGACTTCGCCCTTACTGGTACATACCGGTACCCACCGGTATAGCGAGGCTTGGTCTTCCACTTGCTTCAACACTTGACGCAGCTTGACGAGGTGTCTTCTTCACAGCCGCTGTCTTTTCAACATAATCAACTATGGTAATTACCGTAAGAACTACGTCGTAAATACTAAGCTGAACAGGCGGTTCGGATTGGACCGGTCACGGTTACCAATACTGGTAGGAAACCAATGACCGTCAACAGGCAGCAAGTATCTGCTGCTTATCGCGGATGAAACCAGCGGATGCATAGAGGATTTTTGTCTGCATGCCAAGTCGGGGAGTGAGGAGTGAATCAAGAGGTACATCACGATTGTCCAAAAGCAGATCAACATAAAGGTCAAGTTTTTGTGACACGATAGATCCCGCGAGTTTGCGACAAGCTCGCTTCAAGATTTCTACGAAGTCGAAGGCATCGAACAGCAAACCACGGTGTCATCCGCTGATCAAGCCAACGGAACTGCTGAACGCGCAATTCGGACTATCGTCACCATCGGTCGTAGCATGCTCCATCATGCCAAGTTGGACAAGTGCTTCTGGGCTGAAGCGGCAATGACGGCCGTCTATGTGAAGAACCGTTTGCCGTCACCCAAGATTCCACACAAGACACCGTTCGAGATTGTCTACAATTCCAAGTCAAGTGTCAAGCACATGCGCGGTTTTGGGTGCCACACTTACATCTTAACTCTGAAGGAGAAACAACTCAAGCGGAATCCCAAGGCACGTACTGGGTTAATTTTGGCTACGAAGAAATGTCTAAGGCTTATCGAGTTTATGACATTGAAGTGGGGCAGGAGACGATAAGTCGTGATGTCAACTTTGAAGAGTCAGCCTTTGGACTTTCTATGCTGATTTCCGATGACGGTGTTGATGGACAGGACGTCGAATCCTTTGATCTTGATGATAAAGATCCGCTTCCTAGATACTTCAAAATGAATAGGAATGCGCAAGGCCTAACTCAGTCACGAAGATGAAGATGCAAATATGCCCCGAGCAGTGCGCCAACGACCCAGATTGGAAGGGGCAAGTGCTTCAGACGACCTCTCTCTTCACGTCGAGCCAATAAAGATGAAGGAAGTCAGTCGAGCAACGTGACACACCAACTTCTTTCGTATTTCAACAGGTAAGTGCAAACGCTGTCGAAGCAGCAGTGCATCTTTGAGCCCGTCGATATTTAGAGAAGCAGTGACTGGCCCGGACCAAGCGCACTAGCGCAAGGCAATTAATGCAGAGCTCGAGTCAATGCGACTTCGCGTGTGTTTCGTGCTGCCAAGTTACCCAACGGGTGAAGCGCCATTGGCACAAAGTGAGTCTTCAAGATCAAGCGCAAGGCGGATGGGTCGATCGATAAATACAAAGCACGACTTGCGGCCAAGGGTTTTCGCCAAAGTTATGACATCGACTACACGGAGACGTTCTCGCCCGTGGTCAAGTACGTGATGCTGTGCATAGTAATCGCGAGCACCAAGTACTTCAAATGGTCACTGGACTAACTGGACATGGTGAAAGCCTTCTTGTACGGAAAGATGAAAAAAAGGTGTTCTGCGCGATCCCAGCAGGTGTCGACAGTGATGAAGACTTTGACTGCATCGAATTGGCGAAGGCGATCTACGGACTGAAACAAGCATTGCGGGTATGGAGCGAGACTTTGTATGACTTTGTTTGCTCGATTGTATTTCAACAGTCCGACTTCGACCCATGCCTCTATCTCAAGGTCGCAAGCGGAAAGTGCGTGCTGTTTTTGGTCTCGTCGATGATGTGCTGGCAACGGGCAGTTCGACTGAGGTAATTGTGCGCACCGAGAGTGACTTCAAAAGGCGTTTCGATATGACTGACAGCGGCAAGTGCGCGTTCGTATTGGGCATCGAGCTGGTGAACAACATCGACGGTAGTGTGACAATGTGTCAGCGACGATACGTGGACGATGTTCTCAAGCGTTTTGGCATGAGTGATTGCAAGGCCGTCATCAGTCCAACGGATATCAGTTCTCGACTCACACCAAGCGACGCAGCATCCAAGAACAACGCTCCGTCTCGTGAAGCAGTAGGTGCTTTGATGCACTTAATGACCGCGAAAAGACCGGACATTGCTTTTGTTGTGGGCTACGTTTCGCGTTCCATGGAGAACCCCAAGTCGAGCATTGGATGGCAGTCAAGCGAATTCTTCGTTATCTACAAGAAACCAAGTCACACGGCATCTTCGTTAAACCCGACAACAAGGTGGATTTATGTGGCGACTCGGATGCAGACTAGCCCAGTGATCATGAAGACCGCAAGTCGACTTCAGAATGTGCGTCTATCCTGATGGGTGCTCCGATAAGCTGGAAAAGCAAGAAGCAGTCAAGTGTGTCGCTGTCAACAAGTGAAGCTGAGTACATTGCGCTAAGTCTGGCAATTAAAGAAGGCAAGTGGGTGCATCGCCTGTTATGCGAGATTCTGAATGCCGCAGAGGACAAGCCCAGACCCGAGCTCAAGATCATGGAAGACAATCAATCGTGCATCAAGATGACGAAGAATCCTGTGAACCATGGTCGGGCCAATCACGTCAACACCAAGTACCACCACAGTCGCGATGAAGTCAAGCGTGGTGATGACAAGTCGGAGTACTGTGAGACTGCGATGATGATGGCGGACATCATGACAAAGGGACTGCCAGGACCGCGTCACAGGGAATTGACGGCAGCGCTTGGCATACACGCGTGTTCGCATTGAGGGGGCGTATCGTGGGTTGACGGTTAAGGTACTATTATCAGATACCGTGGAAACCGTAAACCTGTCCAAGTCGGTCTCGCGTAATTACGGTGAGCGCTTACCAATGATTAGACGCATAGGAAGATTGGATGACCTACATGTTCTATGATTTATGATTTAAATGTGCAAAATACATGAATCAGGACACGGATCAATCAGGTAGCTTAAACAACCCAGAAATAAATTCACTTCCAAAGATTTCCTTCTCCGTCGTAAGTCGTCTACACTTTGCAGTGCAGACTTCTTTCGTTTCTTCAAGCTTCGGTTCTCTCATCAAGTTCTCTTCAGACTTTAACAGGTTATAAGCCTAAGCGCGATGTCCTCTGCTCAAGATTCCGCCACCAAGATCTGCATCGACAAATTCGATGGTAAAAAATATGCGACGTGGAGCCGCTACATGCGCGGCGTGTTCCTGACCAAGTCGACGTGGTACGTAGTCATCCGGGAGACCACCCCCGCCTTCGCTGATCCTCGCGCTAGTGACGAGTATGTCAAGACGAACTACATTGCGATCGGCTTGATGCTGCCTCAGATGAGCGCGGATTACCATGATGTGGTTGATGAGTGTAAAGAAGCGTGGGTTGCGTGGGCACGGTTGAAGACTCTCTACGGCGGATCTCAGAAGGTGGGATGCATCTACTTGAAGCGCCAGCTGTTCAGCATGGAGATGGAGGAAGGCGGCAATGTCATGCATCATTGCAACAACGTTCTCAACATCAGCGCTAAGTTCAGCAGCGTCGGCGCTAAGATGGAGGACAAAGACGTGGCGATCCGTTTGTTGCGCAGTCTCCCCAAGAGCTATGAGAACGTTGTTCTCAACTTGGAGATGAGCAGCGCAGAACTGCGGTCGCAAGACGTCGTGAGAGTGCTTACGAATGAGCACATCAAGAGACAACAAAACAAGACGACATTGGTGAAGACTGAAGAAGCGACCAAGGCCTTCAGCACGAGCGTGAATTCCGTCAATGTACGTTCTGCGGAAGATTGGGGCACATGGTGATAAAGTGCTGGACCAAACAGAGGGAAGACGACCGAGGAGATCGACGCAGCGGCAACAAGGGCCGTGCCATTGGGCTCGTGGACGCGGAGCAAATCAAGTCCAATGGCACGGCTACAACGGCAACGGCAAACACTACGACCATGATCGAGTGGCGTTTGCTGTTTCGCTGGAATGCGAGCTTTCGACAGCCAAGACCATGGTGGGAATTGTTGACGGTCATCGGTTTCTACCAGTATTGGTAACCGTGACCGGTCCAATCCGAACCGCCTGTTCAGCTTAGTATTTACGACGTAGTTCTTACGGTAATTACCATAGTTGATTAGACGCGTAGGATGATGAGACGCTTCACATGATTTATATGTGCACCACATATAAATCATGTAGTAAGTAGTAAGCCCCGATAATCAATCACTTTCCAATCTTCCATCTACCCCAAGTGTCTTCTCCGGTCTTCCGAGTGGACTCTCAGCATCCCTCCCAGTTTCGGTCGTCAAGCTCTTCATCATTCAACAGGTTATGAGCCCAAGCACGATGTCCTCTGCCCATGATGCCACCACCAAGATCTCCATCGACAAGTTCGACGGCGACAACTACGCGACGTGGAGCCGCTACATGCGTGGCGTGTTCCTGACCAAGTCGGCGTGGCACGTGGTGAACCGGGAGACCACCCCCACCTTCGCCGATCCTCGCGCCAGTGACGACTACGTCAAGACGAACAACATTGCGTTCGGCTTGATGCTGCTGCACATGAGCGCAGATTATCATCACGTGGTTGATGACTGTGAAGAGGCGTGGGTCGCGTGGGCGCGTTTGAAGACGCTGTACGGCGGGTCGCAGAAGGCTGGACGCATCTACTTGAAGCGCCAGCTCTTCAGTATGGAGATGGCGAAGGCGGCAATATGCTGCATCATTGCAATGAGGTCCTCAACATCAGCGCGAAGCTGGCTAGCATCGGCGCCAAGATGAAGGACGAGGACGTTGCGATCTGCTTACTGCGCAGTCTGCCCAAGAGTTTTGAGAACGTAGTTCTCAACTTGGAGATGAGCAGCGCAGAGCTTCGATCGCGGGACGTCGTGAAAGTGCTCACGAACGAGCATATCAAGCGGCAAGGTGACAAGACGACATCGGTGAAGACTGAAGACGCGGCCAAGGCGTTCAGTACCGAGCGTGAACCTCGCCAGTGTACATACTGCGGAAAATTGGGGGCACACGGCGGAGCGGTGCTGGACCAAGCAGAAGGACGAGAATCAAGGTGGAGCTCGACGCGGCGGCAACAATGCTCGTGGACGCGGAGCCAACAACGTTCAGTGGCGAACCAACAGCAACTACGACGACAACTGCGATCGAGTTGCGTTCGCGGTTTCGCTGGAGGCCGGACTTTCGACGGGCAAGAATATGCCAGGGATGTGGGCAGTCGACAGCGGTGCGACGCATCACATCTGCAACGACAAGGCCAAGTTTGCAAGCCTGAATGAGCGAGAGGAAGGCGAACTATCAGTGGCTGATGGCAGCAAGGCTGCGATCAAGGGTGTGGGAACCATCATGGAACGGGTGGTTCTGCCCAATGGTGACGAACGCGACATCGAGATCAAGGACGCGCTGTTCGTACCAAGCATGAGCAAGAATCTGCTTTCGGTGCCACAGATCAACAAGGGTGGCAGGTTCCAAGTCGTGTTCGATGGATCCAAGATGCAAGTGAAGCGCAAGAATTCCACACAAGTCGTGGCAACAGCGGATCTCGTCGATGGACTTTACTGGCTGCGGACTCCTCAACGATCGGCAAATGCAGCAACACGCAATGGGACCATCGACTTGCATGCGCGCATGGGTCATGCACCTCTCGAAGTTCTGCGCAAGATGGTGGCCACTGGCATGATCAAGGACGCCAAGGCACCTCTCAACTCGACTGGTCCAAGTGTGTGTCGCGGTTGCCAGCAAAGAAAGATGGTCCAAAAACCATTCCCAACCAACCGTGACAAACGCCAATATGGTATGTTCGAGTTGCTGCACTTCGACATCTGCGGGCCAATGGAACAAGTCTCGATCGGCGGCAGCAAATACTTACTGCTTGTGGTTGACGAAGCTAGCGGTTGCATGAAGGGCTTCTGTCTGCGGTCCAAGTCTGAGAGTGAAGACTGTATCAAGAACCACATCATCAAGATTCAAACACAGTTCGGCACGAAGATCAAGTTTGTTCGGCACGATGGAGCGCATGAATTTGCGACCAACTCGATCAAGACCTTCTACGAAGATCATGGTATCGAACAACAGATCACGGTGCCGTATGCACACCAGACCAACGGCACCGCAGAACGCGCGATAAGGACCATCGTCACGATCGGACGCAGCTTGTTGCATCATGCAAAGCTGGAGAAGTGTTTCTGGGCTGAAGCGGCAATGACGGCGATCTACATCAAGAACCGCCTGCCTTCACCCAAGATCGACCACAAGACTCCGTTCGAGATCGTGTACAAGTCGAAACCAAGTGTCAAGCACATGCGCGTGTTTGGATGTCGGGCGTTTATCCTGACACCAAGGGAGAAGCGATTGAAGTGGGACCCGAAGGCTCGTGAAGGGATGTTCATGGGCTACGAAGAAGTGTCAAAAGCTTATCGAGTGTACGACATTGAGGCGGACCAAGTGGTGATCAGTCGTGACATCACCTTCGACGAATCGACTTTTGACTTTTCGATGGACCGACCAAGTGACGATGATGAAGATGCGGAGTTGGATCTCGACCTCCTGGCGATCAACGAGGACGACGTGCGTCAAACTGTCTACAAGCAGACTGGCAAGCGCAAGAGTGAAGCAAGACCCGGCATGTCACGTTCAGCTCGCCCTCGAACTGGATTGGAACAAGCAAGTGCGCCGGCACACGTCTCCAACCGTCACCAGAAACGACGATCAAGTGCTCCAGAAACGATGTCTGATGACGAAGAAGATGCAAGCGTCTACGATCAAGATGACGACTCGACGCCTCCAACATTTTGGCGTGCAAGTGCAAACGCAGTGGAAGCAACGGACCTAGCAGAACCTGTGACTTTTCAAGACGCGATCAATGGTCCTGATCAAGCTCACTGGCGAAATGCTGTGAAGGCGGAACTCAAGTCGATGCATCTTCGTGGAGTTTTCCGTGCGGCAAAACTACCAAGAGGCCAAGGCGCGATCGGCACCAAGTGGGTGTTCAAGATCAAGCGCAAAGCGGATGGATCGGTCGAGAAATACAAGGCGCGTCTCGTTGCCAAGGGCTTCAAGCAGAAGTACGGCATCGACTACACAGAGACGTTCTCGCCCGTGGTCAAGTACGTGACACTGCGTATGGTGATCGCGATCACCAAGTATTTCGACTGGCCACTGGACCAACTCGATGTGGTGACAGCCTTTCTCTACGGAGTGATGAAGGAGAAGGTGTACTGCGTGGTACCAGAAGGCGTCGAGATGGATGGCGACTTCGACTGTCTCGAGTTGGTGAAGGCGATCTACGGTCTCAAGCAAGCTTCACGTGTGTGGAACGAGACTTTCGATGAGTTCGTATGCTCTATCGGTTTCGAAGCGTCGGCGTTCGACCCATGTCTCTACATCAAGGTTGTGGATGGTCACTGCGTGCTGCTGCTGGTATACGTGGATGACGTGTTGGTCACCGGCAGCTCGCTCGAGTTGATTGCGCAAACGAAGGCCGACCTCAAGATGCGTTTCGAGATGACCGACAGCGGCAAGTGTACCTTTGTACTGGGCATCGAACTGGTGGACGAATCGGATGGCAGCGTGACGATGTGCCAGCGACGGTATGTCAACGACATCCTCAAGCGCTTCGGCATGGATGAGTGCAAGGCCACATCAAGTCCGGTCGACTTGAGCACTCGGCTTGTCGCAAGCACCGAAGCGGCCAAGATCGACGTTCCGTTTCGTGAAGCTGTGGGAGCTTTGATGCACTTGACGACTGCGACGCGCCCGGACATTGCGTATGCTGTGGGGTACGTCTCGCGCTTCATGGAGAATCCGCAGCAAGAACATTGGACGGCGGTGAAGCGCATCTTTCGTTACTTGCAAGGGACCAAGTCGCACGGACTCCGATTCCAGCCAAGCGATAAAATCGACTTTCGTGGCTACTCGGACGCGGACTGGGCCGGCGACCACGCTGATCGCAAGTCGACTTCGGGTTACACTTTCATGCTGATGGGTGCTCCTGTGAGTTGGGGAAGCAAGAAGCAGTCAAGTGTGTCGCTGTCGACGAGTGAAGCGGAATACATCGCACTGAGTCTGGCCATCCAGGAAGGCAAGTGGGTGCATCGCCTGCTATGCGAGATTTTGGCGGCCGCAAACGAACCAGGACCGGACCTCGTCATCCGTGAAGACAACCAGTCCTGCATCAAGATGACAAAGAATCCGGTGAATCATGGCCGCGCCAAGCACATCGACATCAAGTACCATCACATCCGTGATGAGGTCAAGCGCGGTGAAGTGCAGCTCGAGTATTGCGAGACTTCCGTGATGATGGCGGACATCATGACCAAGGGACTTTCGGGACCTCGTCACAAGGACTTGACGACGGCTCTCGGCATTCGTGCGAGTCCGGATTGAGGGGGCGTGTTGACGGTCATCGGTTTCTACCAGTATTGGTAACCGTGACCGGTCCAATCCGAACCGCCTGTTCAGCTTAGTATTTACGACGTAGTTCTTACGGTAATTACCATAGTTGATTAGACGCGTAGGATGATGAGACGCTTCACATGATTTATATGTGCACCACATATAAATCATGTAGTAAGTAGTAAGCCCCGATAATCAATCACTTTCCAATCTTCCATCTACCCCAAGTGTCTTCTCCGGTCTTCCGAGTGGACTCTCAGCATCCCTCCCAGTTTCGGTCGTCAAGCTCTTCATCATTCAACAGGAATGTGGGCGATTTACAGCAGCAACGCACCACATCTTCTATGAAAAGTCCAAGTTTGAAGTTCTGGACGAGCGCAATGAAGGTGATGTGCTGGTTGCAGACGGAAACAAGGCTGCGATCAATAGAGTTGGGACTATCGTCGAAAAGGTGGTCCTACCAAACGGTGAAGAGCGCGAAGTTGAAATCGAGGATGCACTTAATGTCTCAAGCATGAACAAGAACCTACTGTCGATACCCCAGATTAACAAAAGCGGCAAGTTCCAAGTGGTGTTTGATAAAAGTGAGATAAAGAGTTTGCACAAAGACTCCAAGCAAGTGGTGGCGATGGCGGATATTATGAATGGACCCTACTGGCTTCGCACATCACAACGATCTGTGATTGCTACTTCGCGGCTGAAATTTGAAGATATCCATGCGCGAATGGGCCATGCTTCAGTCGACGTACTTCGCAAGATGGTGACAAGCAACATGATTAAAGACGCTTACATCCCTTTCAAACCGAATGGACCAAGTGTGTGTCGAGGATGTCAGGAAGGGAAGATGGTTCAAAACCATTCTCGAGAAACCGTGACAAGCGCACCTTCAATACCTTCGAGATGCTCCACTTCGACACCTGAGGACCCATGGAAGACAAATCTTTAAGAAGCAGTGCTGTTAGGTGTGAAGCTTGACGACCGAAACTGGGAGTGATGCTGGGAGTCCACTCGGAAGACCGGAGAAGACACTTGGGGGGTAGATGGAAGATTGGAAAGTGATTGATTATCGGGGCTTACTACTTACTACATGATTTATATGTGGTGCATATATAAATCATATGAAGCGTCTCATCATCCTACGCGTCTAATCAATTATGGTAATTACCGTAAGAACTACGTCGTAAATACTAAGCTGAACAGGCGGTTCGGATTGGACCGGTCACGGTTACCAATACTGGTAGGAAACCAATGACCGTCAACAGGCAGCAAGTATCTGCTGCTTATCGCGGATGAAACCAGCGGATGCATAGAGGATTTTTGTCTGCATGCCAAGTCGGGGAGTGAGGAGTGAATCAAGAGGTACATCACGATTGTCCAAAAGCAGATCAACATAAAGGTCAAGTTTTTGTGACACGATAGATCCCGCGAGTTTGCGACAAGCTCGCTTCAAGATTTCTACGAAGTCGAAGGCATCGAACAGCAAACCACGGTGTCATCCGCTGATCAAGCCAACGGAACTGCTGAACGCGCAATTCGGACTATCGTCACCATCGGTCGTAGCATGCTCCATCATGCCAAGTTGGACAAGTGCTTCTGGGCTGAAGCGGCAATGACGGCAGTCTATGTGAAGAACCGTTTGCCGTCACCCAAGATTCCACACAAGACACCGTTCGAGATTGTCTACAATTCCAAGTCAAGTGTCAAGCACATGCGCGGTTTTGGGTGCCACACTTACATCTTAACTCTGAAGGAGAAACAACTCAAGCGGAATCCCAAGGCACGTACTGGGTTAATTTTGGCTACGAAGAAATGTCTAAGGCTTATCGAGTTTATGACATTGAAGTGGGGCAGGAGACGATAAGTCGTGATGTCAACTTTGAAGAGTCAGCCTTTGGACTTTCTATGCTGATTTCCGATGACGGTGTTGATGGACAGGACGTCGAATCCTTTGATCTTGATGATAAAGATCCGCTTCCTAGATACTTCAAAATGAATAGGAATGCGCAAGGCCTAACTCAGTCACGAAGATGAAGATGCAAATATGCCCCGAGCAGTGCGCCAACGACCCAGATTGGAAGGGGCAAGTGCTTCAGACGACCTCTCTTCACGTCGAGCCAATAAAGATGAAGGAAGTCAGTCGAGCAACGTGACACACCAACTTCTTTCGTATTTCAACAGGTAAGTGCAAACGCTGTCGAAGCAGCAGTGCATCTTTGAGCCCGTCGATATTTAGAGAAGCAGTGACTGGCCCGGACCAAGCGCACTAGCGCAAGGCAATTAATGCAGAGCTCGAGTCAATGCGACTTCGCGTGTGTTTCGTGCGGCCAAGTTACCCAACGGGTGAAGCGCCATTGGCACAAAGTGAGTCTTCAAGATCAAGCGCAAGGCGGATGGGTCGATCGATAAATACAAAGCACGACTTGCGGCCAAGGGTTTTCGCCAAAGTTATGACATCGACTACACGGAGACGTTCTCGCCCGTGGTCAAGTACGTGATGCTGTGCATAGTAATCGCGAGCACCAAGTACTTCAAATGGTCACTGGACTAACTGGACATGGTGAAAGCCTTCTTGTACGGAAAGATGAAAAAAAAGGTGTTCTGCGCGATCCCAGCAGGTGTCGACAGTGATGAAGACTTTGACTGCATCGAATTGGCGAAGGCGATCTACGGACTGAAACAAGCATTGCGGGTATGGAGCGAGACTTTGTATGACTTTGTTTGCTCGATTGTATTTCAACAGTCCGACTTCGACCCATGCCTCTATCTCAAGGTCGCAAGCGGAAAGTGCGTGCTGTTTTTGGTCTCGTCGATGATGTGCTGGCAACGGGCAGTTCGACTGAGGTAATTGTGCGCACCGAGAGTGACTTGAAAAGGCGTTTCGATATGACTGACAGTGGCAAGTGCGCGTTCGTATTGGGCATCGAGCTGGTGAACAACATCGACGGTAGTGTGACAATGTGTCAGCGACGATACGTGGACGATGTTCTCAAGCGTTTTGGCATGAGTGATTGCAAGGCCGTCATCAGTCCAACGGATATCAGTTCTCGACTCACACCAAGCGACGCAGCATCCAAGAACAACGCTCCGTCTCGTGAAGCAGTAGGTGCTTTGATGCACTTAATGACCGCGAAAAGACCGGACATTGCTTTTGTTGTGGGCTACGTTTCGCGTTCCATGGAGAACCCCAAGTCGAGCATTGGATGGCAGTCAAGCGAATTCTTCGTTATCTACAAGAAACCAAGTCACACGGCATCTTCGTTAAACCCGACAACAAGGTGGATTTATGTGGCGACTCGGATGCAGACTAGCCCAGTGATCATGAAGACCGCAAGTCGACTTCAGAATGTGCGTCTATCCTGATGGGTGCTCCGATAAGCTGGAAAAGCAAGAAGCAATCAAGCGTATCGCTATCGACAAGCGAAGCAGAGTACGTCGCGCTAAGTCTGGCAATTAAAGAAGGCAAGTGGGTGCATCGCCTGTTATGCGAGATTCTGAATGCCGCAGAGGACAAGCCCAGACCCGAGCTCAAGATCATGGAAGACAATCAATCGTGCATCAAGATGACGAAGAATCCTGTGAACCATGGTCGGGCCAATCACGTCAACACCAAGTACCACCACAGTCGCGATGAAGTCAAGCGTGGTGATGACAAGTCGGAGTACTGTGAGACTGCGATGATGATGGCGGACATCATGACAAAGGGACTGCCAGGACCGCGTCACAGGGAATTGACGGCAGCGCTTGGCATACACGCGTGTTCGCATTGAGGGGGCGTATCGTGGGTTGACGGTTAAGGTACTATTATCAGATACCGTGGAAACCGTAAACCTGTCCAAGTCGGTCTCGCGTAATTACGGTGAGCGCTTACCAATGATTAGACGCATAGGAAGATTGGATGACCTACATGTTCTATGATTTATGATTTAAATGTGCAAAATACATGAATCAGGACATGGATCAATCAGGTAGCTTAAACAACCCAGAAATAAATTCACTTCCAAAGATTTCCTTCTCCGTCGTAAGTCGTCTACACTTTGCAGTGCAGACTTCTTTCGTTTCTTCAAGCTTCGGTTCTCTCATCAAGTTCTCTTCAGACTTTAACAGGTTATAAGCCTAAGCGCGATGTCCTCTGCTCAAGATTCCGCCACCAAGATCTGCATCGACAAATTCGATGGTAAAAAATATGCGACGTGGAGCCGCTACATGCGCGGCGTGTTCCTGACCAAGTCGACGTGGTACGTAGTCATCCGGGGAGACCACCCCCGCCTTCGCTGATCCTCGCGCTAGTGACGAGTATGTCAAGACGAACTACATTGCGATCGGCTTGATGCTGCCTCAGATGAGCGCGGATTACCATGATGTGGTTGATGAGTGTAAAGAAGCGTGGGTTGCGTGGGCACGGTTGAAGACTCTCTACGGCGGATCTCAGAAGGTGGGATGCATCTACTTGAAGCGCCAGCTGTTCAGCATGGAGATGGAGGAAGGCGGCAATGTCATGCATCATTGCAACAACGTTCTCAACATCAGCGCTAAGTTCAGCAGCGTCGGCGCTAAGATGGAGGACAAAGACGTGGCGATCCGTTTGTTGCGCAGTCTCCCCAAGAGCTATGAGAACGTTGTTCTCAACTTGGAGATGAGCAGCGCAGAACTGCGGTCGCAAGACGTCGTGAGAGTGCTTACGAATGAGCACATCAAGAGACAACAAAACAAGACGACATTGGTGAAGACTGAAGAAGCGACCAAGGCCTTCAGCACGAGCGTGAATTCCGTCAATGTACGTTCTGCGGAAGATTGGGGCACATGGTGATAAAGTGCTGGACCAAACAGAGGGAAGACGACCGAGGAGATCGACGCAGCGGCAACAAGGGCCGTGCCATTGGGCTCGTGGACGCGGAGCAAATCAAGTCCAATGGCACAGCTACAACGGCAACGGCAAACACTACGACCATGATCGAGTGGCGTTTGCTGTTTCGCTGGAATGCGAGCTTTCGACAGCCAAGACCATGGTGGGAATGTGGGCGATTTACAGCAGCAACGCACCACATCTTCTATGAAAAGTCCAAGTTTGAAGTTCTGGACGAGCGCAATGAAGGTGATGTGCTGGTTGCAGACGGAAACAAGGCTGCGATCAATAGAGTTGGGACTATCGTCGAAAAGGTGGTCCTACCAAACGGTGAAGAGCGCGAAGTTGAAATCGAGGATGCACTTAATGTCTCAAGCATGAACAAGAACCTACTGTCGATACCCCAGATTAACAAAAGCGGCAAGTTCCAAGTGGTGTTTGATAAAAGTGAGATAAAGAGTTTGCACAAAGACTCCAAGCAAGTGGTGGCGATGGCGGATATTATGAATGGACCCTACTGGCTTCGCACATCACAACGATCTGTGATTGCTACTTCGCGGCTGAAATTTGAAGATATCCATGCGCGAATGGGCCATGCTTCAGTCGACGTACTTCGCAAGATGGTGACAAGCAACATGATTAAAGACGCTTACATCCCTTTCAAACCGAATGGACCAAGTGTGTGTCGAGGATGTCAGGAAGGGAAGATGGTTCAAAACCATTCTCGAGAAACCGTGACAAGCGCACCTTCAATACCTTCGAGATGCTCCACTTCGACACCTGAGGACCCATGGAAGACAAATCTTTAAGAAGCAGTGCTGTTAGGTGTGAAGCTTGACGACCGAAACTGGGAGTGATGCTGGGAGTCCACTCGGAAGACCGGAGAAGACACTTGGGGGGTAGATGGAAGATTGGAAAGTGATTGATTATCGGGGCTTACTACTTACTACATGATTTATATGTGGTGCATATATAAATCATGTGAAGCGTCTCATCATCCTACGCGTCTAATCAATTATGGTAATTACCGTAAGAACTACGTCGTAAATACTAAGCTGAACAGGCGGTTCGGATTGGACCGGTCACGGTTACCAATACTGGTAGGAAACCAATGACCGTCAACAGGCAGCAAGTATCTGCTGCTTATCGCGGATGAAACCAGCGGATGCATAGAGGATTTTTGTCTGCATGCCAAGTCGGGGAGTGAGGAGTGAATCAAGAGGTACATCACGATTGTCCAAAAGCAGATCAACATAAAGGTCAAGTTTTTGTGACACGATAGATCCCGCGAGTTTGCGACAAGCTCGCTTCAAGATTTCTACGAAGTCGAAGGCATCGAACAGCAAACCACGGTGTCATCCGCTGATCAAGCCAACGGAACTGCTGAACGCGCAATTCGGACTATCGTCACCATCGGTCGTAGCATGCTCCATCATGCCAAGTTGGACAAGTGCTTCTGGGCTGAAGCGGCAATGACGGCAGTCTATGTGAAGAACCGTTTGCCGTCACCCAAGATTCCACACAAGACACCGTTCGAGATTGTCTACAATTCCAAGTCAAGTGTCAAGCACATGCGCGGTTTTGGGTGCCACACTTACATCTTAACTCTGAAGGAGAAACAACTCAAGCGGAATCCCAAGGCACGTACTGGGTTAATTTTGGCTACGAAGAAATGTCTAAGGCTTATCGAGTTTATGACATTGAAGTGGGGCAGGAGACGATAAGTCGTGATGTCAACTTTGAAGAGTCAGCCTTTGGACTTTCTATGCTGATTTCCGATGACGGTGTTGATGGACAGGACGTCGAATCCTTTGATCTTGATGATAAAGATCCGCTTCCTAGATACTTCAAAATGAATAGGAATGCGCAAGGCCTAACTCAGTCACGAAGATGAAGATGCAAATATGCCCCGAGCAGTGCGCCAACGACCCAGATTGGAAGGGGCAAGTGCTTCAGACGACCTCTCTTCACGTCGAGCCAATAAAGATGAAGGAAGTCAGTCGAGCAACGTGACACACCAACTTCTTTCGTATTTCAACAGGTAAGTGCAAACGCTGTCGAAGCAGCAGTGCATCTTTGAGCCCGTCGATATTTAGAGAAGCAGTGACTGGCCCGGACCAAGCGCACTAGCGCAAGGCAATTAATGCAGAGCTCGAGTCAATGCGACTTCGCGTGTGTTTCGTGCGGCCAAGTTACCCAACGGGTGAAGCGCCATTGGCACAAAGTGAGTCTTCAAGATCAAGCGCAAGGCGGATGGGTCGATCGATAAATACAAAGCACGACTTGCGGCCAAGGGTTTTCGCCAAAGTTATGACATCGACTACACGGAGACGTTCTCGCCCGTGGTCAAGTACGTGATGCTGTGCATAGTAATCGCGAGCACCAAGTACTTCAAATGGTCACTGGACTAACTGGACATGGTGAAAGCCTTCTTGTACGGAAAGATGAAAAAAAAGGTGTTCTGCGCGATCCCAGCAGGTGTCGACAGTGATGAAGACTTTGACTGCATCGAATTGGCGAAGGCGATCTACGGACTGAAACAAGCATTGCGGGTATGGAGCGAGACTTTCTATGACTTTGTTTGCTCGATTGTATTTCAAGAGTCCGACTTCGACCCATGCCTCTATCTCAAGGTCGCAAGCGGAAAGTGCGTGCTGTTTTTGGTCTCGTCGATGATGTGCTGGCAACGGGCAGTTCGACTGAGGTAATTGTGCGCACCGAGAGTGACTTGAAAAGGCGTTTCGATATGACTGACAGTGGCAAGTGCGCGTTCGTATTGGGCATCGAGCTGGTGAACAACATCGACGGTAGTGTGACAATGTGTCAGCGACGATACGTGGACGATGTTCTCAAGCGTTTTGGCATGAGTGATTGCAAGGCCGTCATCAGTCCAACGGATATCAGTTCTCGACTCACACCAAGCGACGCAGCATCCAAGAACAACGCTCCGTCTCGTGAAGCAGTAGGTGCTTTGATGCACTTAATGACCGCGAAAAGACCGGACATTGCTTTTGTTGTGGGCTACGTTTCGCGTTCCATGGAGAACCCCAAGTCGAGCATTGGATGGCAGTCAAGCGAATTCTTCGTTATCTACAAGAAACCAAGTCACACGGCATCTTCGTTAAACCCGACAACAAGGTGGATTTATGTGGCGACTCGGATGCAGACTAGCCCAGTGATCATGAAGACCGCAAGTCGACTTCAGAATGTGCGTCTATCCTGATGGGTGCTCCGATAAGCTGGAAAAGCAAGAAGCAATCAAGCGTATCGCTATCGACAAGCGAAGCAGAGTACGTCGCGCTAAGTCTGGCAATTAAAGAAGGCAAGTGGGTGCATCGCCTGTTATGCGAGATTCTGAATGCCGCAGAGGACAAGCCCAGACCCGAGCTCAAGATCATGGAAGACAATCAATCGTGCATCAAGATGACGAAGAATCCTGTGAACCATGGTCGGGCCAATCACGTCAACACCAAGTACCACCACAGTCGCGATGAAGTCAAGCGTGGTGATGACAAGTCGGAGTACTGTGAGACTGCGATGATGATGGCGGACATCATGACAAAGGGACTGCCAGGACCGCGTCACAGGGAATTGACGGCAGCGCTTGGCATGCACGCGTGTTCGCATTGAGGGGGCGCATCGTGGGTTGACGGTTAAGGTACTATTATCAGATACCGTGGAAACCGTAAACCTGTCCAAGTCGGTCTCGCGTAATTACGGTGAGCGCTTACCAATGATTAGACGCATAGGAAGATTGGATGACCTACATGTTCTATGATTTATGATTTAAATGTGCAAAATACACGAATCAGGACATGGATCAATCAGGTAGCTTAAACAACCCAGAAATAAATTCACTTCCAAAGATTTCCTTCTCCGTCGTAAGTCGTCTACACTTTGCAGTGCAGACTTCTTTCGTTTCTTCAAGCTTCGGTTCTTTCATCAAGTGCTCTTCAGACTTTAACAGGTTATAAGCCTAAGCGCGATGTCCTCTGCTCAAGATTCCGCCACCAAGATCTGCATCGACAAATTCGATGGTAAAAAATATGCGACGTGGAGCCGCTACATGCGCGGCGTGTTCCTGACCAAGTCGACGTGGTACGTAGTCATCCGGGAGACCACCCCCGCCTTCGCTGATCCTCGCGCTAGTGACGAGTATGTCAAGACGAACTACATTGCGATCGGCTTGATGCTGCCTCAGATGAGCGCGGATTACCATGATGTGGTTGATGAGTGTAAAGAAGCGTGGGTTTCGTGGGCACGGTTGAAGACTCTCTACGGCGGATCTCAGAAGGTGGGATGCATCTACTTGAAGCGCCAGCTGTTCAGCATGGAGATGGAGGAAGGCGGCAATGTCATGCATCATTGCAACAACGTTCTCAACATCAGCGCTAAGTTCAGCAGCATCGGCGCTAAGATGGAGGACCAAGACGTGGCAATCTGTTCGTTGCGCAGTCTCCCCAAGAGCTATGAGAACGTTGTTCTCAACTTGGAGATGAGCAGCGCAGAACTGCGGTCGCAAGACGTCGTGAGAGTGCTTACGAATGAGCACATCAAGAGACAACAAAACAAGACGACATTGGTGAAGACTGAAGAAGCGACCAAGGCCTTCAGCACGAGCGTGAATTCCGTCAATGTACGTTCTGCGGAAGATTGGGGCACATGGTGATAAAGTGCTGGACCAAACAGAGGGAAGATGACCGAGAAGATCGACGCAGCGGCAACAAGGGCCGTGCCATTGGGCTCGTGGACGCGGAGCAAATCAAGTCCAATGGCACGGCTACAACGGCAACGGCAACAACTAAGACCATGATCGAGTGGCGTTTGCTGTTTTGCTGGAATGCGAGCTTTCGACAGCCAAGACCATGGTGGGAATGTGGGCGATTTACAGCAGCAACGTACCACATCTTCAATGAAAAGTCCAAGTTTGAAGTTCTGGACGAGCGCAATGAAGGTGATGTGCTGGTTGCAGACGGAAACAAGGCTGCGATCAATAGAGTTGGGACTATCGTCGAAAAGGTGGTCCTACCAAACGGTGAAGAGCGCGAAGTTGAAATCGAGGATGCACTTAATGTCTCAAGCATGAACAAGAACCTACTGTCGATACCCCAGATTAACAAAAGCGGCAAGTTCCAAGTGGTGTTTGATAAAAGTGAGATAAAGAGTTTGCACAAAGACTCCAAGCAAGTGGTGGCGATGGCGGATATTATGAATGGACCCTACTGGCTTCGCACATCACAACGATCTGTGATTGCTACTTCGCGGCTGAAATTTGAAGACATCTATGCGCGAATGGGCCATGCTTCAGTCGACGTACTTCGCAAGATGGTGACAAGCAACATGATTAAAGACGCTTACATCCCTTTCAAACCGAATGGACCAAGTGTGTGTCGAGGATGTCAGGAAGGGAAGATGGTTCAAAACCATTCTCGAGAAACCGTGACAAGCGCACCTTCAATACCTTCGAGATGCTCCACTTCGACACCTGAGGACCCATGGAAGACAAATCTTTAAGAAGCAGTGTTGTTAGGTGTGAAGCTTGATGACCGAAACTGGGAGTGATGCTGGGAGTCCACTCGGAAGACCGGAGAAGACACTTGGGGGGGGGTAGATGGAAGATTGGAAAGTGATTGATTATCGGGGCTTACTACTTACTACATGATTTATATGTGGTGCACATATAAATCATATGAAGCGTCTCATCATCCTACGCGTCTAATCAATTATGGTAATTACCGTAAGAACTACGTCGTAAATACTAAGCTGAACAGGCGGTTCGGATTGGACCGGTCACGGTTACCAATACTGGTAGAAAACCGATGACCGTCAACACGCCCCCTCAATCCGAACTCGCACGAATGCCGAGAGCCGTCGTCAAGTCCTTGTGGCGAGGTCTTGAAAGTCCCTTGATCATGATGTCCGCCATCATCACGGAAGTCTCGCAATACTCGAGCTGCACTTCACTGCGCTTGACCTCATCACGGATGTGATGGTACTTGATGTCGATGTGCTTGGCGCGGCCATGATGCACCGTATTCTTTGTCATCTTGATGCACGACTGGTTGTCTTCACGGATGACGAGGTCCGGTCCTGGTTCGTTTGAGGCCGCCAAAATCTCGCATAGCAGGCGATGCACCCACTTGCCTTCCTGGATGGCCAGACTCAGTGCGATGTATTCCGCTTCACTCATCGACAGCGACACACTTGACTGCTTCTTGCTTCCCCAACTCACAGGAGCACCCATCAGCATGAAAGTGTAACCCGAAGTCGACTTGCGATCAGCGTGGTCGCCGGCCCAGTCCGCGTCCGTGTAGCCACGAAAGTCGATCTTGTCGCTTGGCTGGAAGTGGGGTCCGTGCGACTTGGTCCCTTGCAAGTTACGAAAGATGCGCTTCACCGCCGTCCAATGTTCTTGCTGCGGATTCTCCATGAAGCGCGAGACGTACCCCACAGCATACGCAATGTCCGGGCGCGTCGCAGTCGTCAAGTGCATCAAAGCTCCCACAACTTCACGAAACGGAACGTCGATCTTGGCCGCTTCGCTGCTTGCGACAAGCCGAGTGCTCAAGTCGACCGGATTTGCTGTGGCCTTGCACTCCTCCATGCCGAAGCGCTTGAGTATGTCTTTGACATACCGTCGCTGGCACATCGTCACGCTGCCATCCGATTCGTCCACCAGTTCGATGCCCAGTACAAAAGTACACTTGCCACTGTCGGTCACCTCGAAACGTGTCTTGAGGTCGGCCTTCGTCTGCGCAATCAACTCGAGCGAGCTGCCGGTGACCAACACGTCATCCACGTAGACCAGCACGAGCACACAGTGACCGTCGACACCTTGATGTAGAGACATGGGTCGAACGCCGACACTTCGAAACCGATAAAGCATACGAACTCGTCGAAAGTCTCGTTCCACACACGTGAAGCTTGCTCGAGACCGTAGATCGCCTTCACCAACTCGAGACAGTCGAAGTCGCCATCCATCTCGACGCCTTCTGGTATCACGCAGTACACCTTATCCTTCATCACTCCGTAGAGAAAGGCTGTCACCACATCGAGCTGGTCCAGTGACCATTTGAAGTACTTGGTGATCGCGATCACCATACGCAGTGTCACGTACTTGACCACGGGCGAAAACGTCTCTGTGTAGTCGATGCCGTACTTCTGCTTGAAGCCCTTGGCAACGAGACGCGCCTTGTATTTCTCGACCGATCCATCCGCTTTGCGCTTGATCTTGAACACCCACTTGGTGCCGATCGCGCCTTGGCATCTTGGCAGTTTTGCCGCACGGAAAACTCCGAGAAGATGCATCGACTTGAGTTCCGCCTTCACAGCATTTCGCCAGTGAGCTTGATCAGGACCATTGACCGCGTCTTGAAAAGTCACAGGTTCTGCTAGGTCCGTTGCTTCCATTGCTTTTGCACTTGCACGCCAAAATGTTGGAGGCGTCGAGTCGTCATCTTGATCGTAGACGCTTGCATCTTCTTCGTCATCAGACATCGTTTCTGGAGCACTTGATCGTCGTTTCTGGTGACGGCTGGAGACGTGTTCCGGCGCACTTGCTTGTTCCAACCCAGTTCGAGGGCGATCTGAACGTGACATGCCGGGTCTTGCTTCACTCTTGCGCTTGCCAGTCTGCTTGTAGACGGTTTGACGCACGTCGTCCTCGTTGATCGCCAGGAGGTCGAGGTCCAACTGCGCATCTTCATCATCGTCACTTGGTCGGTCCATCGAAAAGTCAAAAGTCGATTCGTCGAAGGTGATGTCACGACTGATCACCACTTGGCCCGCCTCAATGTCGTACACTCGATAAGCTTTTGACGCTTCTTCGTAGCCCATGAATATCCCTTCACGAGCCTTCGGGTCCCACTTCAATCGCTTCTCCCTTGGTGTCAGGATAAACGCCCGACATCCAAACACGCGCATGTGCTTGACACTTGGTTTCGACTTGTACACGATCTCGAACGGAGTCTTGTGGTCGATCTTGGGTGAAGGCAGGCGGTTCTTGATGTAGATCGCCTTCATTGCCGCTTCAGCCCAGAAACACTTCTCCAGCTTTGCATGATGCAACAAGATGCGTCCGATCGTGACGATGGTCCGTATCGCGCGTTCTGCGGTGCCGTTGGTCTGGTGTGCATACGGCACCGTGACCTGTTGTTCGATACCATGATCTTCGTAGAAGGTCTTGATGGAGTTGGTCGCAAACTCACGCGCTCCATCGTGCCGAACAAATTATTTCTATGAGTTTGAATCTTGATAATGTGGTTCATGATACAGTCTTCACTCTCAGACTTGGACCGCAGACAGAAGCCCTTCACGCAACCGCTGGCTTCGTCAACCACAAGCAGTAAGTATCTGCTGCCACCGATCGAGACTTGTTCCATTGGCCCGCAGATGTCGAAGTGCAGCAACTCGAACACACCATATTGGCGTTTGTCACGGTTGGTTGGGAATGGTTTTTGGACCATCTTTCCTTGCTGGCAACCGTGACAAACGCCAATATGGTGTGTTCGAGTTGCTGCATTTCGACATCTGCGGGCCAATGGCCGCCATCTTGCGCAGAACTTTGAGGGTGTGCATGACCCATGCGCGCATGCAAGTCGATAGTCCCATTGCGTGTTGCTGCATTTGCCGATCGTTGAGGAGTCCGCAGCCAGTAAAGTCCATCGACGAGATCCGCTGTTGCCACAACTTGTGTGGAATTCTTGCGCTTCACTTGCATCTTGGATCCATCGAACACGACTTGGAACCTGCCACCCTTGTTGATCTGTGGCACCGAAAGCAGATTCTTGCTCATACTTGGTACGAACAATGCGTCCTTGATCTCAATGTCGCGTTCGTCACCATTGGACAGAACCACGCGTTCCATGATGGTTCCCACACCCTTGATCGCAGCCTTGCTGCCATCAGCCACTGATAGTTCGCCTTCCTCTCGCTCATTCAGGCTTGCAAACTTGGCCTTGTCGCTGCAGATGTTATGCGTCGCACCGCTGTCGACTGCCCACATCCCTGGCATATTCTTGCCCGCCGAAAGTCCAGCCTCCAGCGAAACCGCGAACGCAACTCGATCGTAGTTGTCGTCGTAGTTGCTGTTGATTCGCCACTGAACATTGTTGGCTCCGCGTCCACGAGCATTGTTGCCGCCGCGTCGAGCTCCACCTTGATTTTCGTCCTTCTGCTTGGTCCAGCACCGCTCCGCCGTGTGCCCCAATTTTCCGCAGCATGTACACTGGCGAGGTTCACGCTCGGCACTGAACGCCTTCGCCGCGTCTTCAGTCTTCACCGATGTCGTCTTGTCACCTTGCCTCTTGATGTGCTCATTCGTGAGCACTCTCACGACGTCTCGCGATCGCAGTTCCGTGCTGCTCATCTCCAAAATAAGGACGACGTTCTCGTAGCTCTTGGGGAGTGCGCAACAAGCAGATCGCCACGTCCTCGTCCTCCATCTTGGCGCCGGTGCTGCTGAGCTTCGCGCTGAGGTTGAGGACTTCGTTGCAATGATGCATCACATTGCCGCCTTCCGCCATCTCCATGCTGAACAGCTGGCGCTTCAAGTAGATGCGTCCAGCCTTCTGCGATCCGCCGTACAGCATCTTCAAACGCGCCCACGCGACCCACGCCTCTTCACAGTCATCGACGATGTGATGGTAGTCCGCGTCCATGTGCAGCAACATCAGTCCGAAAGCGACGTTGTTGGCCTTGACGTAGTCGTCCATGGCGCGATCGTCCGCGTAGGTCGGCGACGTCTCCCGGTTCACCACGTGCCACGTCGACTTGGTCAGGAACACGCCACGCATGTACCGGCTCCATGTCGCGTAGTTGTCGCCGTCGAACTTGTCAATGGAGATCTTGGTGGTGGCATCATGAGCAGAAGACATCGTGCTTGGGCTCATAACCTATTGAAAGGTGTGAAGCTTGACGACCGAAACTGGGAGTGATGCTGGGAGTCCACTCGGAAGACCGGAGAAGACACTTGGGGGGTAGATGGAAGATTGGAAAGTGATTGATTATCGGGGCTTGCTACTTACTACATGATTTATATGTGCACCACATATAAATCATGTGAAGCGTCTCATCATCCTACGCGTCTAATCAACTATGGTAATTACCGTAAGAACTACGTCGTAAATACTAAGCTGAACAGGCGGTTTGGATTGGATCGGTCACGGTTACCAATACTGGTAGGAAACCAATGACCGTCAACAGGCAGCAAGTATCTGCTGCTTATCGCGGATGAAACCAGCGGATGCATAGAGGATTTTTGTCTGCATGCCAAGTCGGAGAGTGAGGAGTGCATCAAGAGGTACATCACGATTGTCCAAAAGCAGATCAACATAAAGGTCAAGTTTGTGTGACACGATAGATCCCGCGAGTTTGCGACAAGCTCGCTTCAAGATTTCTACGAATTCGAAGGCATCGAACAGCAAACCACGGTGTCATCCGCTGATCAAGCCAACGGAACTGCTGAACGCGCAATTCGGACTGTCATCACCATCGGTCGCAGCATGCTTCATCATGTCAAAATGGACAAGCGCTTCTAGGCTGAAGCGGCAATGACGGCAGTCTATGTGAAGAACCGTTTGCCGTCACCCAAGATTCCACACAAGACACCGTTCGAGATTGTCTACAATTCCAAGTCAAGTGTCAAGCACATGCGCGGTTTTGGGTGCCACACTTACATCTTAACTCTGAAGGAGAAACAACTCAAGCGGAATCCCAAGGCACGTACTGGGTTAATTTTGGCTACGAAGAAATGTCTAAGGCTTATCGAGTTTATGACATTGAAGTGGGGCAGGAGACGATAAGTCGTGATGTCAACTTTGAAGAGTCAGCCTTTGGACTTTCTATGCTGATTTCCGATGACGGTGTTGATGGACAGGACGTCGAATCCTTTGATCTTGATGATAAAGATCCGCTTCCTAGATACTTCAAAATGAATAGGAATGCGCAAGGCCTAACTCAGTCACGAAGATGAAGATGCAAATATGCCCCGAGCAGTGCGCCAACGACCCAGATTGGAAGGGGCAAGTGCTTCAGACGACCTCTCTTCACGTCGAGCCAATAAAGATGAAGGAAGTCAGTCGAGCAACGTGACACACCAACTTCTTTCGTATTTCAACAGGTAAGTGCAAACGCTGTTGAAGCAGCAGTGCATCTTTGAGCCCGTCGATATTTAGAGAAGCAGTGACTGGCCCGGACCAAGCGCACTAGCGCGAGGCAATTAATGCAGAGCTCGAGTCAATGCGACTTCGCGTGTGTTTCGTGCTGCCAAGTTACCCAACGGGTGAAGCGCCATTGGCACAAAGTGAGTCTTCAAGATCAAGCGCAAGGCGGATGGGTCGATCGATAAATACAAAGCACGACTTGCGGCCAAGGGTTTTCGCCAAAATTATGACATCGACTACACGGAGACGTTCTCGCCCGTGGTCAAGTACGTGATGCTGTGCATAGTAATCGCGAGCACCAAGTACTTCAAATGGTCACTGGACTAACTGGACATGGTGAAAGCCTTCTTGTACGGAAAGATGAAAAAAAGGTGTTCTGCGCGATCCCAGCAGGTGTCGACAGTGATGAAGACTTTGACTGCATCGAATTGGCGAAGGCGATCTACGGACTGAAACAAGCATTGCGGGTATGGAGCGAGACTTTCTATGACTTTGTTTGCTCGATTGTATTTCAAGAGTCCGACTTCGACCCATGCCTCTATCTCAAGGTCGCAAGCGGAAAGTGCGTGCTGTTTTTGGTCTCGTCGATGATGTGCTGGCAACGGGCAGTTCGACTGAGGTAATTGTGCGCACCGAGAGTGACTTGAAAAGGCGTTTCGATATGACTGACAGCGGCAAGTGCGCGTTCGTATTGGGCATCGAGCTGGTGAACAACATCGACGGTAGTGTGACAATGTTCCAGCGACGATACGTGGACGATGTTCTCAAGCGTTTTGGCATGAGTGATTGCAAGGCCGTCATCAGTCCAACGGATATCAGTTCTCGACTCACACCAAGCGACGCAGCATCCAAGAACAACGCTCCGTCTCGTGAAGCAGTAGGTGCTTTGATGCACTTAATGACCGCGAAAAGACCGGACATTGCTTTTGTTGTGGGCTACGTTTCGCGTTCCATGGAGAACCCCAAGTCGAGCATTGGATGGCAGTCAAGCGAATTCTTCGTTATCTACAAGAAACCAAGTCACACGGCATCTTCGTTAAACCCGACAACAAGGTGGATTTATGTGGCGACTCGGATGCAGACTAGCCCAGTGATCATGAAGACCGCAAGTCGACTTCAGAATATGCGTCTATCCTGATGGGTGCTCCGATAAGCTGGAAAAGCAAGAAGCAATCAAGTGTATCGCTATCGACAAGCGAAGCAGAGTACGTCGCGCTAAGTCTGGCAATTAAAGAAGGCAAGTGGGTGCATCGCCTATTATGCGAGATTCTGAATGCCGCAGAGGACAAGCCCAGACCCGAGCTCAAGATCATGGAAGACAATCAATCGTGCATCAAGATGACGAAGAATCCTGTGAACCATGGTCGGGCCAAGCACGTCAACACCAAGTACCACCACAGTCGCGATGAAGTCAAGCGTGGTGATGATACGTTGGAGTACGGTGAGACTGCGATGATGATGGCGGACATCATGACAAAGGGACTGCCAGGACCGCGTCACACGGAATTGACGGCAGCGCTTGGCATACACGCGTGTTCGCATTGAGGGGGCGTATCGTGGGTTGACGGTTAAGGTACTATTATCAGATACCGTGTAAACCGTAAACCTGTCCAAGTCGGTCTCACGTAATTACGGTGAGCGCTTACCAATGATTAGACGCATAGGAAGATTGGATGACCTACATGTTCTATGATTTATGATTTAAATGTGCAAAATGCATGAATCAGGACACGGATCAATCAGGTAGCTTAAACAACCCAGAAATAAATTCACTTCCAAAGATTTCCTTCTCCGTCGTAAGTCGTCTACACTTTGCAGTGCAGACTTCTTTCGTTTCTTCAAGCTTCGGTTCTTTCATCAAGTGCTCTTCAGACTTTAACAGGTTATAAGCCTAAGCGCGATGTCCTCTGCTCAAGATTCCGCCACCAAGATCTGCATCGACAAAGTCGATGGTAAAAAATATGCGACGTGGAGCCGCTACATGCGCGGCGTGTTCCTGACCAAGTCGACGTGGTACGTAGTCATCCGGGAGACCACCCCCGCCTTCGCTGATCCTCGCGCTAGTGACGAGTATGTCAAGACGAACTACATTGAGATCGGCTTGATGCTGCCTCAGATGAGCGCGGATTACCATGATGTGGTTGATGAGTGTAAAGAAGCGTGGGTTGCGTGGGCACGGTTGAAGACTCTCTACGGCGGATCTCAGAAGGCGGGACGGACCTTCTTGAAGCGACAGCTGTTCAGCATGGAGATGGAGGAAGGCGGCAATTTCATGCATCATTGCAACAACGTTCTCAACACCAGCGCTAAGTTCAGCAGCATCGGCGCTAAGATGGAGGACCAAGACGTGGCAATCTGTTCGTTGCGCAGTCTCCCCAAGAGCTATGAGAACGTTGCTCTCAACTTGGAGATGAGCAGCGCAGAACTGCGGTCGCAAGACGTCGTGAGAGTGCTTACGAATGAGCACATCAAGAGACAACGAAACACGACGACATTGGTGAAGACTGAAGAAGCGACCAAGGCCTTCAGCACGAGCGTGAATTCCGTCAATGTACGTTCTGCGGAAAATTGGGGCACGTGGTGATAAAGTGCTGGACCAAACAGAGGGAAGACAACCGAGGAGATCGACGCAGCAGCAACAAGGGCCGTGCCATTGGGCTCGTGGACGCGGAGCGAATCAAGTCCAATGGCACGGCTACAGCGGCAACGGCAACAACTAAGACCATGATCGAGTGGCGTTTGCTGTTTCGCTGGAATGCGAGCTTTCGACAGCCAAGACCATGGTGGGAATGTGGGCGATTTACAGCAGCAACGCACCACATCTTCTATGAAAAGTCCAAGTTTGAAGTTCTGGACGAGCGCAATGAAGGTGATGTGCTGGTTGCAGACGGAAACAAGGCTGCGATCAATAGAGTTGGGACTATCGTCGAAAAGGTGGTCCTACCAAACGGTGAAGAGCGCGAAGTTGAAATCGAGGATGCACTTAATGTCTCAAGCATGAACAAGAACCTACTGTCGATACCCCAGATTAACAAAAGCGGCAAGTTCCAAGTGGTGTTTGATAAAAGTGAGATAAAGAGTTTGCAC
The DNA here is from genome assembly GCA_921007115.2 of Peronospora matthiolae. NCBI lineage: Eukaryota > Oomycota > Peronosporomycetes > Peronosporales > Peronosporaceae > Peronospora > Peronospora matthiolae. The sequence goes on along the minus strand of CAKLBY020000050.1, from coordinate 170,560 downwards.
AAAGACTCCAAGCAAGTGGTGGCGATGGCGGATATTATGAATGGACCCTACTGGCTTCGCACATCACAACGATCTGTGATTGCTACTTCGCGGCTGAAATTTGAAGATATCCATGCGCGAATGGGCCATGCTTCAGTCGACGTACTTCGCAAGATGGTGACAAGCAACATGATTAAAGACGCTTACATCCCTTTCAAACCGAATGGACCAAGTGTGTGTCGAGGATGTCAGGAAGGGAAGATGGTTCAAAACCATTCTCGAGAAACCGTGACAAGCGCACCTTCAATACCTTCGAGATGCTCCACTTCGACACCTGAGGACCCATGGAAGACAAATCTTTAAGAAGCAGTGTTGTTAGGTGTGAAGCTTGACGACCGAAACTGGGAGTGATGTTGGGAGTCCACTCGGAAGACCGGAGAAGACACTTGGGGGGTAGATGGAAGATTGGAAAGTGATTGATTATCGGGGCTTACTACTTACTACATGATTTATATGTGGTGCACATATAAATCATATGAAGCGTCTCATCATCCTACGCGTCTAATCAATTATGGTAATTACCGTAAGAACTACGTCGTAAATACTAAGCTGAACAGGCGGTTCGGATTGGTCCGGTCACGGTTACCAATACTGGTAGAAAACCGATGACCGTCAAGACGCCCCCTCAATCCGAACTCGCACGAATGCCGAGAGCCGTCGTCAAGTCCTTGTGGCGAGGTCCCGAAAGTCCCTTGGTCATGATGTCCGCCATCATCACGGAAGTCTCGCAATACTCGAGCTGCACTTCACTGCGCTTGACCTCATCACGGATGTGATGGTACTTGATGTCGATGTGCTTGGCGCGGCCATGATGCACCGTATTCTTTGTCATCTTGATGCACGACTGGTTGTCTTCACGGATGACGAGGTCTGGTCCTGGTTCGTTTGCGGCCGCCAAAATCTCGCATAGCAGGCGATGCACCCACTTGCCTTCCTGGATGGCCAGACTCAGTGCGATGTATTCCGCTTCACTCATCGACAGCGACACACTTGACTGCTTCTTGCTTCCCCAACTCACAGGAGCACCCATCAGCATGAAAGTGTAACCCGAAGTCGACTTGCGATCAGCGTGGTCGCCGGCCCAGTCCGCGTCCGTGTAGCCACGAAAGTCGATCTTGTCGCTTGGCTGGAAGTGGGGTCCGTGCGACTTGGTCCCTTGCAAGTTACGAAAGATGCGCTTCACCGCCGTCCAATGTTCTTGCTGCGGATTCTCCATGAAGCGCGAGACGTACCCCACAGCATACGCAATGTCCGGGCGCGTCGCAGTCGTCAAGTGCATCAAAGCTCCCACAACTTCACGAAACGGAACGTCGATCTTGGCCGCTTCGCTGCAAGCGACAAGCCGAGTGCTCAAGTCGACCGGACTTGCTGTGGCTTTGCACTCATCCATGCCGAAGCGCTTGAGGATGTCGTTGACATACCGTCGCTGGCACATCGTCACGCTGCCATCCGATTCGTCCACCAGTTCGATGCCCAGTACAAAAGTACACTTGCCACTGTCGGTCACCTCGAAACGTGTCTTGAGGTCGGCCTTCGTCTGCGCAATCAACTCGAGCGAGCTGCCGGTGACCAACACGTCATCCACGTAGACCAGCACGAGCACACAGTGACCGTCGACACCTTGATGTAGAGACATGGGTCGAACGCCGACACTTCGAAACCGATAAAGCATACGAACTCGTCGAAAGTCTCGTTCCACACACGTGAAGCTTGCTCGAGACCGTAGATCGCCTTCACCAACTCGAGACAGTCGAAGTCGCCATCCATCTCGACGCCTTCTGGTATCACGCAGTACACCTTCTCCTTCATCACTCCGTAGAGAAAGGCTGTCACCACATCGAGCTGGTCCAGTGGCCAGTCGAAATACTTGGTGATCGCGATCACCATACGCAGTGTCACGTACTTGACCACGGGCGAAAACGTCTCTGTGTAGTCGATGCCGTACTTCTTCTTGAAGCCCTTGGCAACGAGACGCGCCTTGTATTTCTCGACCGATCCATCCGCTTTGCGCTTGATCTTGAACACCCACTTGGTGCCGATCGCGCCTTGGCCTCTTGGCAGTTTTGCCGCACGGAAAACTCCGAGAAGATGCATCGACTTGAGTTCCGCCTTCACAGCATTTCGCCAGTGAGCTTGATCAGGACCATTGACCGCGTCTTGAAAAGTCACAGGTTCTGCTAGGTCCGTTGCTTCCATTGCTTTTGCACTTGCACGCCAAAATGTTGGAGGCGTCGAGTCGTCATCTTGATCGTAGACGCTTGCATCTTCTTCGTCATCAGACATCGTTTCTGGAGCACTTGATCGTCGTTTCTGGTGACGGTTGGAGACGTGTTCCGGCGCACTTGCTTGTTCCAACCCAGTTCGAGGGCGATCTGAACGTGACATGCCGGGTCTTGCTTCACTCTTGCGCTTGCCAGTCTGCTTGTAGACGGTTTGACGCACGTCGTCCTCGTTGATCGCCAGGAGGTCGAGGTCCAACTGCGCATCTTCATCATCGTCACTTGGTCGGTCCATCGAAAAGTCAAAAGTCGATTCGTCGAAGGTGATGTCACGACTGATCACCACTTGGCCCGCCTCAATGTCGTACACTCGATAAGCTTTTGACGCTTCTTCGTAGCCCATGAATATCCCTTCACGAGCCTTCGGGTCCCACTTCAATCGCTTCTCCCTTGGTGTCAGGATAAACGCCCGACATCCAAACACGCGCATGTGCTTGACACTTGGTTTCGACTTGTACACGATCTCGAACGGAGTCTTGTGGTCGATCTTGGGTGAAGGCAGGCGGTTCTCGATGTAGATCGCCTTCATTGCCGCTTCAGCCCAGAAACACTTCTCCAGCTTTGCATGATGCAACAAGATGCGTCCGATCGTGACGATGGTCCGCATCGCGCGTTCTGCGGTGCCGTTGGTCTGGTGTGCATACGGCACCGTGACCTGTTGTTCGATACCATGATCTTCGTAGAAGGTCTTGATGGAGTTGGTCGCAAACTCACGCGCTCCATCGTGCCGAACTGAGTTTGAATCTTGATAATGTGGTTCATGATACAGTCTTCACTCTCAGACTTGGACCGCAGACAGAAGCCCTTCACGCAACCGCTGGCTTCGTCAACCACAAGCAGTAAGTATCTGCTGCCACCGATCGAGACTTGTTCCATTGGCCCGCAGATGTTGAAATGCAGCAACTCGAACACACCATATTGGCGTTTGTCACGGTTGGTTGGGAATGGTTTTTGGACCATCTTTCCTTGCTGGCAACCGCGACACACACTTGGACCAGTCGAGTTGAGAGGTTCCTTGGCGTCCTTGATCATGCCAGTGGCCGCCATCTTGCGCAGAACTTTGAGGGGTGCATGACCCATGCGCGCATGCAAGTCGATAGTCCCATTGCGTGTTGCTGCATTTGCCGATCGTTGAGGAGTCCGCAGCCAGTAAAGTCCATCGACGAGATCCGCTGTTGCCACAACTTGTGTGGAATTCTTGCGCTTCACTTGCATCTTGGACCCATCGAACACGACTTGGAACCTGCCACCCTTGTTGATCTGTGGCACCGAAAGCAGATTCTTGCTCATACTTGGTACGAACAATGCGTCCTTGATCTCAATGTCGCGTTCGTCACCATTGGACAGAACCACCCGTTCCATGATGGTTCCCACACCCTTGATCGCAGCCTTGCTGCCATCAGCCACTGATAGTTCGCCTTCCTCTCGCTCATTCAGGCTTGCAAACTTGGCCTTGTCGCTGCAGATGTTATGCGTCGCACCGCTGTCGAATGCCCACATCCCTGGCATATTCTTGCCCGTCGAAAGTCCAGCCTCCAGCGAAACCGCGAACGCAACTCGATCGTAGTTGTCGTCGTAGTTGCTGTTGATTCGCCACTGAACGTTGTTGGCTCCGCGTCCACGAGCATTGTTACCGCCGCGTCGAGCTCCACCTTGATTTTCGTCCTTCTGCTTGGTCCAGCACCGCTCCGCCGTGTGCCCCAATTTTCCGCAGCACGTACACTGGCGAGGTTCACGCTCGGCACTGAACGCCTTCGCCGCGTCTTCAGTCTTCATCGATGTCGTCTTGTCACCTTGCCTCTTGATGTGCTCATTCGTGAGCACTCTCACGACGTCTCGCGATCGCAGTTCCGTGCTGCTCATCTCCAAAATAAGGACGACGTTCTCGTAGCTCTTGGGGAGTGCGCAACAAGCAGATCGCCACGTCCTCGTCCTCCATCTTGGCGCCGGTGCTGCTGAGCTTCGCGCTGAGGTTGAGGACTTCGTTGCAATGATGCATCACATTGCCGCCTTCCGCCATCTCCATGCTGAACAGCTGGCGCTTCAAGTAGATGCTTCTAGCCTTCTGCGATCCGCCTTACAGCGTCTCCAAACGCGCCCACGCGACCCACGCCTCTTCACAGTCATCGACGATGTGATGGTAGTCCGCGTCCATGTGCAGCAACATCAGTCCGAAATCGACGTTGTTGGCCTTGACGTAGTCGTCCATGGCGCGATCGTCCGCGTAGGTCGGCGACGTCTCCCGGTTCACCACGTGCCACGTCGACTTGGTCAGGAACACGCCACGCATGTACCGGCTCCATGTCGCGTAGTTGTCGCCGTCGAACTTGTCAATGGAGATCTTGGTGGTGGCATCATGAGCAGAAGACATCGTGCTTGGGCTCATAACCTATTGAAAGGTGTGAAGCTTGACGACCGAAACTGGGAGTGATGCTGGGAGTCCACTCGGAAGACCGGAGAAGACACTTGGGGGGTAGATGGAAGATTGGAAAGTGATTGATTATCGGGGCTTACTACTTACTACATGATTTATATGTGGTGCACATATAAATCATGTGAAGCGTCTCATCATCCTACGCGTCTAATCAACTATGGTAATTACCGTAAGAACTACGTCGTAAATACTAAGCTGAACAGGCGGTTCGGATTAGACCGGTCACGGTTACCAATACTGGTAGGAAACCAATGACCGTCAACAGGCAGCAAGTATCTGCTGCTTATCGCGGATGAAACCAGCGGATGCATAGAGGATTTTTGTCTGCATGCCAAGTCGGGGAGTGAGGAGTGAATCAAGAGGTACATCACGATTGTCCAAAAGCAGATCAACATAAAGGTCAAGTTTGTGTGACACGATAGATCCCGCGAGTTTGCGACAAGCTCGCTTCAAGATTTCTACGAAGTCGAAGGCATCGAACAGCAAACCACGGTGTCATCCGCTGATCAAGCCAACGGAACTGCTGAACGCGCAACTCGGACTGTCATCACCATCGGTCGCAGCATGCTTCATCATGTCAAAATGGACAAGCGCTTCTAGGCTGAAGCGGCAATGACGGCAGTCTACGTGAAGAACCGTTTGCCGTCACCCAAGATCCCACACAAGACACCGTTCGAGATTGTCTACAATTCCAAGTCCAGTGTCAAGCACATGCGCGGTTTTGGGTGCCACACTTACATCTTGACCCCGAAGGAGAAACAACTCAAGCGGAATCCCAAGGCACGTACTGGGTTAATTTTGGCTACGAAGAAATGTCCAAGGATTATCGAGTTTATGACATTGAAGTGGGGCAGGAGACGATAAGTCGTGATGTCAACTTTGAAGAGTCAGCCTTTGGACTTTCTATGCTGGTTTCCGATGACGGTGTTGGTGGACAGGACGTCGAATCCTTTGATCTTGATGATAAAGATCCGCTTCCTAGATACTTCAAAATGAATAGGAATGCGCAAGGCCTAACTCAGTCACGAAGATGAAGATGCAAATATGCCCCGAGCAGTGCGCCAACGACCCAGATTGGATGGGGCAAGTGCTTCAGACGACCTCTCTTCACGTCGAGCCAATAAAGATGAAGGAAGTCAGTCGAGCAACGTGACACACCAACTTCTTTCGCATTTCAACAGGTAAGTGCAAACGCTGTCGAAGCAGCAGTGCATCTTTGAGCCCGTCGATATTTAGAGAAGCAGTGACTGGCCCGGACCAAGCGCACTAGCGCAAGGCAATTAATGCAGAGTTCGAGTCAATGCGACTTCGCGTGTGTTTCGTGCGGCCAAGTTACCCAGCGGGTGAAGCGCCATTGGCACAAAGTGAGTCTTCAAGATCAAGCGCAAGGCGGATGGGTCGATCGATAAATACAAAGCACGACTTGCGGCCAAGGGTTTTCGCCAAAATTATGACATCGACTACACGGAGACGTTCTCGCCCGTGGTCAAGTACGTGATGCTGTGCATAGTAATCGCGAGCACCAAGTACTTCAAATGGTCACTGGACTAACTGGACATGGTGAAAGCCTTCTTGTACGGAAAGATGAAAAAAAGGTGTTCTGCGCGATCCCAGCAGGTGTCGACAGTGATGAAGACTTTGACTGCATCGAATTGGTGAAGGCGATCTACGGACTGAAACAAGCATTGCGGGTATGGAACGAGACTTTCTATGACTTTGTTTACTCGATTGTATTTCAACAGTCCGACTTCGACCCATGCCTCTATCTCAAGGTCGCAAGCGGAAAGTGTGTGCTGTTTTTGGTCTCGTCGACGACGTGTTGGCAACGGGCAGTTCGACTGAGGTAATTGTGCGCACCGAGAGTGACTTGAAGAGGCGTTTCGATATGACTGACAGCGGCAAGTGCGCGTTCGTATTGGGCATCGAGCTGGTGAACAACATCGACGGTAGTGTGACAATGTGTCAGCGACGATACGTGGACGATGTTCTCAAGCGTTTTGGCATGAGTGATTGCAAGGCCGTCATCAGTCCAACGGATATCAGTTCTCGACTCACACCAAGCGACGCAGCATCCAAGAACAACGCTCCGTCTCGTGAAGCAGTAGGTGCTTTGATGCACTTAATGACCGCGACAAGACCGGACATTGCTTTTGTTGTGGGCTACGTTTCGCGTTCCATGGAGAACCCCAAGTCGAGCATTGGATGGCAGTCAAGCGCATTCTTCGTTATCTACAAGAAACCAAGTAACACGGCATCTTCGTTAAACCCGACGACAAGGTGGATTTATGTGGCGACTCGGATGCAGACTAGCCCAGTGATCATGAAGACCGCAAGTCGACTTCAGAATGTGCGTCTATCCTGATGGGTGCTCCGATAAGCTGGAAAAGCAAGAAGCAATCAAGTGTATCGCTATCGACAAGCGAAGCAGAGTACGTCGCGCTAAGTCTGGCAATTAAAGAAGGCAAGTGGGTGCATCGCCTATTATGCGAGATTCTGAATGCTGCAGAGGACAAGCCCAGACCCGAGCTCAAGATCATGGAAGACAATTAATCGTGCATCAAGATGACGAAGAATCCTGTGAACCATGGTCGGGCCAAGCACGTCAACACCAAGTACCACCACAGTCGCGATGAAGTCAAGCGTGGTGATGATACGTTGGAGTACGGTGAGACTGCGATGATGATGGCGGACATCATGACAAAGGGACTGCCAGGACCGCGTCACAGGGAATTGACTGCAGCGCTTGGCATACACGCGTGTTCGCATTGAGGGGGCGTATCGTGGGTTGACGGTTAAGGTACTATTATCAGATACCGTGTAAACCGTAAACCTGTCCAAGTCGGTCTCGCGTAATTACGGTGAGCGCTTACCAATGATTAGACGCATAGGAAGATTGGATGACCTACATGTTCTATGATTTATGATTTAAACGTGCAAAATGCATGAATCAGGACACGGATCAATCAGGTAGCTTAAACAACCCAGAAATAAATTCACTTCCAAAGATTTCCTTCTCCGTCGTAAGTCGTCTACACTTTGCAGTGCAGACTTCTTTCGTTTCTTCAAGCTTCGGTTCTTTCATCAAGTGCTCTTCAGACTTTAACAGGTTATAAGCCTAAGCGCGATGTCCTCTGCTCAAGATTACGCCACCAAGATCTGCATCGACAAATTCGATGGTAAAAAATATGCGACGTGGAGCCGCTACATGCGCGGCGTGTTCCTGACCAAGTCGACGTGGTACGTAGTCATCCGGGAGACCACCCCCGCCTTCGCTGATCCTCGCGCTAGTGACGAGTATGTCAAGACGAACAACATTGCGATCGGCTTGATGCTGCCTCACATGAGCGCGGATTACCATCACGTGGTTGATGAGTGTAAAGAAGCGTGGGTTGCGTGGGCACGGTTGAAGACTCTCTACGGCGGATCTCAGAAGGCGGGACGGACCTTCTTGAAGCGACAGCTGTTCAGCATGGAGATGGAGGAAGGCGGCAATTTCATGCATCATTGCAACAACGTTCTCAACACCAGCGCTAAGTTCAGCAGCATCGGCGCTAAGATGGAGGACAAAGACGTGGCGATCCGCTTGTTGCGCAGTCTCCCCAAGAGCTATGAGAACGTTGCTCTCAACTTGGAGATGAGCAGCGCAGAACTGCGGTCGCAAGACGTCGTGAGAGTGCTTACGAATGAGCACATCAAGAGACAACGAAACACGACGACATTGGTGAAGACTGAAGAAGCGACCAAGGCCTTCAGCACGAGCGTGAATTCCGTCAATGTACGTTCTGCGGAAAATTGGGGCACGTGGTGATAAAGTGCTGGACCAAACAGAGGGAAGACGACCGAGGAGATCGACGCAGCGGCAACAAGGGCCGTGCCATTGGGCTCGTGGACGCGGAGCGAATCAAGTCCAATGGCACGGCTACAACGGCAACGGCAACAACTAAGACCTGTTGTAACTTGAGCGCGAGGCGAAGAGAAAACGAAGCGGAGAGACCGGAGAGAACGAAGCAGAGAACACTTGCTCACTTGAGGGAGGATTCGAAAGTGATTGATTTATAGGTCTTAACTTCTGCCTACCCTATACTGCATCCAATCACATGGTGCATCTAATCAACCTGATTTACACGCGTCCAATCATCCTACGCGTCTAATCATCTCTGAGGTAATTACCGATGTAAAAACTATCTCGTAAGAACTACGCGCTAGGTTCGGATTGTACCGGTAACCCTCAATACGCCCCCTCAATCCGAACACGCACGGATGCCAAGCGCCGCCGTCAAGTCCTTGTGACGCGGTCCGTGAAGTCCCTTCGTCATGATGTCCGCCAACATCAACGTCGTCTCGCAGTATTCAAGCTTCACTTCGCCGCGCTTGACTTCATCACGGATGTGATGGTACTTGATGTCGATGTGTTTAGCGCGGCCGTGGTTGACCGGATTCTTCGTCATCTTGATGCACGACTGGTTGTCTTCACGGATGACGAGCTCGGGTCCTTCTTCGTTTGCAGCCGCCATGATCTCGCACAGCAAGCGATTGATCCACTTGCCTTCTTGGATCGCCAGGCTGAGCGCGATGTACTCCGCTTCGCTTGTAGACAGTGACACACTTGGCTGTTTCTTGCTGCCCCAACTCACCGGAGCACCCAATAGCATGAAGACGTAGCCGGACGTCGATTTGCGATCAGCAAGGTCACCGGCCCAGTCTGCATCTGAATAGCCACGAAAGTCGATCTTCGCACTTGGCTTGTAGCAGATTCCATGCATCTTGGTGCCTTGTAGGTATCGGAAGATGCGCTTGACTGCAACCCAGTGTTCTTCTTGGGGTTTCTCCATGAACCGTGACACAAAGCTTACAGCATAGGCGATGTCCGGTCGCGTTGCAGTCGTCAGATGCATCAAAGCACCCACTGCTTCACGGAATGGGACATCCACCTTGCTTGCAGAGTTGCTCGGAATCAGTCGAGAGCTGACGTCCACCGGACTTGCCACAGCCTTGCACTCATCCATTCCAAAGCGCTTGAGGACATCGTCGACATAACGGCGCTGACACATAGTCACGCTGCCATCTTCACCGTCCAATAACTCGATTCCAAGAACAAATGCACACTTGCCGCTATCCGTCATCTCGAAGCGTGTCTTGAGGTCGTTCTTGGTGCGCGCAATCATCTCGAGCGAACTTCCAGTCACCAAGACATCGTCCACGTAGACCAGCACAAAAACACAATGGCCTTCCGAAGTCATGATGTAGAGACATGGATCGAATCCCGACGCTTGAAAACCAATCGAGCGTATGAACTCGTCGAAGGTCTCGTTCCAAACACGCGAGGCTTGCTTGAGACCGTAGATCGCCTTGATCAGCTCGAGACAGTCGAAATCACCTTCCATCTTGACGCCTTCCGGAACAGCGCGGAACACCTTCTCCTTCATCACTCCATACAGGAACGCAGTCACCACATCGAGCTGGTCGAGGGGCCATCCAAAGTGCTTGGTAATGGCGATGACCATTCGCAGCGTCACATACTTGACCACGGGCGAGAACGTCTCCGTGTAGTCGATGCCATACTTTTGGCGAAAACCCTTGGCCACAAGTCGTGCCTTGTATTTCTCGATTGACCCATCCGCCTTGCGCTTGATCTTGAAGACCCACTTTGTGCCGATGGCGCTTTGTCCGTTGGGTAACTTGGCCGCACGAAAGACACCGCGAAGCTTCATCGAATCGAGCTCCGCATCAATTGCCTTGCGCCAGTGTACTTGGTCCGGGCCAGACACTGCTTCTTCAAATGTCGACGGCTCCGAAAAATCGACCGCTGCTTCGACGGCGTTTGCACTCGCATGCCAAAACGCGGAGGAAGTCGGTGTGTCATGTTGTTCCTCCGACTTCCTTTCTTCATCTTCGTTGGCTCGACGTGAAGAGAGGTCATCCGGCGCACTTGACTCTTCCAATCCGGGTCGTTGGCGCACTGCTCGGGGCATGCTTGTGTCGTCATTGTCGTGACTGGGTTGGGCCTTGCGCTTTCCTGTTTGTTTGAAGTGTCTCGGACGCGGTTCTTCATCATCAAGATCGATCGATTCGAAGTCCAGGCCATCAACATCGTCATCGGAAATCAGCATCGACAGTCCAAAGGCCGACTCATCGAAGTTGACATCGCGACTTATCATCACCTGCCCCGCTTCGATGTCGTAAACTCGATACGCCTTGGACACTTCTTCGTAGCCCAAAAACAATCCAGCCCGGGCCTTGGGATCCCACTTGAGTCGTTTCTCCTTCGGGGGTCAAGATGTATGCTTGGCACCCAAAAACGCGCATGTGCTTGACACTTGGCTTAGAATTGTAGACAATCTCGAACGGTGTCTTGTGTGGAATCTTGGGTGACGGCAAACGGTTCTTCACATAGACGGCCGTCATTGCCGCTTCAGCCCAGAAGCACTTGTCCAACTTGGCATGATGGAGCATGCTACGACCGATGGTGACGATAGTTCGAATCGCGCGTTCAGCAGTTCCATTGGCTTGATGTGCGTATGGCACCGTGGTTTGTTGCTCGATGCCTTCGACTTCGTAGAAATCTTGAAGCGAGTTCGTCGCAAACTCGCGGGCTCCATCCTGTCGCACAAACTTGACCTTCTTGTTGAACTGCGTCTGTATCATCGTGATGTACTTCTTGATGCACTCTTCGCTCTCTGACTTGGAATGCAGACAAAAACCCTTCATGCATCCGCTGGCTTCATCCACGATCAGCAGCAGATACTTGCTGCCACCCAGAGATTTTTCTTCCATGGGTCCGCAGATGTCGAAGTGGAGCATCTCGAAGGTGTTGTAGGTGCGCTTGTCACGATTACTGGGGAATGGTTTTGGACCATCTTCCCTTATTAACATCCGCGACATACACTTGATCCATTCGGCTTGGAAGGGATGTGAGCGTCCTTGATCATGTGGCTTGTCACCATCCTGCGAAGCACGTCGACTGGAGCATGGCCCATTCGCGCATGTAGATCAACAGCGTTGCTGAGTGATGTCGCATTGGCCGATCGCTGCGTCGTGCGAAGCCAGTAGAGTCCGTCTACAAGATCCGCAGCTGCCACCACTTGATTGGAATCCTTGCGAGCGACGTACATCGTATCCCCCGTCAAACACCACTTGGAAGTTGCCGTGCTTGTTAATCTGCGGCACCGAGAGTAGATTTTTGCTCATGCTGGGCACATAGAGCGCGTTCTTGATCTCGATCTCGCGCTCTTCCCCGTTTGGCAGAATCACCTTTTCCACGATGGTCCCCACACCTTTGATGGCCGCCTTGTTGCCATCAGCCACCAGGATCTCGCCATCATTGCCTTCGACCAAGCTTGCAAACTTGAACTTGTCGTGGCAGATGTGATGTGTTGCCCCGCTGTCAACGGCCCACATTCCTGGTCCATTCTTGTTCGTCGAAACTCCGCATTCGAACGAAACTGCAAACGCCACTCGATCGTAGCTGTTGCCTTCATCATAATGTCGCCAGTGGACATTGTTTGACCCGCGTCGACGACCATTGCCGCCGCGTTGGGCTCCTCGACTTTCATCCTTTTGCTTCGTCCAGCAACGCTCTGCCGTGTGCCTCACCTTGCCGCAGTATGTGCATTGGTAGGGCTTGCGCTCGGTACTGAATGCCTTTGTCGCATCTTCAGTCTTCACCGTTGTCGTTGCCGTTGTCATCTTCTCGCCTTGTCGCTTGATGTGCTCGTTAGTCAGCACCTTGACCACATCTTGCGTGCGCAGCTCTGCATTGCTCATCTCCAAGTTGAGAACCACGTTCTCGAAACTATTGGGCAGACTGCGCAGTAAGCAGATCGCAATGTCTTCGTCTTCCATCTTGGCACCGATGCTGCTGAGCTTGGCGCCGATGTTCAAGACTTCGTTGCAATGGTGCAAGACGTTGGCACCTTCCGCCATCTTGATGCTGAACAGCTGGCGCTTGAGGTAGATGCGTCCCGCCTTCTGCGACCCACCATAGAGCATCTTCAACCGCGACCACGCTGTCCATGCTTCTTCACAGTTGTCGACCACATGGTGGTAGTCGGCGTCCATGTGGAGCAACATCAACCCGAACGCGATGTTGCTCGCCTTGACGTACTCGTCGGAAGCTCGCGTGTCGGTGAAGGTTGGAGACGTTTCGCGGTTCACGACGTACCAGACTGACTTCGTCAGAAACACGCCGCGCATGTAGCGACACCAGGTTGAGTAGTTGTCCCCATCGAACTTATCGATGGAGACACTGGCCGAGGTGTTGTTGGACGACATGGCGCTTGGGCTCATAACCTGTTGTAACTTGAGCGCGAGGCGAAGAGAAAACGATGCGGAGAGACCGGAGAGAACGAAGCAGAGAACACTTGCTCACTTGAGGGAGGATTCGAAAGTGATTGATTTATAGGTCTTAACTTCTGCCTACCCTAGACTGCATCCAATCACATGGTGCATCTAATCAACCTGATTTACACGCGTCCAATCATCCTACGCGTCTAATCATCTCTGAGGTAATTACCGATGTAAAAACTATCTCGTAAGAACTACGCGCTAGGTTCGGATTGTACCGGTAACCCTCAATACGTTGTTCTCAACTTGGAGATGAGCAGCGCAGAACTGCGGTCGCAAGACGTCGTGAGAGTGCTTACGAATGAGCACATCAAGAGACAACGAAACACGACGACATTGGTGAAGACTGAAGAAGCGACCAAGGCCTTCAGCACGAGCGTGAATTCCGTCAATGTACGTTCTGCGGAAAATTGGGGCACGTGGTGATAAAGTGCTGGACCAAACAGAGGGAAGAAGACCGAGGAGATCGACGCAGCGGCAACAAGGGCCGTGCCATTGGGCTCGTGGACGCGGAGCAAATCAAGTCCAATGGCACGGCTACAACGGCAACGGCAACAACTAAGACCATGATCGAGTGGCGTTTGCTGTTTCGCTGGAATGCGAGCTTTCGACAGCCAAGACCATGGTGGAAATGTGGGCGATTTACAGCAGCAACGCACCACATCTTCAATGAAAAGTCCAAGTTTGAAGTTCTGGACGAGCGCAATGAAGGTGATGTGCTGGTTGCAGACGGAAACAAGGCTGCGATCAATAGAGTTGGGACTATCGTCGAAAAGGTGGTCCTACCAAACGGTGAAGAGCGCGAAGTTGAAATCGAGGATGCACTTAATGTCTCAAGCATGAACAAGAACCTACTGTCGATACCCCAGATTAACAAAAGCGGCAAGTTCTGAGTGGTGTTTGATAAGAGTGAGATGAAGATTTCGCACAAAGACTTCAAGCAAGCATTGGAGTATTGAGGGTTACCGGTACAATCCGAACCTAGCGCGTAGTTCTTACGAGATAGTTTTTACATCGGTAATTACCTCAGAGATGATTAGACGCGTAGGATGATTGGACGCGTGTAAATCAGGTTGATCAGATGCACCATGTGATTGGATGCAGTCTAGGGTAGGCAGAAGTTAAGACCTATAAATCAATCACTTTCGAATCCTCCCTCAAGTGAGCAAGTGTTCTCTGCTTCGTTCTCTCCGGTCTCTCCGCTTCGTTTTCTCTTCGCCTCGCGCTCAAGTTGCAACAGGTTATGAGCCCAAGCGCCATGTCGTCCAACAACACCTCGGCCAGTGTCTCCATCGATAAGTTCGATGGGGACAACTACTCAACCTGGTGTCGCTACATGCGCGGCGTGTTTCTGACGAAGTCAGTCTGGTACGTCGTGAACCGCGAAACGTCTCCAACCTTCACCGACACGCGAGCTTCCGACGAGTACGTCAAGGCGAGCAACATCGCGTTCGGGTTGATGTTGCTCCACATGGACGCCGACTACCACCATGTGGTCGACAACTGTGAACAAGCATGGACAGCGTGGTCGCGGTTGAAGATGCTCTATGGTGGGTCGCAGAAGGCGGGACGCATCTACCTCAAGCGCCAGCTGTTCAGCATCAAGATGGCGGAAGGTGCCAACGTCTTGCACCATTGCAACGAAGTCTTGAACATCGGCGCCAAGCTCAGCAGCATCGGTGCCAAGATGGAAGACGAAGACGTTGCGATCTGCTTGCTGCTCAGTCTCCCGAAGAGTTTTGAGAACGTGGTTCTGAACTTGGAGATGAGCAATGCAGAGCTGCGCACGCAAGATGTGGTCAAGGTGCTGACTAACGAGCACATCAAGCGACAAGGCGAGAAAGATGACAACGGCAACGACAACGGTGAAGACTGAAGATGCGACAAAGGCATTCAGTACCGAGCGCAAGCCCTACCAATGCACATACTGCGGCAAGGTGGGGCACACGGCAGAGCGTTGCTGGACGAAGCAAAAGGATGAAAGTCGAGGAGCCCAACGCGGCGGCAATGGTCGTGGACGCGGGGCAAACAAGTGTCCAGTGGCGACATTATGATGAAGGCAACAGCTACGATCGAGTGGCGTTTGCAGTTTCGTTCGAATGCGGAGTTTCGACGAACAAGAATGGACCAGGAATGTGGGCCGTTGACAGCGGGGCAACACATCACATCTGCCACGACAAGTTCAAGTTTGCAAGCTTGGTCGAAGGCAATGATGGCGAGATCCTGGTGGCTGATGGCAACAAGGCGGCCATCAAAGGTGTGGGGACCATCGTGGAAAAGGTGATTCTGCCAAACGGGGAAGAGCGCGAGATCGAGATCAAGAACGCGCTCTATGTGCCCAGTATGAGCAAAAATCTACTATCGGTGCCGCAGATTAACAAGCACGGCAACTTCCAAGTGGTGTTTGACGGGGATACGATGTACGTCGCTCGCAAGGATTCCAATCAAGTGGTGGCAGCTGCGGATCTTGTAGACGGACTCTACTGGCTTCGCACGACGCAGCGATCGGCCAATGCGACATCACTCAGCAACGCTGTTGATCTACATGCGCGAATGGGCCATGCTCCAGTCGACGTGCTTCGCAGGATGGTGACAAGCCACATGATCAAGGACGCTCACATCCCTTCCAAGCCGAATGGATCAAGTGTGTGTCGAGGATGCCAAGAAGGGAAGATGGTCCAAAAACCATTCCCGAGCAACCGTGACAAGCGCACCTACAACACCTTCGAGATGCTTCACTTCGACATCTGCGGACCCATGGAAGAAAAATCTCTGGGTGGCAGCAAGTATCTGCTGCTGATCGTGGATGAAGCCAGCGGATGCATGAAGGGTTTTTGTCTGCATTCCAAGTCAGAGAGCGAAGAGTGCATCAAGAAGTACATCACGATGATACAGACGCAGTTCAACAAGAAGGTCAAGTTTGTGCAACACGATGGAGCCCGCGAGTTTGCGACGAACTCGCTTCAAGATTTCTACGAAGTCGAAGGCATCGAGCAACAAACCACGGTGCCATACGCACATCAAGCCAATGGAACTGCTGAACGCGCGATTCGAACTATCGTCACCATCGGTCGTAGCATGCTCCATCATGCCAAGTTGGACAAGTGCTTCTGGGCTGAAGCGGCAATGACGGCCGTCTATGTGAAGAACCGTTTGCCGTCACCCAAGATTCCACACAAGACACCGTTCGAGATTGTCTACAATTCTAAGCCAAGTGTCAAGCACATGCGCGTTTTTGGGTGCCAAGCATACATCTTGACCCCGAAGGAGAAACGACTCAAGTGGGATCCCAAGGCCCGGGCTGGATTGTTTTTGGGCTACGAAGAAGTGTCCAAGGCGTATCGAGTTTACGACATCGAAGCGGGGCAGGTGATGATAAGTCGCGATGTCAACTTCGATGAGTCGGCCTTTGGACTGTCGATGCTGATTTCCGATGACGATGTTGATGGCCTGGACTTCGAATCGATCGATCTTGATGATGAAGAACCGCGTCCGAGACACTTCAAACAAACAGGAAAGCGCAAGGCCCAACCCAGTCACGACAATGACGACACAAGCATGCCCCGAGCAGTGCGCCAACGACCCGGATTGGAAGAGTCAAGTGCGCCGGATGACCTCTCTTCACGTCGAGCCAACGAAGATGAAGAAAGGAAGTCGGAGGAACAACATGACACACCGACTTCCTCCGCGTTTTGGCATGCGAGTGCAAACGCCGTCGAAGCAGCGGTCGATTTTTCGGAGCCGTCGACATTTGAAGAAGCAGTGTCTGGCCCGGACCAAGTACACTGGCGCAAGGCAATTGATGCGGAGCTCGATTCGATGAAGCTTCGCGGTGTCTTTCGTGCGGCCAAGTTACCCAACGGACAAAGCGCCATCGGCACAAAGTGGGTCTTCAAGATCAAGCGCAAGGCGGATGGGTCGATCGAGAAATACAAGGCACGACTTGTGGCCAAGGGTTTTCGCCAAAAGTATGGCATCGACTACACGGAGACGTTCTCGCCCGTGGTCAAGTATGTGACGCTGCGAATGGTCATCGCCATTACCAAGCACTTTGGATGGCCCCTCGACCACTCGACCAGCTCGATGTGGTGACTGCGTTCCTGTATGGAGTGATGAAGGAGAAGGTGTTCTGCGCTGTTCCGGAAGGCGTCAAGATGGAAGGTGATTTCGACTGTCTCGAGCTGATCAAGGCGATCTACGGTCTCAAGCAAGCCCTCGCGTGTTTGGAACGAGACCTTCGACGAGTTCATACGCTCGATTGGTTTTCAAGCGTCGGGATTCGATCCATGTCTCTACATCATGACTTCGGAAGGCCATTGTGCCTTTGTGCTGGTCTACGTGGACGATGTCTTGGTGACTGGAAGCTCGCTCGAGATGATTGCGCGCACCAAGAACGACCTCAAGACACGCTTCGAGATGACGGACAGCGGCAAGTGTGCCTTTGTTCTTGGGATCGAGTTATTGGACGGTGAAGATGGCAGCGTGACTATGTGTCAGCGCCGTTATGTCGACGATGTCCTCAAGCGCTTTGGAATGGATGAGTGCAAGGCTGTGGCAAGTCCGGTGGACGTCAGCTCTCGACTGATTCCGAGCAACTCTGCAAGCAAGGTGGATGTCCCATTCCGTGAAGCAGTGGGTGCTTTGATGCATCTGACGACTGCAACGCGACCGGACATCGCCTATGCTGTAAGCTTTGTGTCACGGTTCATGGAGAAACCCCAAGAAGAACACTGGGTTGCAGTCAAGCGCATCTTCCGATACCTACAAGGCACCAAGATGCATGGAATCTGCTACAAGCCAAGTGCGAAGATCGACTTTCGTGCTATTCAGATGCAGACTGGGCCGGTGACCTTGCTGATCGCAAATCGACGTCCGGCTACGTCTTCATGCTATTGGGTGCTCCGGTGAGTTGGGGCAGCAAGAAAACAGCCAAGTGTGTCACTGTCTACAAGCGAAGCGGAGTACATCGCGCTCAGCCTGGCGATCCAAGAAGGCAAGTGGATCAATCGCTTGCTGTGCGAGATCATGGCGGCTGCAAACGAAGAGAAGGACCCGAGCTTGTCATCCGTGAAGACAACCAGTCGTGCATCAAGATGACGAAGAATCCGGTCAACCACGGCCGCGCTAAACACATCGACATCAAGTACCATCACATCCGTGATGAAGTCAAGCGCGGCGAAGTGAAGCTTGAATACTGCGAGACGACGTTGATGTTGGCGGACATCATGACGAAGGGACTTCACGGACCGCGTCACAAGGACTTGACGGCGGCGCTTGGCATCCGTGCGTGTTCGGATTGAGGGGGCGTATTGAGGGTTACCGGTACAATCCGAACCTAGCGCGTTGTTCTTACGAGATAGTTTTTACATCGGTAATTACCTCAGAGATGATTAGACGCGTAGGATGATTGGACGCGTGTAAATCAGGTTGATCAGATGCACCATGTGATTGGATGCAGTCTAGGGTAGGCAGAAGTTAAGACCTATAAATCAATCACTTTCGAATCCTCCCTCAAGTGAGCAAGTGTTCTCTGCTTCGTTCTCTCCGGTCTCTCCGCTTCGTTTTCTCTTCGCCTCGCGCTCAAGTTGCAACATGGAGATGGCGGATATTATGAATGGACCCTACTGGATTCGCACACCACAACGATCTGTGAATGCTACTTCGCGGCTGAAATTTGAGGGTATTCATGCGCGAATGGGCCATGCTTCAGTCGACGTACTTCGCAAGATGGTGACAAGCAACATGATTAAAGACGCTTACATCCCTTTCAAACCGAGTGTGTGTCGAGGATGTCAGGAGGGAAGATGGTTCAAAACCATTCTCGAGAAACCGTGACAAGCGCACCTTCAATACCTTCGAGATGCTCCACTTCGACACCTGAGGACCCATGGAAGACAAATCTTTAAGGGACAGCAAGTATCTGCTGCTTGTCGCGGATGAAACCAGCGGGTGCATAGAGGATTTTTGTCTGCATGCCAAGTCGGAGAGTGAGGAGTGGAATCAAGAGGTACATCACGATTGTCCAAAAGCAGATCAGCATAAAGGTCAAGTTTGTGTGACACGATAGATCCCGCGAGTTTGCGACAAGCTCGCTTCAAGATTTCTACGAAGTCGAAGGCATCGAACAGCAAACCACGGTGTCATCCGCTGATCAAGCCAACGGAACTGCTGAACGCGCAACTCGGACTGTCATCACCATCGGTCGCAGCATGCTTCATCATGTCAAAATGGACAAGCGCTTCTGGGCTGAAGCGGCAATGACGGCAGTCTACGTGAAGAACCATTTGCCGTCACCCAAGATCCCACACAAGACGCCGTTCGAGATTGTCTACAATTCCAAGCCAAGTGTCAAGCACATGCGCGGTTTTGGGTGCCACACTTACATCTTGACCCCGAAGGAGAAACAACTCAAGCGGAAACCCAAGGCACGTACGGGGTTGATTTTGGCTACGAAGAAATGTCCAAGGCTTACCGAGTTTATGACATTGAAGTGGGGCAGGAGACGATAAGTCGTGATGTCAACTTTGAAGAGTCAGCCTTTGGACTTTCTATGCTGGTTTCCGATGACGGTGTTGGTGGACAGGACGTCGAATCCTTTGATCTTGATGATAAAGATCCGCTTTCTAGATACTTCAAAATGAATAGGAATGCGCAAGGCCTAACTCAGTCACGAAGATGAAGATACAAATATGCCCCGAGCAGTGCGCCAACGACCCAGATTGGAAGGGGCAAGTGCTTCAGACGACCTCTCTTCACGTCGAGCCAATAAAGATGAAGGAAGTCAGTCGAGCAACGTGACACACCAACTTCTTTCGCATTTCAACAGGTAAGTGCAAACGCTGTCGAAGCAGCAGTGCATCTTTGAGCCCGTCGATATTTAGAGAAGCAGTGACTGGCCCGGACCAAGCGCACTAGCGCAAGGCAATTAATGCAGAGCTCGAGTCAATGCGACTTCGCGTGTGTTTCGTGCGGCCAAGTTACCCATCGGGTGAAGCGCCATTGGCACAAAGTGAGTCTTCAAGATCAAGCGCAAGGCGGATGGGTCGATCGATAAATACAAAGCACGACTTGCGGCCAAGGGTTTTCGCCAAAATTATGACATCGACTACACGGAGACGTTCTCGCCCGTGGTCAAGTACGTGATGCTGTGCATAGTAATCGCGAGCACCAAGTACTTCAAATGGTCACTGGACTAACTGGACATGGTGAAAGCCTTCTTGTACGGAAATATGAAAAAAGGTGTTCTGCGCGATCCCAGCAGGTGTCGACATTGATGAAGACTTTGACTGCATCGAATTGGCGAAGGCGATCTACGGACTGAAACAAGCATTGCGGGTATGGAACGAGACTTTCTATGACTTTGTTTACTCGATTGTATTTCAACAGTCCGACTTCGACCCATGCCTCTATCTCAAGGTCGCAAGCGGAAAGTGTGTGCTGTTTTTGGTCTCGTCGACGATGTGTTGGCAACGGGCAGTTCGACTGAGGTAATTGTGCGCACCGAGAGTGACTTGAAGAGGCGTTTCGATATGACTGACAGCGGCAAGTGCGCGTTCGTATTGGGCATCGAGCTGGTGAACAACATCGACGGTAGTGTGACAATGTGTCAGCGACGATACGTGGACGATGTTCTCAAGCGTTTTGGCATGAATGATTGCAAGGCCGTCATCAGTCCAACGGATATCAGTTCTCGACTCACACCAAGCGACGCAGCATCCAAGAACAACGCTCCGTCTCGTGAAGCAGTAGGTGCTTTGATGCACTTAATGACCGCGACAAGACCGGACATTGCTTTTGTTGTGGGCTACGTTTCGCGCTTCATGGGGAACCCCCAAGTCGATGGCATTCAAGCGCATTCTTCGTTATCTACAAGAAACCAAGTCACACGGCATCTTCGTTAAACCCGACAACAAGGTGGATTTATGTGGCGACTCGGATGCAGACTAGCCCAGTGATCATGAAGACCGCAAGTCGACTTCAGAATGTGCGTATATCCTGATGGGTGCTCCGATAAGCTGGAAAAGCAAGAAGCAATCAAGTGTATCGCTATCGACAAGCGAAGCAGAGTACGTCGCGCTAAGTCTGGCAATTAACGAAGGCAAGTGGGTGCATCGCCTATTATGCGAGATTCTGAATGCCGCAGAGGACAAGCCCAGACCCGAGCTCAAGATCATGGAAGACAATTAATCGTGCATCAAGATGACGAAGAATCCTGTGAACCATGGTCGGGCCAAGCACGTCAACACCAAGTACCACCACAGTCGCGATGAAGTCAAGCGTGGTGATGATACGTTGGAGTACGGTGAGACTGCGATGATGATGGCGGACATCATGACAAAGGGACTGCCAGGACCGCGTCACACGGAATTGACGGCAGCGCTTGGCATACACGCGTGTTCGCATTGAGGGGGCGTATCGTGGGTTGACGGTTAAGGTACTATTATCAGATACCGTGTAAACCGTAAACCTGTCCAAGTCGGTCTCACGTAATTACGGTGAGCGCTTACCAATGATTAGACGCATAGGAAGATTGGATGACCTACATGTTCTATGATTTATGATTTAAATGTGCAAAATACATGAATCAGGACACGGATCAATCAGGTAGCTTAAACAACCCAGAAATAAATTCACTTCCAAAGATTTCCTTCTCCGTCGTAAGTCGTCTACAATTTGCAGTGCAGACTTCTTTCGTTTCTTCAAGCTTCGGTTCTTTCATCAAGTGCTCTTCAGACTTTATCAGGTTATAAGCCTAAGCGCGATGTCCTCTGCTCAAGATTCCGCCACCAAGATCTGCATCGACAAATTCGATGGTAAAAAATATGCGACGTGGAGCCGCTACATGCGCGGCGTGTTCCTGACCAAGTCGACGTGGAACAAGGTCATCAATAGAGTTGGGACTATCCTCGAAACGGTGGTCCTAGCCAAACGGTGAAGAGCGCGAAGTTGAAATCGAGGATGCACTTAATGTCTCAAGCATGAACAAGGATTACCATCACTGTCGATACCCCAGATTAACAAAAGCGGCAAGTTCTGAGTGGTGTTTGATAAGAGTGAGATGAAGATTTCGCGGATCAAAGACCTTCTTGAAGCAAGCATTGGAGTATTGAGGGTTACCGGTAGAATCCGAACCTAGCGCCTAGTTCTTACG
Source organism: Peronospora matthiolae (assembly GCA_921007115.2). Taxonomy (NCBI): domain Eukaryota; phylum Oomycota; class Peronosporomycetes; order Peronosporales; family Peronosporaceae; genus Peronospora; species Peronospora matthiolae. Next base: position 148,314 of record CAKLBY020000050.1, on the reverse strand, counting down.
AGATAGTTTTTACATCGGTAATTACCTCAGAGATGATTAGACGCGTAGGATGATTGGACGCGTGTAAATCAGGTTGATTAGATGCACCATGTGATTGGATGCAGTCTAGGGTAGGCAGAAGTTAAGACCTATAAATCAATCACTTTCGAATCCTCCCTCAAGTGAGCAAGTGTTCTCTGCTTCGTTCTCTCCGGTCTCTCCGCTTCGTTTTCTCTTCGCCTCGCGCTCAAGTTGCAACAGGTTATGAGCCCAAGCGCCATGTCGTCCAACAACACCTCGGCCAGTGTCTCCATCGATAAGTTCGATGGGGACAACTACTCAACCTGGTGTCGCTACATGCGCGGCGTGTTTCTGACGAAGTCAGTCTGGTACGTCGTGAACCGCGAAACGTCTCCAACCTTCACCGACACGCGAGCTTCCGACGAGTACGTCAAGGCGAGCAACATCGCGTTCGGGTTGATGTTGCTCCACATGGACGCCGACTACCACCATGTGGTCGACAACTGTGAAGAAGCATGGACAGCGTGGTCGCGGTTGAAGATGCTCTATGGTGGGTCGCAGAAGGCGGGACGCATCTACCTCAAGCGCCAGCTGTTCAGCATCAAGATGGCGGAAGGTGCCAACGTCTTGCACCATTGCAACGAAGTCTTGAACATCGGCGCCAAGCTCAGCAGCATCGGTGCCAAGATGGAAGACGAAGACATTGCGATCTGCTTGCTGCTCAGTCTCCCGAAGAGTTTCGAGAACGTGGTTCTGAACTTGGAGATGAGTAATGCAGAGCTGCGCACGCAAGATGTGGTCAAGGTGCTGACTAACGAGCACATCAAGCGACAAGGCAAGAAGATGACAACGGCAACGACAACGGTGAAGACTGAAGATGCGACAAAGGCATTCAGTACCGAGCGCAAGCCCTACCAATGCACATACTGCGGCAAGGTGGGGCACACGGCAGAGCGTTGCTGGACGAAGCAAAAGGATGAAAGTCGAGGAGCCCAACGCGGCGGCAATGGTCGTGGACGCGGGGCAAACAATGTCCAGTGGCGACATTATGATGAAGGCAACAGCTACGATCGAGTGGCGTTTGCAGTTTCGTTCGAATGCGGAGTTTCGACGAACAAGAATGGACCAGGAATGTGGGCCGTTGACAGCGGGGCAACACATCACATCTGCCACGACAAGTTCAAGTTTGCAAGCTTGGCCGAAGGCAATGATGGCGAGATCCTGGTGGCTGATGGCAACAAGGCGGCCATCAAAGGTGTGGGGACCATCGTGGAAAAGGTGATTCTGCCAAACGGGGAAGAGCGCGAGATCGAGATCAAGAACGCGCTCTATGTGCCCAGCATGAGCAAAAATCTGCTCTCGGTGCCGCAGATTAACAAGCACGGCAACTTCCAAGTGGTGTTTGACGGGGATACGATGTACGTCGCTCGCAAGGATTCCAATCAAGTGGTGGCAGCTGCGGATCTTGTAGACGGACTCTACTGGCTTCGCACGACGCAGCGATCGGCCAATGCGACATCACTCAGCAACGCTGTTGATCTACATGCGCGAATGGGCCATGCTCCAGTCGACGTGCTTCGCAGGATGGTGACAAGCCACATGATCAAGGACGCTCACATCCCTTCCAAGCCGAATGGATCAAGTGTGTGTCGAGGATGTCAGCAAGGGAAAATGGTCCAAAACCCATTCCCAAGCAATCGTGACAAGCGCACCTACAACACCTTCGAGATGCTTCACTTCGACATCTGCGGACCCATGGAAGAAAAATCTCTGGGTGGCAGCAAGTATCTGCTGCTGATCGTGGATGAAGCCAGCGGATGCATGAAGGGTTTTTGTCTGCATTCCAAGTCAGAGAGCGAAGAGTGCATCAAGAAGTACATCACGATGATGCAGACGCAGTTCAGCAAGAAGGTCAAGTTTTGTGCGCCACGACGAGCTTGCGAGTTTGCGACGAACTCGCTTCAAGATTTCTACGAAGTCGAAGGCATCGAGCAACAAACCACGGTGCCATACGCACATCAAGCCAATGGAACTGCTGAACGCGCGATTCGAACTATCGTCACCATCGGCCGTAGCATGCTTCATCATGCCAAGTTGCACAAGTGCTTCTGGGCTGAAGCGGCAATGACGGCCGTCTATGTGAAGAACCGTTTGCCGTCACCCAAGTTTCCACACAAGACACCGTTCGAGATTGTCTACAATTCTAAGCCAAGTGTCAAGCACATGCGCGTTTTTGGGTGCCAAGCATACATCTTGACCCCGAAGGAGAAACGACTCAAGTGGGATGCCAAGGCTCGTGCAGGTGTGTTCATGGGATACGAAGAAGTATCAAAAGCGTATCGAGTTTACGACATCGAAGCGGGGCAGGTGATGATAAGTCGCGATGTCAACTTCGATGAGTCGGCCTTTGGACTGTCGATGCTGATTTCCGATGACGATGTTGATGGCCTGGACTTCGAATCGATCGATCTTGATGATGAAGAACCGCGTCCGAGACACTTCAAACAAACAGGAAAGCGCAAGGCCCAACCCAGTCACGACAATGACGACGCAAGCATGCCCCGAGCAGTGCGCCAACGACCCGGATTGGAAGAGTCAAGTGCGCCGGATGACCTCTCTTCACGTCGAGCCAACGAAGATGAAGAAAGGAAGTCGGAGGAACAACATGACACACCGACTTCCTCCGCGTTTTGGCATGCGAGTGCAAACGCCGTCGAAGCAGCGGTCGATTTTTCGGAGCCGTCGGCATTTGAAGAAGCAGTGTCTGGCCCGGACCAAGTACACTGGCGCAAGGCAATTGATGCGGAGCTCGATTCGATGAAGCTTCGCGGTGTCTTTCGTGCGGCCAAGTTACCCAACGGACAAAGCGCCATCGGCACAAAGTGGGTCTTCAAGATCAAGCGCAAGGCGGATGGGTCGATCGAGAAATACAAGGCACGACTTGTGGCCAAGGGTTTTCGCCAAAAGTATGGCATCGACTACACGGAGACGTTCTCGCCCGTGGTCAAGTATGTGACGCTGCGAATGGTCATCGCCATTACCAAGCACTTTGGATGGCCCCTCGACCAGCTCGATGTGGTGACTGCGTTCCTGTATGGAGTGATGAAGGAGAAGATGTTCTGCGCTGTTCCGGAAGGCGTCAAGATGGAAGGTGATTTCGACTGTCTCGAGCTGATCAAGGCGATCTACGGTCTCAAGCAAGCCTCGCGTGTTTGGAACGAGACCTTCGACGAGTTCATACGCTCGATTGGTTTTCAAGCGTCGGGATTCGATCCATGTCTCTACATCATGACTTCGGAAGGCCATTGTGTTTTTGTGCTGGTCTACGTGGACGATGTCTTGGTGACTGGAAGCTCGCTCGAGATGATTGCGCGCACCAAGAACGACCTCAAGACACGCTTCGAGATGACGGACAGCGGCAAGTGTGCCTTTGTTCTTGGGATCGAGTTATTGGACGGTGAAGATGGCAGCGTGACTATGTGTCAGCGCCGTTATGTCGACGATGTCCTCAAGCGCTTTGGAATGGATGAGTGCAAGGCTGTGGCAAGTCCGGTGGACGTCAGCTCTCGACTGGTTCCGAGCAACTCTGCAAGCAAGGTGGATGTCCCATTCCGTGAAGCAGTGGGTGCTTTGATGCATCTGACGACTGCAACGCGACCGGACATCGCCTATGCTGTAAGCTTTGTGTCACGGTTCATGGAGAAACCCCAAGAAGAACACTGGGTTGCAGTCAAGCGCATCTTCCGCTACCTACAAGGCACCAAGATGCATGGAATCTGCTACAAGCCAAGTGCGAAGATCGACTTTCGTGGCTATTCAGATGCAGACTGGGCCGGTGACCTTGCTGATCGCAAATCGACGTCCGGCTACGTCTTCATGCTATTGGGTGCTCCGGTGAGTTGGGGCAGCAAGAAACAGCCAAGTGTGTCACTGTCTACAAGCGAAGCGGAGTACATCGCGCTCAGCCTGGCGATCCAAGAAGGCAAGTGGATCAATCGCTTGCTGTGCGAGATCATGGCGGCTGCAAACGAAGAAGGACCCGAGCTCGTCATCCGTGAAGACAACCAGTCGTGCATCAAGATGACGAAGAATCCGGTCAACCACGGCCGCGCTAAACACATCGACATCAAGTACCATCACATCCGTGATGAAGTCAAGCGCGGCGAAGTGAAGCTTGAATACTGCGAGACGACGTTGATGTTGGCGGACATCATGACGAAGGGACTTCACGGACCGCGTCACAAGGACTTGACGGCGGCGCTTGGCATCCGTGCGTGTTCGGATTGAGGGGGCGTACTGAGGTTTACCGGTACAATCCGAACCTAGCGCGTAGTTCTTACGAGATAGTTTTAACATCGGTAATTACCTCAGAGATGATTAGACGCGTAGGATGATTGGACGCGTGTAAATCAGGTTGATCAGATGCACCATGTGATTGGATGCAGTCTAGGGTAGGCAGAAGTTAAGACCTATAAATCAATCACTTTCGAATCCTCCCTCAAGTGAGCAAGTGTTCTCTGCTTCGTTCTCTCCGGTCTCTCCGCTTCGTTTTCTCTTCGCCTCGCGCTCAAGTTACAACACAGCTGTTCAGCATGGAGATGGAGGAAGGCGGCAATTTCATGCATCATTGCAACAACGTTTTCAACACCAGCGCCAAGCTCAGCAGTATCGGCGCCAAGATGGAGGATGAGGACATGGAGATCTGCTTGTTGTGCAGTCTCCCCAAGAGCTATGAGAACGTTGCTCTCAACTTGGAGACGAGCAGCGCAGAACTGCGGTCGCAAGACGTCGTGAGAGTGCTTACGAATGAGCACATCAAGAGACAACGAAACACGACGACATTGGTGAAGACTGAAGAAGCAACCAAGGCCTTCAGCACCGAGCGTGAATTCCGTCAATGTACGTTCTGCGGAAAATTGGGGCACGTGGTGATAAAGTGCTGGACCAAACAGAGGGAAGACGACCGAGGAGATCGACGCAGCGGCAACAAGGGCCGTGCCATTGGGCTCGTGGACGCGGAGCGAATCAAGTCCAATGGCACGGCTACAACGGCAACGGCAACAACTAAGACCATGATCGAGTGGCGTTTGCTGTTTCGCTGGAATGCGAGCTTTCGACAGCCAAGACCATGGTGGAAATGTGGGCGATTTACAGCAGCAACGCACCACATCTTCAATGAAAAGTCCAAGTTTGAAGTTCTGGACGAGCGCAATGAAGGTGATGTGCTGGTTGCAGACGGAAACAAGGCTGCGATCAATAGAGTTGGGACTATCGTCGAAAAGGTGGTCCTACCAAACGGTGAAGAGCGCGAAGTTGAAATCGAGGATGCACTTAATGTCTCAAGCATGAACAAGAACCTACTGTCGATACCCCAGATTAACAAAAGCGGCAAGTTCCAAGTGGTGTTTGATAAGAGTGAGATGAAGATTTCGCACAAAGACTCCAAGCAAGCATTGGAGTATTGAGGGTTACCGGTACAATCCGAACCTAGCGCCTAGTTCTTACGAGATAGTTTTTACATCGGTAATTACCTCAGAGATGATTAGACGCGTAGGATGATTGGACGCGTGTAAATCAGGTTGATCAGATGCACCATGTGATTGGATGCAGTCTAGGGTAGGCAGAAGTTAAGACCTATAAATCAATCACTTTCGAATCCTCCCTCAAGTGAGCAAGTGTTCTCTGCTTCGTTCTCTCCGGTCTCTCCGCTTCGTTTTCTCTTCGCCTCGCGCTCAAGTTGCAACAGGTTATGAGCCCAAGCGCCATGTCGTCCAACAACACCTCGGCCAGTGTCTCCATCGATAAGTTCGATGGGGACAACTACTCAACCTGGTGTCGCTACATGCGCGGCGTGTTTCTGACGAAGTCAGTCTGGTACGTCGTGAACCGCGAAACGTCTCCAACCTTCACCGACACGCGAGCTTCCGACGAGTACGTCAAGGCGAGCAACATCGCGTTCGGGTTGATGTTGCTCCACATGGACGCCGACTACCACCATGTGGTCGACAACTGTGAAGAAGCATGGACAGCGTGGTCGCGGTTGAAGATGCTCTATGGTGGGTCGCAGAAGGCGGGACGCATCTACCTCAAGCGCCAGCTGTTCAGCATCAAGATGGCGGAAGGTGCCAACGTCTTGCACCATTGCAACGAAGTCTTGAACATCGGCGCCAAGCTCAGCAGCATCGGTGCCAAGATGGAAGACGAAGACATTGCGATCTGCTTGCTGCTCAGTCTCCCGAAGAGTTTTGAGAACGTGGTTCTGAACTTGGAGATGAGCAATGCAGAGCTGCGCACGCAAGATGTGGTCAAGGTGCTGACTAACGAGCACATCAAGCGACAAGGCGAGAAGATGACAACGGCAACGACAACGGTGAAGACTGAAGATGCGACAAAGGCATTCAGTACCGAGCGCAAGCCCTACCAATGCACATACTGCGGCAAGGTGGGGCACACGGCAGAGCGTTGCTGGACGAAGCAAAAGGATGAAAGTCGAGGAGCCCAACGCGGCGGCAATGGTCGTGGACGCGGGGCAAACAATGTCCAGTGGCGACATTATGATGAAGGCAACAGCTACGATCGAGTGGCATTTGCAGTTTCGTTCGAATGCGGAGTTTCGACGAACAAGAATGGACCAGGAATGTGGGCCGTTGACAGCGGGGCAACACATCACATCTGCCACGACAAGTTCAAGTTTGCAAGCTTGGTCGAAGGCAATGATGGCGAGATCCTGGTGGCTGATGGCAACAAGGCGGCCATCAAAGGTGTGGGGACCATCGTGGAAAAGGTGATTCTGCCAAACGGGGAAGAGCGCGAGATCGAGATCAAGAACGCGCTCTATGTGCCCAGCATGAGCAAAAATCTGCTCTCGGTGCCGCAGATTAACAAGCACGGCAACTTCCAAGTGGTGTTTGACGGGGATACGATGTACGTCGCTCGCAAGGATTCCAATCAAGTGGTGGCAGCTGCGGATCTTGTAGACGGACTCTACTGGCTTCGCACGACGCAGCGATCGGCCAATGCGACATCACTCAGCAACGCTGTTGATCTACATGCGCGAATGGGCCATGCTCCAGTCGACGTGCTTCGCAGGATGGTGACAAGCCACATGATCAAGGACGCTCACATCCCTTCCAAGCCGAATGGATCAAGTGTGTGTCGAGGATGCCAAGAAGGGAAGATGGTCCAAAAACCATTCCCGAGCAACCGTGACAAGCGCACCTACAACACCTTCGAGATGCTTCACTTCGACATCTGCGGACCCATGGAAGAAAAATCTCTGGGTGGCAGCAAGTATCTGCTGCTGATCGTGGATGAAGCCAGCGGATGCATGAAGGGTTTTTGTCTGCATTCCAATTCAGAGAGCGAAGAGTGCATCAAGAAGTACATCACGATGATGCAGACGCAGTTCAGCAAGAAGGTCAAGTTTTGTGCGCCACGACGAGCTTGCGAGTTTGCGACGAACTCGCTTCAAGATTTCTACGAAGTCGAAGGCATCGAGCAACAAACCACGGTGCCATACGCACATCAAGCCAATGGAACTGCTGAACGCGCGATTCGAACTATCGTCACGATCGGCCGCAGCATGCTTCACCATGCCAAGTTGCACAAGTGCTTCTGGGCTGAAGCGGCAATGACGGCCGTCTATGTGAAGAACCGTTTGCCGTCACCCAAGATTCCACACAAGACACCGTTCGAGATTGTCTACAATTCTAAGCCAAGTGTCAAGCACATGCGCGTTTTGGGTGCCAAGCATACATCTTGACCCCGAAGGAGAAACGACTCAAGTGGGATCCCAAGGCCCGGGCTGGATTGTTTTTGGGCTACGAAGAAGTGTCCAAGGCGTATCGAGTTTACGACATCGAAGCGGGGCAGGAGACGATAAGTCGCGATGTCAACTTCGATGAGTCGGCCTTTGGACTGTCGATGCTGATTTCCGATGACGATGTTGATGGCGTGGACTTCGAATCGATCGATCTTGATGATGAAGAACCGCGTCCGAGACACTTCAAACAAACAGGAAAGCGCAAGGCCCAACCCAGTCACGACAATGACGACACAAGCATGCCCCGAGCAGTGCGCCAACGACCCGGATTGGAAGAGTCAAGTGCGCCGGATGACCTCTCTTCACGTCGAGCCAACGAAGATGAAGAAAGGAAGTCGGAGGAACAACATGACACACCGACTTCCTCCGCGTTTTGGCATGCGAGTGAAAACGCCGTCGAAGCAGCGGTCGATTTTTCGGAGCCGTCGGCATTTGAAGAAGCAGTGTCTGGCCCGGACCAAGTACACTGGCGCAAGGCAATTGATGCGGAGCTCGATTCGATGAAGCTTCGCGGTGTCTTTCGTGCGGCCAAGTTACCCAACGGACAAAGCGCCATCGGCACAAAGTGGGTCTTCAAGATCAAGCGCAAGGCGGATGGGTCGATCGAGAAATACAAGGCACGACTTGTGGCCAAGGGTTTTCGCCAAAAGTATGGCATCGACTACACGGAGACGTTCTCGCCCGTGGTCAAGTATGTGACGCTGCGAATGGTCATTGCCATTACCAAGCACTTTGGATGGCCCCTCGACCAGCTCGATGTGGTGACTGCGTTCCTGTATGGAGTGATGAAGGAGAAGATGTTCTGCGCTGTTCCGGAAGGCGTCAAGATGGAAGGTGATTTCGACTGTCTCGAGCTGATCAAGGCGATCTACGGTCTCAAGCAAGCCTCGCGTGTTTGGAACGAGACCTTCGACGAGTTCATACGCTCGATCGGTTTTCAAGCGTCGGGATTCGATCCATGTCTCTACATCATGACTTCGGAAGGCCATTGTGTTTTTGTGCTGGTCTACGTGGACGATGTCTTGGTGACTGGAAGCTCGCTCGAGATGATTGCGCGCACCAAGAACGACCTCAAGACACGCTTCGAGATGACGGACAGCGGCAAGTGTGCCTTTGTTCTTGGGATCGAGTTATTGGACGGTGAAGATGGCAGCGTGACTATGTGTCAGCGCCGTTATGTCGACGATGTCCTCAAGCGCTTTGGAATGGATGAGTGCAAGGCTGTGGCAAGTCCGGTGGACGTCAGCTCTCGACTGGTTCCGAGCAACTCTGCAAGCAAGGTGGATGTCCCATTCCGTGAAGCAGTGGGTGCTTTGATGCATCTGACGACTGCAACGCGACCGGACATCGCCTATGCTGTAAGCTTTGTGTCACGGTTCATGGAGAAACCCCAAGAAGAACACTGGGTTGCAGTCAAGCGCATCTTCCGCTACCTACAAGGCACCAAGATGCATGGAATCTGCTACAAGCCAAGTGCGAAGATCGACTTTCGTGGCTATTCAGATGCAGACTGGGCCGGTGACCTTGCTGATCGCAAATCGACGTCCGGCTACGTCTTCATGCTATTGGGTGCTCCGGTGAGTTGGGGCAGCAAGAAACAGCCAAGTGTGTCACTGTCTACAAGCGAAGCGGAGTACATCGCGCTCAGCCTGGCGATCCAAGAAGGCAAGTGGATCAATCGCTTGCTGTGCGAGATCATGGCGGCTGCAAACGAAGAAGGACCCGAGCTCGTCATCCGTGAAGACAACCAGTCGTGCATCAAGATGACGAAGAATCCGGTCAACCACGGCCGCGCTAAACACATCGACATCAAGTACCATCACATCCGTGATGAAGTCAAGCGCGGCGAAGTGAAGCTTGAATACTGCGAGACGACGTTGATGTTGGCGGACATCATGACGAAGGGACTTCACGGACCGCGTCACAAGGACTTGACGGCGGCGCTTGGCATCCGTGCGTGTTCGGATTGAGGGGGCGTATTGAGGGTTACCGGTACAATCCGAACCTAGCGCGTAGTTCTTACGAGATAGTTTTTACATCGGTAATTACCTCAGAGATGATTAGACGCGTAGGATGATTGGACGCGTGTAAATCAGGTTGATTAGATGCACCATGTGATTGGATGCAGTATAGGGTAGGCAGAAGTTAAGACCTATAAATCAATCACTTTCGAATCCTCCCTCAAGTGAGCAAGTGTTCTCTGCTTCGTTCTCTCCGGTCTCTCCGCTTCGTTTTCTCTTCGCCTCGCGCTCAAGTTGCAACATGGAGATGGCGGATATTATGAATGGACCCTACTGGATTCGCACACCACAACGATCTGTGAATGCTACTTCGCGGCTGAAATTTGAAGGTTTTCATGCGCGAATGGGCCATGCTTCAGTCGACGTACTTCGCAAGATGGTGACAAGCAACATGATTAAAGACGCTTACATCCCTTTCAAACCGAGTGTGTGTCGAGGATGTCAGGAAGGGAAGATGGTTCAAAACCATTCTCGAGAAACCGTGACAAGCGCACCTTCAATACCTTCGAGATGCTCCACTTCGACACCTGAGGACCCATGGAAGACAAATCTTTAAGGGACAGCAAGTATCTGCTGCGTGTCGCGGATGAAACCAGCGGGTGCATAGAGGATTTTTGTCTGCATGCCAAGTCGGAGAGTGAGGAGTGAATCAAGAGGTACATCACGATTGTCCAAAAGCAGATCAGCATTATTGTGGGTTGACGGTTGAAGTACTGCTATCAGCTACCATGGGAACCGTAAACCTGTCCAAGTCGATCCCGCGTAATTACGGTGAGTTTTTACAAATGATTAGACGCATAGGATGGTTGGATGACCTACATGATTTATGATTCATGATTTATATGTGGACAACATATAAATCAGTGCAGAGATAAATCAGGTAGCTTTAACAAAACCCACAAATAAATTCACTTCCAAATATTCCTTCTTCAGCACAAGTCGTCTACACTTCGCAGTGCAGACTTCTTTCAAGCCTTTCAAGCTTCGTTCTCTCGTCCAGTGCTCTTCAGACTTTAACAGGTTATGAGCCCAAGCACGATGTCCTCTGCTCAAGATTCCGCCACCAAGATCTCTATCGATAGATTCGATGGAGACAACTACGCGACGTGGAGCCGCTACATGCGTGGCGTGTTCCTGACCAAGTCGACGTGGCACGTGGTCAACCGGGAGACCACCCCCACCTTCGCCGATCCTCGCGCCAGTGATGAGTACGTCAAGACGAACAACATTGCGTTCGGCTTGATGTTACTTCACATGAGCGCGGACTATCATCACGTGGTTGATGACTGCGACGAGGCATGGGTTGCGTGGACACGGTTGAAGACTCTCTACGGCGGATCGCAGAAGGCGGGACGGATCTTCTTGAAGCGGCAGCTGTTCAGCATGGAGATGGCGGAAGGCGGCAATTTCATGCATCATTGCAATGAAGTTCTCAACATCAGCGCCAAGCTCAGCAGCATCGGCGCCAAGATGGAGGATGAGGACGTGGCGATCTGCTTGTTGTGCAGCCTCCCCAAGAGCTACGAGAACGTCGTGCTGAACTTGGAGATGAGCAGCGCGGAACTGCGGACGCAAGACGTCGTGAAAGTGCTGACGAATGAGCACATCAAGAGACAAGGGAAAAAGACGACATCGGTGAAAACTGAAGAAGCGACCAAGGCCTTCAGTACCGAGCGTGAGGTTCGTCAGTGTACGTTCTGCGGAAAATTGGGGCACACGGTGGAAAAGTGCTGGACCAAGCAGAAGGAAGACAATCGAGGGAGCTCGACGCGGCGGCAATGCACGTGGACGCGGAGCGAATCAAGTTCAGTGGCAAGGCTACAACGGCAACAGCAACTGTGACTATGATCGAGTGGCGTTTGCTGTTTCGCTGGAATGCGGACTTTCAACGACCAAGAGCATGTCTGGAATGTGGGCGATTGATAGCGGTGCAACACATCACATCTGCTATGACAAGTCCAAGTTCGAATTTCTGGACGAGCGCAATGAAGGCGAAGTGTTGGTTGCAGATGGGAACAAGGCTGCGATCAACGGTGTCGGGACAATCATCGAAAAGGTGACCCTGTCCAACGGTGAAGAGCGCGAAGTCGAGATCAAGAACGCGCTTTACGTCCCAAGCATGAACAAGAACTTGCTGTCGATACCACAAATCAACAAAAGCGGCAAGTTTCAAGTGGTGTTTGATGGTGACGAGATGAAGATTTCGCACAAAGGCTCCAAGCAAGTAATAGCGATGGCCGATCTTGTGGATGGCCTCTAATGGCTTCATACATCCCAACGATCGGTGAATGCGGCTTCAGGACCAAGAGTCGAAAACCTTCATGCGCGTATGGGCCACGCACCGATTGATGTCTTGTGCAGAATGGTCTCCAAGGGCATGATCAAGGATGCCAAGAAGCCAGAAAAATTGAGCGTATCAAGCGTGTGTCAAGGTTGTCTAGAAGGAAAAATGGTTCAACGACCGTTCCCGAGCAATCCAAACAAGCGCCACTACGATCCGTTTGAGCTTCTACACATCGACACTTGTGGTCCAATGGAAGTCGACTCTCTAGGTGGAAGCAAGTACTTGCTGCTGATCGTCGATGAAGGCAGCGGATGTATGAAGGGTTTCAGTCTGCGCGCCAAGTCCGACAGCGAAGAGTGCATCAAGAAGTACATCATGGCAGTACAGACGCAGTTTGACTACAAGGTCAAGTTCGTTCGACACGATGGTGCACGAGAATTTGCGGCGAATTCGCTCAAGGCATTTTACGATGATCAAGGAATCGAGCAGCAAGTTACCGTTCCGTATGCGCATCAGACCAACGGCACGGCGGAACGGGCAATTCGGACTATTGTGACGATCGGGCGCAGCATGCTTCACTACGCCAAGCTGGACAAGTGTTTTTGGGCTGAAGCAGCAATGACGGCAATCTACATCAAGAATCGCCTACCATCGCCCAAGTGCCAAGATCAAACCCCCGTTCGAGATCGTCAACGGATTTCGACCAAGTGTGAAGCACATGCGGGTTTTCGGCTGCCGAACGTTTGTGCTGACCCCTAAGGAAAAGAGATCGAAATGGGATCCGAAGGCTCGTGAAGGACTATTCATGGGGTACGAAGAAGTGTCAAAGGCATATCGCGTTTACGACATTGAAGCGGACCAAGTGGTGATATCTCGCGATGTCACATTCGACGAATCAACGCTTGGTTTCTCGCCGAGGCTACCACAAGAAATTGTTGATGACACTGCGCTGGATATCGAATCGATGAACATCAACGATGAGCCTCACCCCATGCAGTTCAAGCAAACTGGAAAACGCAAAAGCCGTTCAATCAGTCAAGAACAAGTTCTGCAACGGACACTTCTTGAGCGTCGTGGAACCGGGTTAGAAGAAGCAAGTGCTCCGGATGACTCTGAATCGCACCAAGCGAAGCGACGATCAAGCGCTCGAGACAATCTGGACGAAGAGCAAAAGGGCAGTGACGAAGATAACGAGGATGCTACACCTCAAGTCTTTTGGCGAGCGAGTGCCAATGCAGTCGAAGGTACTGACTTGTCTGAGCCGACAACGTTTGGAGATGCTGTTGGTGGACCAGATCAAGTGCATTGGCGTAAGGCAATCTGTGCCGAGTTGGACTCGATGAAACTTCGTGGCGTGTTTCGAGCGACCAAACTGCCGTCTGGACAGCATACCATTGGAACCAAGTGGGTATTCAAGATCAAGCGGAAAGCTGACGGATCCATCGAGAAATACAAGGCGCGCCTCGTGGCAAAAGGGTTCAAGCAGAAATATGGCATCGACTACACGGAAACGTTTTCGCCGGTAGTCAAGTACGTGACGCTGCGCATGGTGGTTGCAATCACGAAGTACTTTGGCTGGACACTGGACCAACTGGACGTGGTGACAGCTTTCCTTTACGGAGAAATGAAGGAAAAGGTATTCTGCGCGATCCCAGAAGGAGTCGAAGTTGATGAAGACTTTGACTGCTTTGAACTGGTCAAGGCGATCTACGGACTAAAACAAGCATCGCGCGTATGGAACGAGACTTTTCATGAGTTCGTCTGCTCCATTGGATTTCAAGTCTCCGATTTTGACCCGTGTCTTTATCTCAAGATTACAAGTAACGAGTGCGTGCTTTTGCTGGTATACGTCGATGATGTGTTGGTGACTGGCAGCTCAACCGAACTGATTATGCGTACCAAGAGTGACTTAAAGGCGCGTTTCGAAATGACCGACAGTGGGAAGTGCTCATTCGTGTTGGACATCGAGCTGGTGGACAACGACGACGGTAGCGTGACGATGTGCCAGCGACGCTACGTGGAAGATGTTCTCAAGCGTTTTGGCATGAGCGACTGCAAAGCCGTCACCAGCCCAACAGACATCAGTTCTCGACTCATACCAAGTACCGCAGCAACTAAAATCGACGCCCCGTTTCGTGAAGCAGTAGGCGCTCTGATGCACTTGATGACCGCGACACGACCGGACATTGCCTTTGCTGTGAGTTACGTTTCGCGCTTCATGGAGAACCCCCAAGTCGAGCATTGGATGGCGGTCAAGCGCATTTTGCGATACTTACAAGGGACTAAGTCGCACGGTATCTGCTTCAAGCCTGATGACAAGATAGACTTCTGTGGCTACTCGGATGCAGACTGGGCCGGCGACCATGCAGACCGCAAGTCGACTTCAGGATATGCGTTTATCCTGATGGGTGCTCCGGTGAGCTGGGGAAGCAAAAAGCAGTCAAGTGTGTCGCTGTCAACAAGTGAAGCTGAGTACATTGCACTAAGTCTGGCGATTCAAGAAGGCAAGTGGGTGCATAGATTGCTGTGCGAGATTCTGGATGCCGCAGAGGACAAGTCTGGACCCGAGCTCAAGATCATGGAAGACAACCAGTCGTGCATCAAGATGACGAAGAATCCTGTGAACCATGGTCGGGCCAAGCACATCGACATCAAGTACCACCACATTCGTGATGAAGTCAAGCGTGGTGATGTCAAGTTGGAGTACTGTGAGACTACGATCATGTTGGCGGACATCATGACGAAGGGACTGCCAGGACCGCGCCACAAGGACTTGACGGAAGCGCTCGGCATACACGCGTGTTCGCATTGAGGGGGCGTATTGTGGGTTGACGGTTGAAGTACTGCTATCAGCTACCATGGGAACCGTAAACCTGTCCAAGTCGATCCCGCGTAATTACGGTGAGTTTTTACCAATGATTAGACGCATAGGATGATTGGATGACCTACATGATTTATGATTCATGATTCATACGTGGACAACATATAAATCAGTGCAGAGATAAATCAGGTAGCTTTAACAAAACCCACAAATAAATTCACTTCCAAATATTCCTTCTTCAGCACAAGTCGTCTACACTTCGCAGTGCAGACTTCTTTCAAGCCTTTCAAGCTTCGTTCTCTCGTCCAGTGCTCTTCAGACTTTAACAAGCATAAAGGTCAAGTTTGTGTGACACGATAGATCCCGCAAGTTTGCGACAAGCTCGCTTCAAGATTTCTACGAAGTCGAAGGCATCGAACAGCAAACCACGGTGTCATCTGCTGATCAATCCAACGGAACTGCTGAACGCGCAACTCGGACTGTCATCACCATCGGTCGCAGCATGCTTCATCATGTCAAAATGGACAAGCGCTTCTAGGCTGAAGCGGCAATGACGGCAGTCTAAGTGAAGAACCATTTGCCGTCACCCAAGATCCTACACAAGACACCGTTCGAGATTGTCTACAATTCCAAGTCAAGTGTCAAGCACATGCGCGGTTTTGGGTGCCACACTTACATCTTGACCCCGAAGGAGAAACAACTCAAGCGGAATCCCAAGGCACGTACTGGGTTGATTTTGGGCTACGAAGAAATGTCCAAGGCATATCGAGTTTATGACATTGAAGTGGGGCAGGAGACGATAAGTCGTGATGTCAACTTTGAAGAGTCAGCCTTTGGACTTTCTATGCTGATTTCCGATGACGGTGTTGGTGGACAGGACGTCGAATCCTTTGATCTTGATGATAAAGATCCGCTTTCTAGATACTTCAAAATGAATAGGAATGCGCAAGGCCTAACTCAGTCACAAAGATGAAGATACAAATATGCCCCGAGCAGTGCGCCAACGACCCAGATTGGAAGGGGCAAGTGCTTCAGATGACCTCTCTTCACGTCGAGCCAATAAAGATGAAGGAAGTCAGTCGAGCAACGTGACACACCAACTTCTTTCGCATTTCAACAGGTAAGTGCAAACGCTGTCGAAGCAGCAGTGCATCTTTGAGCCCGTCGATATTTAGAGAAGCAGTGACTGGCCCGGACCAAGCGCACTAGCGCAAGGCAATTAATGCAGAGCTCGAGTCAATGCGACTTCGCGTGTGTTTCGTGCGGCCAAGTTACCCATCGGGTGAAGCGCCATTGGCACAAAGTGAGTCTTCAAGATCAAGCGCAAGGCGGATGGGTCGATCGAGAAATACAAGGCACGACTTGCGGCCAAGGGTTTTCGCCAAAATTATGACATCGACTACACGGAGACGTTCTCGCCCGTGGTCAAGTACGTGATGCTGTGCATAGTAATCGCGAGCACCAAGTACTTCAAATGGTCACTGGACTAACTGGACATGGTGAAAGCCTTCTTGTACGGAAAGATGAAAAAAAGGTGTTCTGCGCGATCCCAGCAGGTGTCGACATTGATGAAGACTTTGACTGCATCGAATTGGTGAAGGCGATCTACGGACTGAAACAAGCATTGCGGGTATGGAACGAGACTTTCTATGACTTTGTTTACTCGATTGTATTTCAACAGTCCGACTTCGACCCATGCCTCTATCTCAAGGTCGCAAGCGGAAAGTGCGTGCTGTTTTTGGTCTCGTCGATGATGTGTTGGTAACGGGCAGTTCAACTGAGGTGATTGTGCGCACCAAGAGTGACTTGAAGAGGCGTTTCGATATGACTGACAGCGGCAAGTGCGCGTTCGTATTGGGCATCGAGCTGGTGAACAACATCGACGGTAGTGTGACAATGTGTCAGCGACGATACGTGGACGATGTTCTCAAGCGTTTTGGCATGAGTGATTGCAAGGCCGTCATCAGTCCAACGGATATCAGTTCTCGACTCACACCAAGCGACGCAGCAACCAAGAACAACGCTCCGTCTCGTGAAGCAGTAGGTGCTTTGATGCACTTAATGACCGCGACAAGACCGGACGTTGCTTTTGTTGTGGGCTACGTTTCGCGTTCCATGGAGAACCCCAAGTCGAGCATTGGATGGCAGTCAAGCGCATTCTTCGTTATCTACAAGAAACCAAGTCACACGGCATCTTCGTTAAACCCGACAACAAGGTGGATTTATGTGGCGACTCGGATGCAGACTAGCCCAGTGATCATGAAGACCGCAAGTCGACTTCAGAATGTGCGTCTATCCTGATGGGTGCTCCGATAAGCTGGAAAAGCAAGAAGCAATCAAGTGTATCGCTATCGACAAGCGAAGCAGAGTACGTCGCGCTAAGTCTGGCAATTAAAGAAGGCAAGTGGGTGCATCGCCTATTATGCGAGATTCTGAATGCCGCAGAGGACAAGCCCAGACCCGAGCTCAAGATCATGGAAGACAATCAATCGTGCATCAAGATGACGAAGAATCCTGTGAACCATGGTCGGGCCAAGCACGTCAACACCAAGTACCACCACAGTCGCGATGAAGTCAAGCGTGGTGATGATACGTTGGAGTACGGTGAGACTGCGATGATGATGGCGGACATCATGACAAAGGGACTGCCAGGACCGCGTCACACGGAATTGACGGCAGCGCTTGGCATACACGCGTGTTCGCATTGAGGGGGCGTATCGTGGGTTGACGGTTAAGGTACTATTATCAGATACCGTGTAAACCGTAAACCTGTCCAAGTCGGTCTCACGTAATTACGGTGAGCGCTTACCAATGATTAGACGCATAGGAAGATTGGATGACCTACATGTTCTATGATTTATGATTTAAATGTGCAAAATACATGAATCAGGACACGGATCAATCAGGTAGCTTAAACAACCCAGAAATAAATTCACTTTCAAAGATTTCCTCTCCTTCGTAAGTCGTCTACACTTTGCACTGCAGACCTCTTTCGTTTCTTCAAGCAAGTAGTTTGAACAAATCCACAAAAAATTCACTTCCAAATATTTCCTTCTCCGTCGTAAGTCGTCTACACTTTGCAGTGCAGACTTCTTTCGTTTCTTCAAGCTTCGGTTCTCTCATCAAGTGCTCTTCAGACTTTATCAGGTTATAAGCATAAGCGCAATGTCCTCTGCTCAAGATTCCACCACCAAGATCTGCATCGACAAATTCGATGGTAAAAAATATGCGACGTGGAGCCGCTACATGCGCGGCGTGTTCCTGACCAAGTCGGCGTGGTACGTGGTCAACCGGGAGACCACCCTCCTTCGCTGATCCTTGCGCCAGTGACGAGTATGTCAAGACGAACAACATTGCGATCGGCTTGATGCTGCCTCACATGAGCGCGGATTACCATCACGTGGTTGATGAGTGTAAAGAAGCGTGGGTTGCGTGGGCACGGCTGAAGACTCTCTACGGCGGATCTCAGAAGGCGGGAAGGACCTTCTTGAAGCGACAGCTGTTCAGCGTGGATGTGGAGGAAGGCGGCAATTTCATGCATCATTGCAACAACGTTCTCAACACCAGCGCTAAGTTCAGCAGCATCGGCGCCAAGATGGAGGATGAGGACGTGGCGATCTGCTTGTTGTGCAGCCTCCCCAAGAGCTACGAGAACGTCGTGCTGAACTTGGAGATGAGCAGCGCGGAACTGCGGACGCAAGACGTCGTGAAAGTGCTGACGAATGAGCACATCAAGAGACAACGAAACACGACGACATTGGTGAACACTGAAGAAGCGACCAAGGCCTTCAGCACCGAGCGTAAATTCCGTCAATGTACGTTCTGCGGAAAATTGGGGCACACGGTGATAATGTGCCGGACCAAACAGAGGGAAGATGACCGAGGAGATCGACGCAGCGGCAACAAGGGCCGTGCCATTGGGCTCGTGGACGTGGAGCGAATCAAGTCCAATGGCACGGCTACAACGGCAACGGCAAACACTACGACCATGATCGAGTGGCGTTTGCTGTTTCGCTGGAATGCGAGCTTTCGACAGCCAAGACCATGGTGGAAATGTGGGCGATTTACAGCAGCAACGTACCACATCTTTAATGAAAAGTCCAAGTTTGAAGTTCTGGACGAGCGCAATGAAGGTGATGTGCTGGTTGCAGACGGAAACAAGGCTGCGATCAATAGAGTTGGGACTATCGTCGAAAAGGTGGTCCTACCAAACGGTGAAGAGCGCGAAGTCGAAATCGAGGATGCATTTAATGTCTCGACCATGAACAAGAACCTACTGTCTATACCCCAGATTAACAAAAGCGGCAAGTTCTGAGTGGTGTTTGATAAGAGTGAGATGAAGATTTCGCACAAAGACTCCAAGCAAGCATTGGAGATGGCGGATATTATGAATGGACCCTACTGGATTCGCACACCACAACGATCTGTGAATGCTACTTCGCGGCTGAAATTTGAAGATATTCATGCGCGAATGGGCCATGCTCCAGTCGACGTACTTCGCAAGATGGTGACAAGCAACATGATTAAAGACGCTTACATCCCTTTCAAACCGAGTGTGTGTCGAGGATGTCAGGAAGGGAAGATGGTTCAAAACCATTCTCGAGAAACCGTGACAAGCGCACCTTCAATACCTTCGAGATGCTCCACTTCGACACCTGAGGACCCATGGAAGACAAATCTTTAAGGGACAGCAAGTATCTGCTGCTTGTCGCGGATGAAACCAGCGGGTGCATAGAGGATTTTTGTCTGCATGCCAAGTCGGAGAGTGAGGAGTGAATCAAGAGGTACATCACGATTGTCCAAAAGCAGATCAACATAAAGGTCAAGTTTGTGTGACACGATGGATCCCGCGAGTTTGCGACAAGCTCGCTTCAAGATTTCTACGAAGTCGAAGGCATCGAGCAGCAAACCACGGTGTCATCCGCTGATCAAGCCAACGGAACTGCTGAACGCGCAACTCGGACTGTCATCACCATCGGTCGCAGCATGCTTCATCATGTCAAAATGGACAAGCGCTTCTAGGCTGAAGCGGCAATGACGGCAGTCTAAGTGAAGAACCATTTGCCGTCACCCAAGATCCTACACAAGACACCGTTCGAGATTGTCTACAATTCCAAGTCAAGTGTCAAGCACATGCGCGGTTTTGGGTGCCACACTTACATCTTGACCCCGAAGGAGAAACAACTCAAGCGGAATCCCAAGGCACGTACTGGGTTGATTTTGGGCTACGAAGAAATGTCCAAGGCTTATCGAGTTTATGACATTGAAGTGGGGCAGGAGACGATAAGTCGTGATGTCAACTTTGAAGAGTCAGCCTTTGGACTTTCTATGCTGATTTCCGATGACGGTGTTGGTGGACAGGACGTCGAATCCTTTGATCTTGATGATAAAGATCCGCTTTCTAGATACTTCAAAATGAATAGGAATGCGCAAGGCCTAACTCAGTCACAAAGATGAAGATACAAATATGCCCCGAGCAGTGCGCCAACGACCCAGATTGGAAGGGGCAAGTGCTTCAGATGACCTCTCTTCACGTCGAGCCAATAAAGATGAAGGAAGTCAGTCGAGCAACGTGACACACCAACTTCTTTCGCATTTCAACAGGTAAGTGCAAACGCTGTCGAAGCAGCAGTGCATCTTTGAGCCCGTCGATATTTAGAGAAGCAGTGACTGGCCCGGACCAAGCGCACTAGCGCAAGGCAATTAATGCAGAGCTCGAGTCAATGCGACTTCGCGTGTGTTTCGTGCGGCCAAGTTACCCATCGGGTGAAGCGCCATTGGCACAAAGTGAGTCTTCAAGATCAAGCGCAAGGCGGATGGGTCGATCGAGAAATACAAGGCACGACTTGCGGCCAAGGGTTTTCGCCAAAATTATGACATCGACTACACGGAGACGTTCTCGCCCGTGGTCAAGTACGTGATGCTGTGCATAGTAATCGCGAGCACCAAGTACTTCAAATGGTCACTGGACTAACTGGACATGGTGAAAGCCTTCTTGTACGGAAAGATGAAAAAAGGTGTTCTGCGCGATCCCAGCAGGTGTCGACATTGATGAAGACTTTGACTGCATCGAATTGGTGAAGGCGATCTACGGACTGAAACAAGCATTGCGGGTATGGAACGAGACTTTCTATGACTTTGTTTACTCGATTGTATTTCAACAGTCCGACTTCGACCCATGCCTCTATCTCAAGGTCGCAAGCGGAAAGTGCGTGCTGTTTTTGGTCTCGTCGATGATGTGTTGGTAACGGGCAGTTCAACTGAGGTGATTGTGCGCACCAAGAGTGACTTGAAGAGGCGTTTCGATATGACTGACAGCGGCAAGTGCGCGTTCGTATTGGGCATCGAGCTGGTGAACAACATCGACGGTAGTGTGACAATGTGTCAGCGACGATACGTGGACGATGTTCTCAAGCGTTTTGGCATGAGTGATTGCAAGGCCGTCATCAGTCCAACGGATATCAGTTCTCGACTCACACCAAGCGACGCAGCATCCAAGAGCAACGCTCCGTCTCGTGAAGCAGTAGGTGCTTTGATGCACTTAATGACCGCGACAAGACCGGACGTTGCTTTTGTTGTGGGCTACGTTTCGCGTTCCACGGAGAACCCCAAGTCGAGCATTGGATGGCAGTCAAGCGCATTCTTCGTTATCTACAAGAAACCAAGTCACACGGCATCTTCGTTAAACCCGACAACAAGGTGGATTTATGTGGCGACTCGGATGCAGACTAGCCCAGTGATCATGAAGACCGCAAGTCGACTTCAGAATGTGCGTCTATCCTGATGGGTGCTCCGATAAGCTGGAAAAGCAAGAAGCAATCAAGTGTATCGCTATCGACAAGCGAAGCAGAGTACGTCGCGCTAAGTCTGGCAATTAAAGAAGGCAAGTGGGTGCATCGCCTATTATGCGAGATTCTGAATGCCGCAGAGGACAAGCCCAGACCCGAGCTCAAGATCATGGAAGACAATCAATCGTGCATCAAGATGACGAAGAATCCTGTGAACCATGGTCGGGCCAAGCACGTCAACACCAAGTACCACCACAGTCGCGATGAAGTCAAGCGTGGTGATGATACGTTGGAGTACGGTGAGACTGCGATGATGATGGCGGACATCGTGACAAAGGGACTGCCAGGACCGCGTCACAGGGAATTGACGGCAGCGCTTGGCATACACGCGTGCTCGCATTGAGGGGGCGTATCGTGGGTTGACGGTTAAGGTACTATTATCAGATACCGTGTAAACCGTAAACCTGTCCAAGTCGGTCTCGCGTAATTACGGTGAGCGCTTACCAATGATTAGACGCATAGGAAGATTGGGTGACCTACATGTTCTATGATTTATGATTTAAATGTGCAAAATACATGAATCAGGACACGGATCAATCAGGTAGCTTAAACAACCCAGAAATAAATTCACTTTCAAAGATTTCCTCTCCTTCGTAAGTCGTCTACACTTTGCACTGCAGACCTCTTTCGTTTCTTCAAGCAAGTAGTTTGAACAAATCCACAAAAAATTCACTTCCAAATATTTCCTTCTCCGTCGTAAGTCGTCTACACTTTGCAGTGCAGACTTCTTTCGTTTCTTCAAGCTTCGGTTCTCTCATCAAGTGCTCTTCAGACTTTATCAGGTTATAAGCATAAGCGCAATGTCCTCTGCTCAAGATTCCACCACCAAGATCTGCATCGACAAATTCGATGGTAAAAAATATGCGACGTGGAGCCGCTACATGCGCGGCGTGTTCCTGACCAAGTCGGCGTGGTACGTGGTCAACCGGGAGACCACCCTCCTTCGCTGATCCTTGCGCCAGTGACGAGTATGTCAAGACGAACAACATTGCGATCGGCTTGATGCTGCCTCACATGAGCGCGGATTACCATCACGTGGTTGATGAGTGTAAAGAAGCGTGGGTTGCGTGGGCACGGCTGAAGACTCTCTACGGCGGATCTCAGAAGGCGGGAAGGACCTTCTTGAAGCGACAGCTGTTCAGCGTGGATGTGGAGGAAGGCGGCAATTTCATGCATCATTGCAACAACGTTCTCAACACCAGCGCTAAGTTCAGCAGCATCGGCGCTAAGATGGAGGACCAAGACGTGGCAATCTGTTCGTTGCGCAGTCTCCCCAAGAGCTATGAGAACGTGGTTCTCAACTTGGAGATGAGCAGCGCAGAACTGCAGTCGCAAGACGTCGTGAGAGTGCTTACGAATGAGCACATCAAGAGACAACGAAACACGACGACATCGGTGAAGACTGAAGAAGCGACCAAGGCATTCAGCACCGAGCGTAAATTCCGTCAATGTACGTTCTGCGGAAAATTGGGGCACACGGTGATAATGTGCTGGACCAAACAGAGGGAAGACGACCGAGGAGATCGACGCAGCGGCAACAAGGGCCGTGCCATTGGGTTCGTGGACGCGGAGCGAATCAAGTCCAATGGCACGGCTACAACGGCAACGGCAAACACTACGACCATGATCGAGTGGCGTTTGCTGTTTCGCTGGAATGCGAGCTTTCGACAGCCAAGACCATGGTGGAAATGTGGGCGATTTACAGCAGCAACGCACCACATCTTCTATGAAAAGTCCAAGTTTGAAGTTCTGGACGAGCGCAATGAAGGTGATGTGCTGGTTGCAGACGAAAACAAGGCTGCGATCAATAGAGTTGGGACTATCGTCGAAAAGGTGGTCCTACCAAACGGTGAAGAGCGCGAAGTCGAAATCGAGGATGCATTTAATGTCTCGACCATGAACAAGAACCTACTGTCGATACCCCAGATTAACAAAAGCGGCAAGTTCTGAGTGGTGTTTGATAAGAGTGAGATGAAGATTTCGCACAAAGACTCCAAGCAAGCATTGGAGATGGCGGATATTATGAATGGACCCTACTGGATTCGCACACCACAACGATCTGTGAATGCTACTTCGCGGCTGAAATTTGAAGATATTCATGCGCGAATGGGCCATGCTCCAGTCGACGTACTTCGCAAGATGGTGACAAGCAACATGATTAAAGACGCTTACATCCCTTTCAAACCGAGTGTGTGTCGAGGATGTCAGGAAGGGAAGATGGTTCAAAACCATTCTCGAGAAACCGTGACAAGCGCACCTTCAATACCTTCGAGATGCTCCACTTCGACACCTGAGGACCCATGGAAGACAAATCTTTAAGGGACAGCAAGTATCTGCTGCTTGTCGCGGATGAAACCAGCGGGTGCATAGAGGATTTTTGTCTGCATGCCAAGTCGGAGAGTGAGGAGTGAATCAAGAGGTACATCACGATTGTCCAAAAGCAGATCAACATAAAGGTCAAGTTTGTGTGACACGATGGATCCCGCGAGTTTGCGACAAGCTCGCTTCAAGATTTCTACGAAGTCGAAGGCATCGAGCAGCAAACCACGGTGTCATCCGCTGATCAAGCCAACGGAACTGCTGAACGCGCAACTCGGACTGTCATCACCATCGGTCGCAGCATGCTTCATCATGTCAAAATGGACAAGCGCTTCTAGGCTGAAGCGGCAATGACGGCAGTCTAAGTGAAGAACCATTTGCCGTCACCCAAGATCCTACACAAGACACCGTTCGAGATTGTCTACAATTCCAAGTCAAGTGTCAAGCACATGCGCGGTTTTGGGTGCCACACTTACATCTTGACCCCGAAGGAGAAACAACTCAAGCGGAATCCCAAGGCACGTACTGGGTTGATTTTGGGCTACGAAGAAATGTCCAAGGATTATCGAGTTTATGACATTGAAGTGGGGCAGGAGACGATAAGTCGTGATGTCAACTTTGAAGAGTCAGCCTTTGGACTTTCTATGCTGATTTCCGATGACGGTGTTGATGGACAGGACGTCAAATCCTTTGATCTTGATGATAAAGATCCGCTTTCTAGATACTTCAAAATGAATAGGAATGCGCAAGGCCTAGCTCAGTCACGAAGATGAAGATGCAAATATGCCCCGAGCAGTGCGCCAACGACCCAGATTGGAAGGGGCAAGTGCTCCAGACGACCTCTCTTCACGTCGAGCCAATAAAGTTGAAGGAAGTCAGTCGAGCAACGTGGCACACCAACTTCTTTCGCATTTCAGCAGGTAAGTGCAAACGCTGTTGAAGCAGCAGTGCATCTTTGAGCCCGTCAAAATTTAGAGAAGCAGTGACTGGCCCGGACCAAGCGCACTAGCGCAAGGCAATTAAATGCAGAGCTCGAGTCAATGCGACTTCGCGTGTGTTTCGTGCGGCCAAGTTACCCAACGGGTGAAGCGCCATTGGCACAAAGTGAGTCTTCAAGATCAAGCGCAAGGCGGATGGGTCGATCGATAAATACAAAGCACGACTTGCGGCCAAGGGTTTTCGCCAAAATTATGACATCGACTACACGGAGACGTTCTCGCCCGTGGTCAAGTACGTGATGCTGTGCATAGTAATCGCGAGCACCAAGTACTTCAAATGGTCACTGGACTAACTGGACGTGGTGAAAGCCTTCTTGTACGGAAAGATGAAAAAAAGGTGTTCTGCGCGATCCCAGCAGGTGTCGACATTGATGAAGACTTTGACTGCATCGAATTGGTGAAGGCGATCTACGGACTGAAACAAGCATTGCGGGTATGGAACGAGACTTTCTATGACTTTGTTTACTCGATTGTATTTCAACAGTCCGACTTCGACCCATGCCTCTATCTCAAGGTCGCAAGCGGAAAGTGCGTGCTATTTTTGGTCTCGTCGATGATGTGTTGGTAACGGGCAGTTCAACTGAGGTGATTGTGCGCACCAAGAGTGACTTGAAGAGGCGTTTCGATATGACTGACAGCGGCAAGTGCGCGTTCGTATTGGGCATCGAGCTGGTGAACAACTGTTGACGGTTATCGGTTTTCTATCAGTATTGGTAGCCGTGACCGATCCAATCCGAACCGCCTGTTCAGCTTAGTATTTACGACGTAGTTCTTACGGTTATTTAACATAGTTGATTAGACGCGTAGGATGATGAGACGCTTCACATGATTAATATGTACACCACACATAAATAATGAAGTAAGTAGTAATCCCCGATAATCAATCACTTTCGAATCTTCCAACTATTGGGCAAGTGTTTTCTGCTCTACTCTCTTCGGTCTCTCCGCTACGTTCGCTCCGCTTTCCTCGCTCCGATCTACAATGCAACAGGTTATGAGCCCAAGCGCCATGTCGTCCACCAGCAACGCCTCCATTGACAAGTTCAACGGAGACAATTGCGCAACGTGGAGCCGGTACATGCGCGGTGTGTTTTTGACGAAGTCCGTCTGGCACGTCGTCAACCGTGAAGTGACTCCGACTTTCACCGACCCGCGAGCGTCCGATGACTACGTCAAGGCAAGCAACGTCTCATTTGGTATGATGCTGCTGCACACGAACGCGGACTACCATCATGTGCTGAACAACTGCGAGGAAGCCTGGGTTGCGTGGACAAGTCTGAAGACGCTGTACGGTAAGTCGCAGAAGGCAGGACGCATCTACCTCAAGCGACAACTTTTCAGTATCAAGATGGTTGAAGGCGCGAACGTCATGCATCACTGCAACGAGGTCCTCAACATCTCCGCCAAGCTTAGCGGCATCGGTGCGAAGCTGGAAGACGAAGACGTTGCAATTTGTCTGCTACTCAGTCTTCCGAAGAGCTACGAAAATGTGGTGCTCAACATGGAAATGAGCAGCACCGAGCTTCGCACTCAAGATGTGGTGAGAGTCCTGACGAATGAGCATGCCAAGCGTCAAGGAGAAAAAGGGACAACGACAGCGACTACGGTGAAGGCTGAAGATGCAAGCAAGGCATTCAGCGCCGAGCGTGAGCCCTACCAATGCACGTATTGTGGCAAGGTGGGACACACGGTGGGTCGTTGCTGGACAAAGCAGAAGAACGAAGGTCGGGGAGCCCGACGCGGCGGCAATGGTCGTGGACGCGGAGCTAACAATGTCCAGTGGGGACATCATGATGAAGGCAATGGCTACGATCGAGTGGCGTTTGCAGTCTCGTTCGAATGTGGAGTTTCGACGAGCAAGGACGTGTCTGGAATGTGGGCCGTCGACAGTGGTGCAACGCACCACATTTGCCACAACAAGACCAAGTTCGCAAGTTTGGCAGAGCGCAATGAGGGCGAACTCTTGGTGGCTGATGGCAACAAGGCGGCTATTAAGGGTGTGGAAACCATCATGGAAAAGGTGGTTCTGCCCAACGGTGAAGAGCGTGAGATCGAAATCAAGAACGCGCTATATGTTCCAAGTATGAGCAAGAACCTGCTCTCGGTGCCACAGATTAACAGCCATGGCAAGTTTCAAGTCGTGTTTGACGGATCCAAAATGTATGTGACTCTCAAGAACTCACAGTAAGTGGTGGCAACAGCGGATTTTCTCGTGGATGGTCTTTACTGGCTTCGGACGACTCAACGATCAGCGAATGTGACAACAAGTGGAACCAGTTGTGCCGATCTACATGCGAGAATGGGTCATGCTCCAGTCGATGTACTTCGCAAGATGATCGCGACCAACATGATCAAGGATGTGCGAGTCCCTCTCAAGTCGGGTGGAGCAACTACATGTCGAGGATGTCAACAAGGGAAAATGGTCCAAAACCATTTCCAAGAAACCGAGACAAGCGCAGCTACGATACGTTTGAGCTACTTCATCTGGACATCTGAGGGCCCATGGAAAAGGATTCGCTCGGTGGCAGCAAATATTTGCTGCTGATCATCGACAAAGCCAGTGGATGCATGAAGGGCTTTTGTCTACGAGTGAAGTCCGAGAGTGAAGACTACATCCGGAAATATATCACCATGGTACAGACGCAATTCTGTAAGAAGGTCAAGTTCGTGCGACACGACGGAGCTCGCGAGTTTGCAACCAACTCGCTTCAACTGTTCTACGAAGACGAAGGCATTGAACAGCAGACAACGGTGCCGTATGCACATCAAACAAACGGAAACAGCAGAGCGTGCCATTAGGACTATTGTCACGATCGGCCGCAGCATGCTTCATCATGCCAAACTGGACAAGTGTTTCTGGGCCGAAGCAGCGATGACGGCCATCTACGTCAAGAATCGACTGCCGTCACTTAAAGTCGTGCACAAGACCCCGTTTGAGATCGTCTACAACTTGAGACCAAGCGTCAAGCACATGCGAACATTCGGGTGTCAGACATACATACTGACGCCTAAAGAGAATCGACTCAAGTGGGATCCAAAGGCTCGCGCTGGCATATTCGTGGGCTACGAAGAAGTTTCGAAGACATATCGTGTTTATGACATCGAGGCGGGGCAGGTGGTTATCAGCCGCGATGTCAACTTCGACGAGTCCACCTTTGGACTTCAACTGCCGATCACTGATGAAGATGTAGATGACCTGGACTTCGAATTGCTGGATCTTGATGACGAAGAGCTGCGTCAAATGGAGTACAAGCAAACAGGCAAGCGCAAGAACCGACTCAATGATGAAGATACAGCAGCTCCACGACCGCGTGCAGTGCGTCAACGACCAGGACTAGAAGAGTCAAGCGCGCCGGAAAACAACTCGTCACGCCAAGAAGAAGACGAAGAAACGAAGGATTCTGGTGATTCAACACCGCCTGTGTTTTGGCGTGCGAGTGCAAATGCCGTTGAAGCAGCAGTGGACTTATCAGAGCCCTCAACATTTGAAGCAGCAGTAAGCGGCCCTGACCAAGTGCACTGGAGAAAAGCAATTCATGCAGAGCTCGAGTCAATGCCACTTAGCGGTGTATTTCGTGCAGCCAAGCTGCCCAAAGGACAACGCGCCATTGGCACAAAATGGGTGTTCAAGATCAAGCGCAAGGCGGATGGGTCAATCGAGAAGTACAAGGCACGACTTGTGGCCAAGGGTTTCCGCCAAAAGTATGGCATCGACTACACGGAGACGTTTTCGCCTGTGGTCAAGTATGTGACGCTGCGAATGGTGATCGCAATTTCCAAGCATTTTGGATGGCCCATCGACCAGCTTGATGTGGTGACAGCTTTATGTATGTTGTGACAGCTTTATGTTCCTGTATGGCGTCATGAAGGAACAAGTGTTCTGCGTGATTCCTGAAGGCGTCGAACTTGACAGTACGTTCGACTGCCTGGAATTGGTGAAGTCAATTTACGGCCTCAAGCAAGCGTCGCGAGTGTGGAACGAGACGTTCGACGAGTATGTGTGCTCCATCGGATTTCAAGTATCGGACTTCGACCCATGTCTCTACATCAAGACTTCGGACGGCCATTGCGTGTTTATACTGGTCTACGTGGACGACGTCTTGGTGACTGGAAGCTCGCTCGAGCTGATTGCACAAACCAAGAACGACCTGAAGACGCGGTTCGAGATGACGGACAGCGGCAAGTGTGCGTTTGTTCTTGGGATCGAGCTTTTGGACGGTGAAGATGGCAGTGTGACACTATGTCAGCGTCGGTGTGTCGATGACATCCTCAAACGCTTTGGCGTGGATGATTGCAAGGCAGTCGCAAGTCCAGTCGACATGAGCTCTCGACTTGTTTCAAGTGATGCAACTACCAAGGTCGATGCTCCTTTTCGCGAAGCTGTTGGTGCGTTGATGCACCTGACCACTGCAACGCGTCCGGACATTGCGTTTGCTGTGGGCTACGTGTCGCGGTTCATGGAAAATCCCCAAGAAGAACACTGGGTTGCAGTTAAGCGTATCTTTCGCTACCTACAAGGCACCAAGACGCATGGATTTTGCTACAAGCCAAGTGCAAGGATCGACTTCCGTGGATATTCGGATGCGGATTGGGCTGGTGATCTTACCGACCGCAAGTCAACATCGGGGTACACGTTCATGCTACTCGGTGCGCCAGTGAGTTGGGGCAGCAAGAAGCAGCCAAGTGTTTCGTTGTCCACGACTGAAGCTGAATACATCGCACTCAGCTTGGCGATTCAAGAGGGCAAGTGGATTCATCGTCTGCTTTGTGAGATCGTGATGGCTGCCAATGAAGAAGGACCGGAACTCATGATTCATGAAGACAATCAGTCATGTATCAAGATGACGAAGAACCCAGTCAACCACGGCCGTGCCAAGCACGTTGCTATCAAGTACCATCACATCCGTGATGAGGTCAAGCGCGGTGAAGTGAAGCTCAAGTACTGTGAAACTGCGGTGATGTTAGCGGACATCATGACGAAGGGACTTCATGGACCACGCCACAAGGAGATGACGACGGCTCTCGGAATTCGTGAGCATTCGGATTGAGGGGGCGTGTTGACGGTCATCGGTTTTCTACCAGTATTGGTAACCGTGACCGGTCCAATCCGAACCGCCTGTTCAGCTTAGTATTTACGACGTAGTTCTTACGGCAATACCATAGTTGATTAGACGCGTAGGATGATGAGACGCTTCACATGATTTACATGTACACCACATTTAAATCATGTAGTAAGTAGTAATCCCCGATAATCAATCACTTTCGAATCTTCCAACTATTGGGCAAGTGTTTTCTGCTCTACTCTCTTCGGTCTCTCCGCTCCGTTCGCTCCGCTTTCCTCGCTCCGATCTACAATGCAACAGTTGTCTCCATCGAATCTATCGATAGAGATCTTGGTGGCGAAATCTTGAGTAGAGGACATCGTGCTTGGGCTCATAACCTGTTAAAGTCTGAAGAGCACTGGGCGAGAGAACGAAGCTTGAAAAGCTTGAAAGAAGTCTACACTGCGAAGTGAAGACGACTTGTGTAGGAGAAGGAATATTTGGAAGTGAATTTATTTGTGGGTTTTGTTAAAGCTACCTGATTTATCTCTGCACTGATTTATATGTTGTCCACATTTAAATCATAAATCATAAATCATGTAGGTCATCCAATCATCCTATGCGTCTACTCATTGGTAAAAACTCACCGTAATTACGCGGGATCGACTTGGACAGGTTTACGGTCCCCATGGTAGCTGATAGCAGTACCTCAACCGTCAATCCACAATACTTCGCACATCACAACGATCTGTGAATGCTACTTCGCGGCTGAAATTTGAAGGTATTCATGCGCGAATGGGCCATGCTTCAGTCGACGTACTTCGCAAGATGGTGACAAGCAACATGATTAAAGACGCTTACATCCCTTTCAAACCGAATGGACCAAGTGTGTGTCGAGGATGTCAGGAGGGAAGATGGTTCAAAACCATTCTCGAGAAACCGTGACAAGCGCACCTTCAATACCTTCGAGATGCTCCACTTCGACACCTGAGGACCCATGGAAGACAAATCTTTAAGGGACAGCAAGTATCTGCTGCTTGTCGCGGATGAAACCAGCGGGTGCATAGAGGATTTTTGTCTGCATGCCAAGTCGGAGAGTGAGGAGTGAATCAAGAGGTACATCACGATTGTCCAAAAGCAGATCAACATAAAGGTCAAGTTTGTGTGACACGATGGATCCCGCGAGTTTGCGACAAGCTCGCTTCAAGATTTCTACGAAGTCGAAGGCATCGAGCAGCAAACCACGGTGTCATCCGCTGATCAAGCCAACGGAACTGCTGAACGCGCAACTCGGACTGTCATCACCATCGGTCGCAGCATGCTTCATCATGTCAAAATGGACAAGCGCTTCTAGGCTGAAGCGGCAATGACGGCAGTCTACGTGAAGAACCATTTGCCGTCACCCAAGATCCTACACAAGACACCGTTCGAGATTGTCTACAATTCCAAGTCAAGTGTCAAGCACATGCGCGGTTTTGGGTGCCACACTTACATCTTGACCCCGAAGGAGAAACAACTCAAGCGGAATCCCAAGGCACGTACTGGGTTGATTTTGGGCTACGAAGAAATGTCCAAGGCTTATCGAGTTTATGACATTGAAGTGGGGCAGGAGACGATAAGTCGTGATGTCAACTTTGAAGAGTCAGCCTTTGGACTTTCTATGCTGATTTCCGATGACGGTGTTGATGGACAGGACGTCAAATCCTTTGATCTTGATGATAAAGATCCGCTTTCTAGATACTTCAAAATGAATAGGAATGCGCAAGGCCTAACTCAGTCACGAAGATGAAGATGCAAATATGCCCCGAGCAGTGCGCCAACGACCCAGATTGGAAGGGGCAAGTGCTTCAGACGACCTCTCTTCACGTCGAGCCAATAAAGATGAAGGAAGTCAGTCGAGCAACGTGGCACACCAACTTCTTTCGCATTTCAGCAGGTAAGTGCAAACGCTGTTGACGCAGCAGTGCATCTTTGAGCCCGTCAAAATTTAGAGAAGCAGTGACTGGCCCGGACCAAGCGCACTAGCGCAAGGCAATTAATGCAGAGCTCGAGTCAATGCGACTTCGCGTGTGTTTCGTGCGGCCAAGTTACCCATCGGGTGAAGCGCCATTGGCACAAAGTGAGTCTTCAAGATCAAGCGCAAGGCGGATGGGTCGATCGATAAATACAAAGCACGACTTGCAGCCAAGGGTTTTCGCCAAAATTATGACATCGACTACACGGAGACGTTCTCGCCCGTGGTCAAGTACGTGATGCTGCGCATAGTAATCGCGATCACTAAGTACTTCAAATGGTCACTGGAATAACTGGACATGGTGAAAGCCTTCTTGTACGGAAAGATGAAAAAAAGGTGTTCTGCGCGATCCCAGCAGGTGTCGACATTGATGAAGACTTTGACTGCATCGAATTGGTGAAGGCGATCTACGGACTGAAACAAGCATTGCGGGTATGGAACGAGACTTTCTATGACTTTGTTTACTCGATTGTATTTCAACAGTCCGACTTCGACCCATGCCTCTATCTCAAGGTCGCAAGCGGAAAGTGCGTGCTGTTTTTGGTCTCGTCGATGATGTGTTGTCAACGGGCAGTTCAACTGAGGTAATTGTGCGCACCGAGAGTGACTTGAAGAGGCGTTTCGATATGACTGACAGCGGCAAGTGCGCGTTCGTATTGGGCATCGAGCTGGTGAACAACATCGACGGTAGTGTGACAATGTGTCAGCGACGATACGTGGACGATGTTCTCAAGCGTTTTGGCATGAGTGATTGCAAGGCCGTCATCAGTCCAACGGATATCAGTTCTCGACTCACACCAAGCGACGCAGCATCCAAGAACAACGCTCCGTCTCGTGAAGCAGTAGGTGCTTTGATGCACTTAATGACCGCGACAAGACCGGACGTTGCTTTTGTTGTGGGCTACGTTTCGCGTTCCATGGAGAACCCCAAGTCGAGCATTGGATGGCAGTCAAGCGCATTCTTCGTTATCTACAAGAAACCAAGTCACACGGCATCTTCGTTAAACCCGACAACAAGGTGGATTTATGTGGCGACTCGGATGCAGACTAGCCCAGTGATCATGAAGACCGCAAGTCGACTTCAGAATGTGCGTCTATCCTGATGGGTGCTCCGATAAGCTGGAAAAGCAAGAAGCAATCAAGTGTATCGCTATCGACAAGCGAAGCAGAGTACGTCGCGCTAAGTCTGGCAATTAAAGAAGGCAAGTGGGTGCATCGCCTATTATGCGAGATTCTGAATGCCGCAGAGGACAAGCCCAGACCCGAGCTCAAGATCATGGAAGACAATCAATCGTGCATCAAGATGACGAAGAATCCTGTGAACCATGGTCGGGACAAGCACGTCAACACCAAGTACCACCACAGTCGCGATGAAGTCAAGCGTGGTGATGATACGTTGGAGTACGGTGAGACTGCGATGATGATGGCGGACATCATGACAAAGGGACTGCCAGGACCGAGTCACAGGGAATTGACGGCAGCGCTTGGCATACACGCGTGTTCGCATTGAGGGGGCGTATCGTTGGTTGACGGTTAAGGTACTATTATCAGATACCGTGTAAACCGTAAACCCGTCCAAGTCGATCTCGCGTAATTACGGTGAGCGCTTCGTTGACGGTCATCGGTTTTCTACCAGTATTGGTAACCGTGACCGATCCAATCCGAACCGCCTGTTCAGCTTAGTATTTACGACGTAGTTCTTACGGCAATACCATAGTTGATTAGACGCGTAGGATGATGAGACGCTTCACATGATTTATATGTACACCACATATAAATCATGTAGTAAGTAGTAAGCCCCGATAATCAATCACTTTCGAATCTTCCAACTATTGGGCAAGTGTTTTCTGCTCTACTCTCTTCGGTCTCTCCGCTACGTTCGCTCCGCTTTCC
The DNA here is from genome assembly GCA_921007115.2 of Peronospora matthiolae. Classification (NCBI taxonomy): domain Eukaryota; phylum Oomycota; class Peronosporomycetes; order Peronosporales; family Peronosporaceae; genus Peronospora; species Peronospora matthiolae. The sequence goes on along the minus strand of CAKLBY020000050.1, from coordinate 114,252 downwards.
TCGCTCCGATCTACAATGCAACAGGTTATGAGCCCAAGCGCCATGTCGTCCACCAGCAACGCCTCCATTGACAAGTTCAACGGAGACAATTGCGCAACGTGGAGCCGGTACATGCGCGGTGTGTTTTTGACGAAGTCCGTCTGGCACGTCGTCAACCGTGAAGTGACTCCGACTTTCACCGACCCGCGAGCGTCCGATGACTACGTCAAGGCAAGCAACGTCTCATTTGGTATGATGCTGCTGCACACGAACGCGTACTACCATCATGTGCTGAACAACTGCGAGGAAGCCTGGGTTGCAAAGACAAGTCTGAAGACGCTGTACGGTGGGTCGCAGAAGGCAGGACGCATCTACCTCAAGCGACAACTTTTCAGTACCAAGATGGCTGAAGGCGCGAACGTCATGCATCACTGCAACGAGGTCCTCAACATTCCCGCCAAGCTTAGCGGCATCGGTTCGAAGATGGAAGACGAAGACGTTGCAATTTTTCTGCTACTCAGTCTTCCGAAGAGCTACGAAAATGTGGTGCTCAACATGGAAATGAGCAGCACCGAGCTTCGCACTCAAGATGTGGTGAGAGTCCTGACGAATGAGCATGCCAAGCGTCAAGGAGAAAAAGGGACAACGACAGCGACTACGGTGAAGGCTGAAGATGCAAGCAAGGCATTCAGCGCCGAGCGTGAGCCCTACCAATGCACGTATTGTGACAAGGTGGGACACACGGTGGGTCGTTGCTGGACAAAGCAGAAGAACGAAGGTCGGGGAGCCCGACGCGGCGGCAATGGTCGTGGACGCGGGGCTAACAATGTCCAGTGGGGACATCATGATGAAGGCAATGGCTACGATCGAGTGGCGTTTGCAGTCTCGTTCGAATGTGGAGTTTCGACGAGCAAGGACGTGTCTGGAATGTGGGCCGTCGACAGTGGTGCAACGCACCACATTTGCCACGACAAGACCAAGTTCGCAAGTTTGGCAGAGCGCAATGAGGGCGAACTCTTGGTGGCTGATGGCAACAAGGTGGCCATCAAGGGTGTGGGAACCATCATGGAAAAGGTGGTTCTGCCCAACGGTGAAGAGCGTGAGATCGAAATCAAGAACGCGCTATATGTTCCAAGTATGAGCAAGAACCTGCTCTCGGTGCCACAGATTAACAGCCATGGCAAGTTTCAAGTCGTGTTTGACGGATCCAAAATGTATGTGACTCTCAAGAACTCACAGCAAGTGGTGGCGACAGAGGATCTCGTGGATGGACTCTACTGGCTTCGGACGACTCAACGATCAGCGAATGTGACAACAAGTGGAACCAGTTGTGCCGATCTACATGCGAGAATGGGTCATGCTCCAGTCGATGTACTTCGCAAGATGATCGCGACCAACATGATCAAGGATGTGCGAGTCCCTCTCAAGTCGGGTGGAGCAACTACATGTCGAGGATGTCAACAAGGGAAAATGGTCCAAAAACCATTTCCAAGAAACCGAGACAAGCGCAGCTACGATACGTTTGAGCTACTTCATCTGGACATCTGAGGGCCCATGGAAAAGGATTCGCTCGGTGGCAGCAAATATTTGCTGCTGATCATCGACAAAGCCAGTGGATGCATGAAGGGCTTTTGTCTACGAGTGAAGTCCGAGAGTGAAGACTACATCCGGAAATATATCACCATGGTACAGACGCAATTCTGTAAGAAGGTCAAGTTCGTGCGACACGACGGAGCTCGCGAGTTTGCAACCAACTCGCTTCAACTGTTCTACGAAGACGAAGGCATTGAACAGCAGACAACGGTGCCGTATGCACATCAAACAAACGGAAACAGCAGAGCGTGCCATTAGGACTATTGTCACGATCGGCCGCAGCATGCTTCATCATGCCAAACTGGACAAGTGTTTCTGGGCCGAAGCAGCGATGACGGCCATCTACGTCAAGAATCGACTGCCGTCACTTAAAGTCGTGCACAAGACCCCGTTTGAGATCGTCTACAACTTGAGACCAAGCGTCAAGCACATGCGAACATTCGGCTGTCAGACATTTATACTGACTCCGAAGGAGAAGCGACTCAAGTGGGATCCAAAGGCTCGCGCTGGCATATTCGTGGGCTACGAAGAAGTTTCGAAGACATATCGTGTTTATGACATCGAGGCGGGGCAGGTGGTTATCAGCCGCGATGTCAACTTCGACGAGTCCACCTTTGGACTTCAACTGCCGATCACTGATGAAGATGTAGATGACCTGGACTTCGAATTGCTGGATCTTGATGACGAAGAGCTGCGTCAAATGGAGTACAAGCAAACAGGCAAGCGCAAGAACCGACTCAATGATGAAGATACAGCAGCTCCACGACCGCGTGCAGTGCGTCAACGACCAGGACTAGAAGAGTCAAGCGCGCCGGAAAACAACTCGTCACGCCAAGAAGAAGACGAAGAAACGAAGGATTCTGGTGATTCAACACCGCCTGTGTTTTGGCGTGCGAGTGCAAATGCCGTTGAAGCAGCAGTGGACTTATCAGAGCCCTCAACATTTGAAGCAGCAGTAAGCGGCCCTGACCAAGTGCACTGGAGAAAAGCAATTCATGCAGAGCTCCAGTCGATGCAACTTCGCGGAGTATTTCGTGCGGTTGTACTGCCAAAAGGACAACGAGCTATTGGAACCAAGTGGGTGTTCAAGATCAAGCGAAAAGCGGACGCTTCAATCGAGAAGTACAAGGCACGACTTGTGGCCAAGGGTTTCCGCCAAAAGTATGGCATCGACTACACGGAGACGTTTTCGCCTGTGGTCAAGTATGTGACGCTGCGAATGGTGATCGCAATTTCCAAGCATTTTGGATGGCCCATCGACCAGCTTGATGTGGTGACAGCTTTATGTATGTTGTGACAGCTTTATGTTCCTGTATGGCGTCATGAAGGAACAAGTGTTCTGCGTGATTCCTGAAGGCGTCGAACTTGACAGTACGTTCGACTGCCTGGAATTGGTGAAGTCAATTTACGGCCTCAAGCAAGCGTCGCGAGTGTGGAACGAGACGTTCGACGAGTATGTGTGCTCCATCGGATTTCAAGTATCGGACTTCGACCCATGTCTCTACATCAAGACTTCGGACGGCCATTGCGTGTTTATGCTGGTCTACGTGGACGACGTCTTGGTGACTGGAAGCTCGCTCGAGCTGATTGCACAAACCAAGAACGACCTGAAGACGCGGTTCGAGATGACGGACAGCGGCAAGTGTGCGTTTGTTCTTGGGATCGAGCTTTTGGACGGTGAAGATGGCAGTGTGACACTATGTCAGCGCCGGTATGTCGATGATATCCTCAAGCGCTTTGGCATGGATGATTGCAAGGCAGTCGCAAGTCCAGTCGACATGAGCTCTCGACTTGTTTCAAGTGATGCAACTACCAAGGTCGATGCTCCTTTTCGCGAAGCTGTTGGTGCGTTGATGCACCTGACCACTGCAACGCGTCCGGACATTGCGTTTGCTGTGGGCTACGTGTCGCGGTTCATGGAAAATCCCCAAGAAGAACACTGGGTTGCAGTTAAGCGTATCTTTCACTACCTACAAGGCACCAAGACGCATGGAATTTGCAACAAGCCAAGTGCAAGGATCGACGTCCGTGGATATTCGGATGCGGATTGGGCTGATGATCTTACCGACCGCAAGTCAACATCGGGGTACACGTTCATGCTACTCGGTGCACCAGTGAGTTGGGGCAGCAAGAAGCAGCCAACTGTTTCGTTGTCCACGACTGAAGCTGAATACATCGCACTCAGCTTGGCGATTCAAGAGGGCAAGTGGATTCATCGTCTGCTTTGTGAGATCGTGATGGCTGCCAATGAAGAAGGACCGGAACTCATGATTCATGAAGACAATCAGTCATGTATCAAGATGACGAAGAACCCAGTCAACCACGGCCGTGCCAAGCACATTGATATCAAGTACCATCACATCCGTGATGAGGTCAAGCGCGGTGAAGTGAAGCTCAAGTACTGTGAAACTGCGGTGATGTTAGCGGACATCATGACGAAGGGACTTCATGGACCACGCCACAAGGAGATGACGACGGCTCTCGGGATTCGTGAGCATTCGGATTGAGGGGGCGTGTTGACGGTCATCGGTTTTCTACCAGTATTGGTAACCGTGACCGGTCCAATCCGAACCGCCTGTTCAGCTTAGTATTTACGACGTAGTTCTTACGGTAATTACCATAGTTGATTAGACGCGTAGGATGATGAGACGCTTCACATGATTTATATGTACACCACATTTAAATCATGTAGTAAGTAGTAAGCCCCGATAATCAATCACTTTCGATTCTTCCAACTATTGGGCAAGTGTTTTCTGCTCTACTCTCTTCGGTCTCTCCGCTCCGTTCGCTCCGATCTACAATGCGACAACTTGGCTTGGAGTTGGGGACGATCTCGAACGGAGTCTTGTGTACATCTTTCGGCAAAGGCAGACGATTCTTGACGTAAATTGCCGTCATTGCTGCTTCGGCCTAGAAGCACTTTTCCAGCTTAGCATGATGAAGCATGCTGCGACCAAATGTGACGATGGTCCGAATGGCGCGCTCCGCCTTGCCGTTGGTCTGGTGTGCATATGGTACTATCGTTTGTTGCTCAATGCCTTCATCTTCGTAGAACAGTTGAAGCGAGTTGGTTGCGAACTCGCGGGCTTCGTCGTGTCGAACTTGACCTTCTTGCCAAGCTGCGCTGGCACCATCGTGACGTATCGTGTGGTGTAGTTCTCACTCTCCGATTTCACACTTAGGCAAGAACCCTTCATGCATCCACTGGCTTCGTCCACGATCAGCAGTAGATACTTGCTGCCACCCAGAGAGTTCATCTCCATGGGTCCGCATATGTCGAAGTGGAGTAGCTCAAAGGTGTCGTAGCTGCTCTTGTCTTTGGTTGCGTAAGAATGGTTTTTGGACCATTTCCCTTGTTGGCATCCTCGACACGCGCTTGATCCACTTGACGTGAGAGGTACCTTCACATCCTTGATCATGTTCGTGGCCACCATTTTGCGAAGCACATCAGCTGGAGCGTGTCCCAATTGCGCATGTAAGTCGACACCGTTGCATCCGCTTGTTGCCGTATTGGCTGATCGATGAGCTGTTTGAAGCCCGTAAAGACCATCCACAAGATCTGCTGTTGCCACCACTTGGTGCGATCCTTCGCGAGAAACAAACATCTTGGTCCTAAAAACTTGCATCAGGAGATGAATGGTCGAACGACGGTCGATGGAAAGAAGCTAAGTTTGCGTTCACGATGCTGGAAGCTAAGATAGATACATCTCTCATGCTCAAACGTTTGGACCCGGATCGATCTCCCGTAATCGTGGTCTACGCTGCTAAGTGGGCTGTTGCAGCGGCCCTGATACAGGAGTATGATGGCATGTATCATCCGGTGAATTTTACTAGCCGCACGTTAAAGCCTAACGAGCTTAACTGCGGGAAGGTGGAGAAGGAGGTGCTGGCGTTACTTCGTGTTTTGAATGTGTGCCATACCACACTAGCCTCGCGAGAGATAACTGTGTTGACTCGGCACTCCACGTTAGCGTGTTTGATGCAATCTCGAGGGCTCAGCGAAAGATTAGGACGGTGAGCTGATTTGCTGTCGAACTGGACTATGGAAGTGAAGAAATGCGAAAGAGGAGAGGAAGAGATTTTAGGCATGCTAGCAGAGAGTATTACCCCGAGAGAAGAGATGGAAGGGATGCTGATCGCAAACTCCCCGCGCAAGGACTGCCTACTTAAGATATCAACGCCAATAACAACGTTGGAAGTAGATGAGAAGTTGATGGTGGCCAGTTTCGAGGATCGGCGAGGATAAAGAAGAAAGGAGGTTCGTACAGTGCTGTGATATACAGGCTGCCCGGGTGGACGATTGTGGCGAAATCTAGATATGCTCACGACCTGACTGTGAACGAAGATGAGTAAAATGGCTTGCTATTCTGCCTTGACTTACTCGCCGATCTGGACAGGGGCCGAGTAATTCTTTGTATGACTCTAATTTGGTGATTCGACAGATGCGCGGTGCGATCGACTACAAGGCACCGGACCTTCAACTATTGAGAAATAAAGCGTTAAAGAAATTGCGATCATGGTCGAGTTATGAGTTCCTACAAATAAAGCGAGAATGGAACCTAGCGCGGATCGACTAGCCAGCACAGCATTGCAGAACGAAAAAGGAAGAACTATTGTTGCCGAAGAAGATCAGCGAGATCTGATTGCTTTGAAACGCCTATATGTTTTGTTGATATGCAAGCAGGCGGGTCAGCTTTTTCGAATAACGGCAATCACGAGATCGGCCAGGAGGAGACGTCATCACGCCCAAGTGTTACAGGAGGAGATGGCGCAGAGGATTAGGATTCAACGAATTGGCCAAGCTCAAGATGAGGAGCGCTGGATTGTCAACCTCAAGAAATGTCTGAATGGCGATGTATCTAGCCTGAACGCAGGAGAAGTAAAGATGTGCACGAAACTGGCACCGGAGTAAGAGATCGATGATAACGATCTGCAATTCTTCTGCCCCACGGCGAAGAGAGAATCAGAAGATCGCGACGGTTTGATGCGTCTGGTGATCCCGGAGACGTTGCAACAGGTTTTCTGCTCCACAACCACGCAAGACTGGAAGGAGACCATCAGGGTATTGGCAGGACGTACCAGAGGATCATCCCGCGATTCTATATGAGAGGGCTGTATCGGAGTGTGCAACGATTTGTGGGCGAATGTAGCGAATGTGAGACTGAAAAGGGATGTCCCACGGTCAATAGAGATCTTTGGCAGTTCACAAGCGACCTATTATTTTCATTTTATCGCAATGGATCATGTACCTTCGTTTCCGAAGTCCATCAAGGGGAATACAGAGCTACTCATTTGAATCGATCACTTCTCATGGTATGTGATCGCAAAAGCTAGCTCGTCACGGAGCGCTCAAACGAGCGCAACAAATTACGAAGAATGTGTGTTCCGACGCTTCGGAGCTAGCGAAGCTATCAGGCATGATCGGGAGCTGGGATTCATGTCCGAATTCTTTCGAGCTTTCAGCCAAATCGTAGGACAAAAACAACGTGCCACCATGTCCTACAGGCCACAAGCAACTGGAACAGCCGAGAGGATGGTGCAAACCTTGACGCATTCACTGAATATGTACGTGGCTGATGTTAATCAACGAGACTGGGATGAGTATACTGAGCGGCTCACCTTTGCGATTAACTCCGCAAAAGATCGGATCAGAGGGGATACCCCATTCTATCTGATTCATGGATGGGATCCGCGATCGACGTTGGAAGCTACGCTATTAGTAAGGAGCACGAGAACAAGAGATCGCGATCCTAAAAGGTATAGATACAGCATACAAAGACAATACCAGTGAGCCCGATCTGGAATGAACGATTTTTTACAATCTGCAATTCAAGAGAGAGCGGATCGACACAAGGAAGACCTGGAACACACATAATTGAAGTGAGTACACAAGTTTGGCTATACCTTAATAGAGTCAAAGAAGGATAAGCAAAGAAGCTAGTGCATATGTGGCATGGTCCATTCCGAGTTGCGGATATATGTGGAGAGCGTGCTGTGAATTGGAGATCGCTCGAAACCCAAATCGGCTATTTTTCTGCATCTGATGACTCATCAGCATCCGAGCGGAGCGTAGCAGGTGCCGAGACGCGCAGTTTACCTTTCCTTTACGACCACAAGACCCGGACAGAACATATGGTTGGGGCGCTGGCTTTGCCGTCGATCGCTTAGAACGGCGGGAGGGACGGGTAATCCTGTCCTTCAGATTCCTGCCCGGGGGAGAGGACGTGGTGGAGACATCGGGCACAGATATAGACGAAGATTTTGATGCCGCCTTGACTAGCGACTGCGGGGAGGTCCGGGAGTAGTGGAAGCCTATGTCTTGGCACTTTTGTTCCGCGGAAGAAGAATTGGAGCGAAAGATCCGGGACGTTTTCCACGGGTGGCCCTGGAATACGCTGATCCTTTTACGCATAAAGGCTAAGAACGGAAATGGGCCTCCACGACAGAATGGGAAGAAAGGGGAGCGGATACGATGGTAGCGATGAGGTGATACTCGCCCAAAGAGCATCCCGATCGCGCAATGCTAGATCACACTCTGACTCTAGATTCGAGATCTCAGTCTGGAGACAATCCAATTGATCGACCCGATCGGCTGGAAAGAGCGTAACCGATCACGGTCGACTTAGAGCTCAGCGAGATCGTACCGAAACTGATCGCGCTCTACCACCAGTGTCGCAAGAGCACCGCGCAGACGGCCAACCTTGCTCTGGGCCTGAGAAAAACCAGCCTTGTATCGGGATTTCTTCGACTGGACCTTCTGAAGTCTTGAAATTTATTGAGTGAGTGCAGCATGCAGAAGGGCATTTCCATCATCTATGTGCTGTCGCAAGGCTACCAACTCTCCGTCTTGACGTTCCTGTGAAGCATAAAGCGATCGAGTCGCCTTCAAAAGCTCCTACTTAAATGAGTTAATCTACTGCTCCTGACACTGACCCGCAATGAATTCCTCCCGAAGTAAGGCGGCCTCCGCGCGTGCACCTTCGAGATCCAAGCGTAGAAGAGAGTAGCGGACTTGAGCGAAAATAACAAAAGGAGAGGCCAACCCAGCAAGGGAACGGAGCTCTTGCTCTAGACGATCACCTCAGCGGGTCTGTTCCCTCAAAGCTTGCTCCAGATCGCCGTAGCGATCGCCTCAGTCTTGCTGAGACGCGATCATATGATAAAGACCAGCGAGCATCTCGACCGCAGCCGCTTGATCAGCTATCAGTAGCAATTTGACTCGAGCAATCGGCAATGGAATCGCTTTAGTGGGGATGGAGTCCATGTGGCCGATCGTCATCAGAGGTGGAAAGGATGGCGCTGAGGATATACCCGTAGGTAATACTCGAAGTGCCAGCCGATTTTAAACGGACGTCAATGTTTAGCTAACCGGGGACACTAACGCGTCACTAGCGAAAGGCACGTCGGTCGAGGCACGTCGGGAGTGGAAGATGTGGACGACGTGGAAGCCATTATTTACGGTTAAACGGAAAATGGCGACAGAACACGTGCACGAGCCAGCCGGATGTTGTGGATCGGATGTTTGTGCAGGGGGCGATTGTGATAAAGCCGATTGAGATCGGGTTTAAAAGCCTAAGCGATTCGGCTAAGTACGAGGTGGTTTTGGCTGAATCGCTCGTGGGATGATTGTCAATTATCTGAATGTTACCGTTGGAAGGACCCAACAAGCTCAACCCTATCTAGTCCACACGGTACCGTACTGTAGAAATATCGAGGAACTGCGATCGAAGGACCGCGATTAAGGGACCGCGATCAAGGGAACGCGATTTAGCGTGGGACACGTGATCTAGAAGGATTGAACATCTATCCGGCATGGACAAGATACGTGGCGGTCAATCCTGACAGACGGAGTAGGTGTGGTTTATAGTTTGGGTTTTGGTTGGTTAAAGCTAAACAGAGTTCAATTTGCTTCTAAACACATACGTGTCGTTCTTCTTCCGGGTTGAATATTTTTGGCCTCCAGACGTCAGAGAACTTCGACATCAAGAGCAGGAAGATCACTACTCGAGCTATTTGGACAGGAGTGCAAGGACTCTCAACACACATCAACTGCGATCGGACGCAGGCAACCTTACTGATCGAAGTACAAGATCGCGAGACGGCTCAACTTGTCAGAAAGGCTCGCGACTCAAGTGCCCCATTTTTGGCAAAAGGCGATCAAGTCTGATCGCGGCGACTCTAGGAAAGCGCCAATCACGAACACGCGATCGAGTAAGGAATTTCCACCCCATTGACACCAATCTATAATACGGTCAAGTTCAGCATCGAGTCAAGTCCACCTAAGGGAGTGCACCCTGCTATACCGACGTGTACATAAGATAAGGAGAAAACAAGTGCAAGCGAAATCGGAGCACTCCCTCCGTTAGTCGGTTGTCCGGGCGACAGTGGAGAGTTGGGATCGCCTCATGAAATGAGCGAGCCCCACTCCACCCCACCTTCGCCACGGCAACCTTCTTGTCACCTCCGAGCAGTTCGTCAATTTCGTGAGCCGCTCGTGCGCGACGCTAAGACGACTGCGATGAACGGTTGGGCTTCTTATCTTTTGCAGGCACGGGCGGCCGTCCAGTCGTATGCCCCTTTCACCGTTTTCGGTACAGGTAAGTTGTGCTCACCCTGAACTGGTTTCTTCGAGGTCTTCTCGGCGGACAAAGTCGCCACTTTAAAGGTAGGATGCCCGGCCCCATGTGCTAGCTGCGCCTTAGGGAATCGAGATGGTCCAGATGGAGGGTCAGACAGTTTACTGCTGAATGCCGCATTCGGGATTGAACCGCGCTTTTTCTTGTTGGTACTGAGGTCAAACCATCCATCGGCCAAAAGAACGGCGGGACGTGGGCTGCTGTCGCCCGCTACTTGCTGACAAATGGGAGAAGAAGAAGAGGTGACCTCCTAATGGCGGGCACGCAAGGATGCTTGAAAAACCTTGGCTGAAAGCGAGGACTTGCGCGTCTGCCCTCAGCCTGGCCTTGGTTACAGATAGTGTAGCCGCCAGGACAAAGACATGCTATAGGAGACCGTTCACATTGAGGTGCTGAAAGGCCAACCCGCTGACCAGGTCGGCAGCACACTGCAAACCGGTGAGATCGCGGTGATGTTCGTACCATAAAGTTCCTGAGCGGGCCACGAATTTTGCAATGGAATGGTAAGGCAGGTAACATGAAAATTATGAAACTTGTTGAAATTGCCGGTGATGGTGGAGGAACATCGACGAATCGGTGGTCGCGATGTGGGTCACCTGTTTGAGCTGCTCGGGACATGTAACTGTGTTGATAATTGTCACAAATAATTGAAGTCATACGTGAAACGGGGCACCCTGAAGCTTGTACTGGTGACAGTACAAGCTACTTATTCTGATGACAGAATAAGGCGGTGCCTCGTAACTTCACGTACACTCGTACGTGCAGAGGAAGACGGTAAGGCGAAGCGAGTACTTGGTTAAAGTAAAAAGTAGAACTGTATTTATAATAGTTAATGTCTGCAATAAATCACTATTTATCTTCATCTAACTATGTCTAAATGCAAATGTGTAAATCAGTTATCTGCTCACCACTCATTGCGTGCGTCTGTCGTGGCGCGTCTTCGTTGGTTGATATAATGACCTATATCAAGCAATTAGGAACTACTCGTAAGTGCTACAGAATATTTGTCCTTATGACAATATTCTGAATTATATCTCTTATAGTTATATTCTATTAACAATTTCTTATAAATTGTTATGTAACGAATCACCCCGTTACAATACGCCTATGACTCGTTTTTGCCTGCGCGAGTCGCAGATGTCATTGCATAGGACACACTCGACGATATACTGGCCTGAACATTGCTGGCGCTGTTCCATTGACGAGAACTCATACTTGGTAGTTTAAAAGAGTGCGTCCGACTGGCGTAGCTGAGGCCGACGCAGCAGAAATTTCCTCCCGCTCCAAAGTAGCAGGACGTTAAAATTGAAGATGGGCACCCCGAAACAAAATAGATTTGGCATGCCAGCTCACTGCTGCCACTTGATCAGGGCGAAAGTGAGGCGTCGAGTTTCGGCTTTACAGCTAGTAATCTTAGCTTCATTGACCGATTCGCGACCCACGGGGTATGGTGTTGGCTCCCCATCACGGCGCTTAAGGAGGTGTAAAAGCAGCTTATTCTCAGCAATGTGCTGGTGCATGCGTACGAACGGTGGCACCACCGCAATGAATGTCCTTTCAATTAAGCCTGAAAAAAATCGAACATCGTAACACGCGTCGCCCGAGGGTTTGCACACACTAGGAAACCAAGCGGTGGCTGTAGGATAATACCACCCATCATCTAGGCCGCCAACACTTCTTCTTCGGGTGGTATCATCGGGCACAGATCACCTCTTGCTTTTTCGTTAAAGACCCTCGTCGCTGTACGAACCAGCATATCACTGCAGTCGTGAAAGGGTCTGTTGGTAACGCCGGAGGCGCCACTTATTCTAGTAGGTGCGTCTCTACTCAGCGAGTGGACTACAGCCCTGGCAGGTGCGTCGTAACTCGACGAGGTTGCGCCAGCATCGTGAAGGGTGCCGTTAAGTGCGCCGGAACTCGGCGAGGCGGTGCAATCATCGTTTGGTGCGCCATGACTTAGCGATTCAACTACATCACCGTTAGGTGCGCCACTAATCGGCGAGTAGAAGACGTCACACCTTGGTCCGCAAGGTGCTGGCGAATACACACTAGCGTAATTGGTGCAATTCTCTGATGTATGCTCGGAAGAACACCGACGGTGCACGAAGAGTAATTTTCCCCGCTATCTAAAGTGCGAGCGCCGAGGCCGGTCACTGCCGCTACATACGAACCCCGACCAGCCGCCGCCTTAAGTACGGGGTTCGGCACGCCTGCTGTCTCGGTTCGCAGTGGAGCACCCGCTTCTTCAGCGACGACCATCCCCGGCTCTCTAGGACGCCCTGGCTCGTGAACCTAGTGCATGCGCACATGGGACGTGCTATTCGGTGTTAGAGGGGACGTGCAACTCTCCGCCGGTCGCAGAGCTCATGGGTTGTTGGCACCCTTTCCCGTGACACATTGTTCGTTTGCGTACTCAAGCGCAAGTCTGTAAGTGACTAAATCTTTGAGGTCATCCTGGGACCCTATATCATGAGCGCACAAATTCTTTGGAGCCAGACGTCTGTGCGCGACGGCGTCACCGTTACATATAACAAAAGCGCTTCTCTTTTTAGTGGTGGCGAGCCAATTACTGACGACGACCTGACTAATGGTACTGCCCAAGTGACTTACACGTCCAAATCGAAAGACCTCTCTTGCTTGGTCTCATAGTCTGGCCAATACCGATTTTCGCACCTCACTGTGAATGTCCAGGAAATCCTAAATAATCCGAATGATGCGTCTTTTATCGTCAGCGAGGGGTGCATGAAGTAGTAATCTATCACAATCGGTGGCAAGCGCTACCACGTGTCTGACGTGCAAAACCTCGCCACGCACACGGTCACCGGAGAAACATGATGATCACTCTGGTGCAAGCTTACCGCGTAACGTTATTTATTGTCGACGAGTGGCCCTCTCTATGTACGCGGGTGGTGTCCCCGTCAGGAGTAACAGGCGTTGATCGTATCGGCTACAAGTTACTGAATTTTAGGTAGTTTGTTGTCGTGCTTAAGAGAGCAAGAAGTCTGTTCGCTAGCTACTGGTAGCTCGCATCGACATATCTTCTGCATCTGGCTAACACCCGAAGGTAGCCGGCAGAAGCTGTACAAACGTACTACAATGGTTACACCAATCTGGATGTGTGGAATCTTCTGTTGTTGTCTAGTCTTTTCTTACGCATGAAGGGAATTTTAGCATTTCGGTCTACGTGAGAAGAATGCAACAGGGGATAGATAGCCCGTTAAATGATATACCGGGATGCTCTTTAATCTCTCTACCTGTATTGATTTAGGTTGCGCGCGTGCACCCTAGTGGATCGCCACTATGCCCCGGAAGCGTCATCTTGGCCATGGTCCTCATCATCCCATGGTTTAGTCACTAAGTCTCTGCGCACAGTGGAAGGTGCTGGTGCCGCTTTTCGTCGTCGTCGCGCTGCATCCATGCGAGGACTCGCTTTAGCTTGGCACCTAGCTCTGCTACGTTAGAGCCACACCTCAAGGGAGTAGGCTGCTCGAGAGAGGAGATCTATAGTTCACGCTTACTGCGCGACCATACGGGCAAGGTGTACAAGTACCGCGACACATGCAGCTACGACCAGTGCAATATTCTGCTGATGTGTTCATCGTTTTATAACCGGAATCGTCAATCACCAATGTTTGAACGGGATCGTAAGATTCGGACAAGGCGGACATTGTAACGGGGTAGCCCGTTACATGAAACTGACACCAAATGGTGTCAATCGGAATATTGTCTAGCATGATAATATTCTTCCAATATCATCCAAGATGGACAATATCGAAGGAATATCATCCCTTTTGGATAATGTTCATTCGCTGCTCCAAGATTGGTTGATAGAAGGCATGTCAACGATAGATTGCCACCAATCGCTGCTAGACGCGCGCAATGAGTGGTGAGCAGGTTGTCGTCATACGACGGCGTGGTTTAATATAGTTATATAAAGATTAAAGTTATATTGATAGCTTAACTATATTAAATACAGTTCTCTTTTTACATTTACTTGACCGAGTCGTTCAAGTAGATAGCTTCCTCTGCACGTACTAGTGTACGTGAAGTTTCGTGACACCCAAACAAAGGGTGCCCCGTTACACCTGGTAGCACTTAGTAGTCCGTCCAACGACTACTTAGTGTCCGTCCAACATGAACATGTTGGACGTTGAAGACGACAGCTTTCACGTCACACGTGAAGGCTATTCCCATCTGAGTGACTCAGAGTGGGGGGCAGTCGGACGCACGAGTGTGCTTATGGGCGAACCCGCCATCAGTGGCATGTTTAAGTCTCTAAGCAGAGACCAGCAGCATGCTGCTATCAACAAATTCCTATAAGGGGAACTTGCCGTCGAACGACAGAAGTTAGCCTTGCTACAGCAGCAAGGCTCTCATCAGACGATGGGCGGGCCGACGTACATGCGTCGACTCGAAACCTTGAAAATTGATATCTCAAGGTACAAGGGACCAGATGAAAATTTTCTTTTGAGTTGGTTCGTCAAGTTAGACGACGCCATCGGGGCCCGTCACATCGAGGGTGACGAGATGCAAGTCACCTTCGCCCTGTCAAATTTGACGGGACGAACAAAGGCTTGGGCCTTAGAGCTCAAGCTTCACGACCCAAACGTGTTTGAGTCGCTAAAGATCTTGAAGTCTCGGCTCAAAGAGACGTTGAGCCGCCGATAGCCGAGTTCAGAGCCCGCTCTGCACTCTTGAGGCTCAAACAAGGTAAGCGTGGCTTGCACGCTTACGCACAACACCTGCGAAACCTTGCGAGTAGCGTCACGTAAAACCCTGTTGATGAGCACACGCTCATCAACGTGTTCATCTACGGTCTTGTAGATGGGTCGGTGAAGACCTACACATTCCGAGAGGACTTTTCATACGCTGGAAAAGGTGATAGCGTATGCGGAACAAGAAAAATTCAGCCTGAGATAGTCTCAGGCTAACTCGTCAAACTATCGTCCTACGAGACGACAGGAAACTGGATGTCCCAAACCAGCGGACCTCTGTTATGTCGAGAGCGAGAACTCTCGATTTCTGAGTCACAAGCGAACGGCAAGATGCCATTGCTGTCAGAAGATTGGACACTACGCTCATGATTGTAGTGTCCCAAGCACCGCATCTCGTCGAAAGACAGGACTTGATGACCACCGTTGGCCGAGGAAAGGTCCAAGGTGCGGGCCCGACGTGCTGTCGCTAAACCGCAGCAGCAAGTCGGACTTCCACAAAACGGCCAGGTTCAGTTGGGGCGGAGCACACTGCTGATGCACACTGCTGATGCACACTGCTGATCCAGCAAAGTCAAGAGAATTTGCAGGACTTTTGACGAAGATTTCTCCCAACACCCAGTCGCAGTGTTTTACTGCCCCTAGTGATGAGTTGTCCCTCATCACTTTATAGATCGAAGCGAAAAGTGGTATGTCACTTCGCGCCCTAGTTGACTGTGGGGCGTCGAACAGTTGTATTCGACGCCATTCGCTAGATTACAGTAGACTCAACTATGTTGAACGAGAGTTCCCTCCGACGAGGATGACGGTGTGCCTTGCTGTAGGGACATCCGTAGCAGTGAACAAACGTGTAGTGGGAACCCATTATACGCCAGAAGGAAAGCAGTACGATGATGACTTCATCGTACTAGATTTGGATGACAAGCTTGATGTCTTTTTCGGTCTGCCATGACTTAGAAAATACCGGCCATGGATCAGCTGGCAGCATTGATCCGTGAAGATGCCTGCCGTTTGTTCATCAGATGGCCATCTGATGAACGTCTTGGAGCGTCCACAAGCGTGTGGATGTACTACGAGTGA
Organism: Peronospora matthiolae; assembly: GCA_921007115.2. NCBI lineage: Eukaryota > Oomycota > Peronosporomycetes > Peronosporales > Peronosporaceae > Peronospora > Peronospora matthiolae. Next base: position 98,252 of record CAKLBY020000050.1, on the reverse strand, counting down.
GTGCGATGGCCTCACTTGTGGTACGGTCGTTAGTATGACTGCACAAGATCACATTGTAAAAGGCCACTACACTGTGAAACCAGCTTCCGGCACCTGAGTAGAGACACAGGCTGCGCCGAAGGTTCACCACTCGAAGAGATCGGGTGGACTGGAACACGGCTGCACACCAAGAAGGGTGCATCCATAAAGAGAGGTTAGTGTTGTTCAGGATGAACAACACGTTGAAGCGATATCGACTAATAGAGGGTCGGTCGCAAAGCAAGCCCGATCGACTCAAAGAGAGTCGATCGAAGAGGACGTGACTGTGGTAGTACTCGTAACGGAAGACCAGCTTTCCTGAGAGTGATAACTCCCGAGAGAGTTTGTTGAGGGTGTGGATACCCGACCACCTGCGGATGTGTTCTCCCAGGAAATCACCGAGACAGTAAATGTCTTTGTGAATGACGGATCAAGTACAGGCGCTTGTACACTTGATCTGATTACTCCCCCGAAGTCAGCTTCGGAGGAGGTCAAGTTGCCAACGCTAGAATTTAAAAGATTCTTGCGATATCTGCGTAGTGACAAGATCAAGCAGATCTGCGTACTCGTCACAGGGTGCGAGTAAGTCGCCGATATTCGGTCGGCACAAGTGTTTACTGAGAGCGAACGGTTTCTCAGTAGCTCATCGATCTCAGTAGCTCATCGATGGATGAGAGTGTCCTCGATGAGAAGACCCGGATTGAGCGATACACGTCTCGATCCGGGGAGTTGCTAAGACAAATCCTTTGTATAAGGATTTAGTTGAATTCAGGGATGTTCTCCCGGAATCCGTGCCATGCGAGCTGCCCAAGGACAAAGACACTCGACATGAAATCGAACTGAAACCTGGTTCGAAATAATGTGTCATGAAGCAGTGGCCACTGCCTCGTGAACAGGTCACAGCGATCGACAAATTCTTTGCCGATCGTTTAGAGGCTGTTCGTGTGGGGGAATTAACATCCCCACATAGCTCTCCGACCTTCTGTGTGCGAAAGGCCACAGGAGGGTGGCGGATAGTGCACTCGCTCAAAAAAAAACGCTGCAGCGGTACCGGCTCAAACGCCGATCCCAAGGAAGGACGTCATCATTGATGGTATGGCAAAAGTACCATATTTTCGTCCATGGATTTGATGTATGGATTATCTCAGATCCTCATGCGTGAACGGGATATCCCGTACACAGCAGTGAGCACCCCCAGTGGTATGCTCTGAGAGTGGCTAGTGATGCCACAGGGGCTAAGTAACGCCCCCGCAACGTTTAGCAGATGTGTTACGAATCTGTTGCGACCGGTGCGCGACTTCGCGCCGAGTTACTTCGACGATGTCTTCGTCCATAGCCGGACTACGGATGGAAAGACGGACGTGGAGGTTCATAGAATCCACATCCGGAAGGTTCTTACGCTAATGCGAGAGCATAAGTTGTTCGCAAACCTCAAGAAGTGTATATTCGCAGCGAGCAAAATACCACTTCTTGGTTGCATCGTGGGTAAAAACGGTGTACGCCCTGATCCAGAAAAAATCAAGGCAATCAGCGACTGGCCTGTGCCAGTTGACGTCAAGGGACTTAGAAAGTTCCTTGGCCTAGCGGCGTACTTTCACAAGTACTTGCGCGACTACGCCGAGATGACCGTACATCTCTCTCGTCTGCTAAAGAAAAACGAGAGGTGGTCATGGAGTGCTGAGTGTCAGCACTCTTTTGAAGGCATCAAGAAAAGCTTGGTGCAATCGCCTGTGTTGGCGATTGCAGATCAGGACAGACCATTCCATGTGGTCTGTAACGCAGCGATTTTGCAATCGGCTGCGCGTTAATGTAGTACGACTCAGACGGCGTTGAGCGCGTCGTCTGTTATCAATCGAGTCAGCTGCAAGCAGCTGTGCGTAATTACCCCGTGCATGACAAGGAACTCCTTGACATGAAATGTGCACTGGCCAAGTTTCTGGTATATCTCTTACAGGATAGGCACTTCATCGTTTGCAACGACCATGCGTATTTACGCACGGCCGTAAATAGTCCACACCTCTTGCAACGAATGGCGAGGTGGCTGTCTTTCTTCGCGGAGTACAACTTCTCCGTCGAGTATGAACCAGGACGGCTTAATGTCGTTGCTGATGCTCTTTCGCGTCGGCCCGTTTTGAGCCGACTGCTTAACCCAACAGTAGGGGTGATCCCACTGTAGCAACACTAATAGTGAGTGTTACGTTGTAGAACCTGCTCGACGACGTGCGAAGAGCATACGCAGAAGACGAGTGTCTTCTGCGATTGATAGATTACGTATCTAATCCGTGCAGTCAAGCTTTAAAAAACCTGTCGTCTCAATACCGCTCTATAAAAGAACGGTATTCTGTTCGTGATGGACTACTGTACTATACAACAGTCAACGGCGACACACCTCGTGTCGTCGTTCCGGCTCATAATGATTTACGATTGCGCATCATGTATGAGTGTCACGATGCCTCGACAATTGGGCATCGCGGTAGAGAAAATAATCACCATATGGTGAGTTTGTGCGCAGATACATTCACGCTTGCTAAGTCTTTCAACGGGTGAAGCCTAGTCCTTCATCCCGCGCACCCTTTCAGCCTCTTCCGATTCCGGCAGAGTGTTGGCAGTCCGTATCGATGGACTTCGTCTTCGGGTTTCCCAAAGACGTTCACAAGAATACTGGTATTCTTGTGTTTGTTGATCGGTTCAGCAAGATAGTAAATCTTGTTGCTGTACCGGAGTCAATCATAGCCCGGGGCTGTGCTCGTGTCGTTATCGATACCATTTTCCGACTTCACGGGTTACCCCGCGAGTTCGTGTCCGATCGGGACCCCCGCTTCACAGCGAAGTTCTGGCAATCCGTGTTCCGTTCACTTGAAACACGTTTAAAGATGTCGACTTCTGACCATTCAGAAACAGATGTTCATACGGAACGCGTCAACCGCGTCCTCGAGAGGTGCTTTGAGGGTACGTCCACTCGTTTACATGTTGGAGTGAGTTCTTGCCGATGGCGGAATCCACCATCAACAATTTGGTGCATGCGTCGACAAAGCATACTCCGTTCTTCGTGAATGGCCTACGCCATCCACGTTTACCCACCTTCTTAGAGTGTGACTCTAGTTTAGGGGGGGGTGGACTCGCTCGAATGAAAACTGATCTGGTTCTTGCTCATCACCCGTCGACAATGGTGTCGACGTGATGGATCCCGATGTCGATGAGATCGATATCGATGATGATATTGGCGACGATGCTGAAATATTCAGCATCGCCAATGACTGCCAAAGTGAGGACGATGACGCCCACACTGGTGAAGACAACGTTCTTTCAGCAGTGCACATGAAGCGCACTGCTGTTGACAAGGATGAATCAGCAGAGGAATTTCTGTTGACTCGCGAAGCGTTTGTCCGCTTCGCTCAAGACCATATTGCAGATGCAATAGACAAGCAGTAAAGAAACGCAGACAAACATGGAAGAGCACATGTTCTTTCATATGATGAAGGATACTTAGTTTTACTGTCTACAGTTAATCTACCGAAACACACAGTGACAAACGTGGGCAGCAGTAAACTACTGCCCAAGTATATCGGTCCGTTTCGTGTGTTGCGCCGAATGGGCAACGCATACACGATTGAACTGCCCCGTAAGATGCGTACGCATCCTAAGTTTTACGTCGTTTGTCTCCGCCCGTACTATCAGTACGAATTCGTTTCGAGAGGCGAAGAAAACCTCCGCGGTCGAGAGCCGAGACCACCTTCGAGTGGTCCCGTGTCAACGAGCAAGTATGATTGACTAGCGAAGCGACCTGTCCACGCAGTTCAACGATGTCTCGACGAGCTGCAGCCAGCTCGTCACGAAGAGAACGAGTCTAACGTTCGTTCTCAGGTTGTGCAAACGCAAACGCGGCACGATCGTCCGAACGATCGTGTTAAGGAATTGTAATTATCCCTTACAAGATCATGGAGCTCATAACGCCGAGTCGGTGCATGATCCAGGTCATTTTGTAAATGTTCCGTTACGCGGTTCAGCTCCTAAACATCAAGCTGATCCGACCCTTTAGCCGGATCAGGTGTTCCCACCACCACCAAATCCTTTGGTGGATTCCGGCGGTGGTCAACGCTTTCCGGTGGAGCGTATTTTAAACCACCGCGATAGGAATGGTGTCCGGAAGAGTTACCTCGCCCACTGGAGTGGCTATCCACCAGCCTGGGACAGCTGGGAGCCTCGTGCCCAGCTGATTGTTGATGTCCTTGATCTCGTCGGGCAGTACGACGAGACCCACCCGCTACGTTCGAAGAAGGGCCGTCGGAAAACGACCTCCCCGAACGCGAGTACAGGGACTGCAAGGTGTCAATCCCTTCGGCCATCTCGGAAGAGATGCGCGCCCTTTAGTAGGGATCATTAGGGAGGTAAGCCTCCCTAGGGGCACGGTTCGAGTTGTTCAAGCAACCTGGACACGAATCACCCACGAGAGTCAGGGTAATCCTGCCTCTCTTGATAGTCTGTGCAACATGCATTGCACCCCGGCTGGGTTACGCTTCTCAAACCTGATGTGAGCTGCATTAAGTTTACCGATCCAGGCCTCACGGCCAATGCACTCGATGTTATGGATGAGGTCATTCCATCCTTGCACCAAGGCCTTACCGTCTCGACCACGGCTGCCATTGTAACATCGATTTCTGGAAAATTCATCGATGAAGAATTCTTCCTCAGCACGGATAGTTTCCGTGCTGGAATTCGGTGCGCAAATCTTCCTGCAGTCGAACAACGTGGTTCTATCTTGATAGGTATCCATGCCGGCCAACCGGCCCAACTCTTTGGATGACGGCACCCAAGGAGACTATGCTTTGGGGGGTGGAGCAGGACATTTCGGTCCCTGGCCTCTTTATTGGTGTCAGCATGAGCACTAACACCAGTGACAGCTCTATCCCTCAAGTTGCTTCGCTCGTGGTGTTGCTTAGAGATATCGCCACCATCACCACGTGTCCTATCGTTTGATGGAATTGCGTGAGGCGAAGTTTAGTCGGAACAATCGGTCGGTCCGAAGAACTCAAGCATGATGCCGCCACGTTGACCAGAGCCAGACAACCTCGCTCTTGCAGTGTCCGACCCGAGTGATCCCGAGGCGAGAGGTGTCGCCTTCGAGTCGGATACATCATCCGACTCGCCGGAATAGATGAGTTCTATTTCAGACTCATCTAGATTACGATTCGCAGTATCCGCTGCATACGCAGCGGATGTACCTGTCGCACGCGGTGACTCACCACGTGGACTGTTCACAACAGCAGGCGATGAATCACCTGCTGCTGAGGCGTGAGAAGTACTCTCTCCGGTTGCACGCATGCGTGCAGCCGCTCTTCTCGCTGCTGCAGTAGCAGCTCGCGTGGTTTTCGAAACCATGCATTGGATTGGCAAATGAATGGGATTTGACCAACAAGTGCCTTCTTTCCCAGAGTGATCCAACGGTGGTCACCCTGTCCCAATCAATTTTGATTCGATCATCGGGTGATTGATAGTTGAGAGGTGGGGGTGATGTAATGGGGTAGCCCGTTAGATGAAATTGACACCAAACGTTATCAATAGGGAGATTGTTTAGCATGACAACATTCTACAAATACTATCCGATATGGATAATATTGAAGTAATATCATCCCTTTTTGGACAATGTTCATTCGCTGCTCTAAGATTGGTTGATAAAAGTCAAATAAACCATAGATTACGACCAATCCCTGCTAGACGCGCGCATTGATTGGTGAGCAGGTTGTCGTCATACGACGAAGATAAAGATTAAGGTTGTATTGATAGCTTGACTATATAAAATACAGTTCTCTACTTACCTTTTACTCAACCTAGCTGTTGAGTAGATAGCTTCCTCTGCACGTACTAGTGTACGTGAAGTTTCGTGGCACCCCATACAAAGGATGTCCCGTTACAGACATAGACACGATAGCGGATTCGTGTGCTTCTCGGACCACGTCCGACTTGAAGACAGAACAATGTCTTTAGGTCTGCATTCTAGTATCGCTCTAGAGCTTTACCGCCGCGTCGTTGCCGATAAACCAGTTAACAACGACATTCGTGAGCTTGACGCTTGCGGCAGAAAGCGGAGGCGTCCATTTCTCATTGCCGATTTCCCAGGCATCAGCTCGGCCTTCATCGCATCAGTAGAGACGAATGAAATCTCCGAGAGTTATGTCATCGATAGGTCGTTCACACTTTCCGGTGATTAGACACGAGGCGCATGCGTTGGCGGCATCGTTTATGACTAAGTAAGTGAGCGTGATGAGCTGCGACGGCGACTTCAATGAGTCCTCTGAATATGCCATGAACAGCGTCTTCTCCTCCAGTAGCGGATGTTTGGGGAAGAGCGAGCACATGTAGCCGCGATCTGAACCTCACGCCCAGAAGATCAGATCAAAGCGAGGTAACTGAATACAGCAGCACCGATAAGGTCCATGTACAAAAGACTGAAGAAGGAGGAAAACTTACATCGTTTCCCCTCATTGCAGCCATATTCTTGGAGAAGTCTTCGACCGTGGCTTTTAGGGTCAGCAACGCATCGACGGCGAAGACCTGACTCTTAGGAACAGCAATGTGCGAGTCAAAGCCTATCGAGAGTTTTTGGTATTGCTAATAACGACAAGCGAGGTCTAAGCTTTTTTTTAAACTCGTGTGAATCCCAACTATATAATCCTCTCCTACAGCTTTGACCGACTTAAGTGATGGCAAGAAACGGCATTTCCCGCAACTGTATATTACACTTGGACGAGGTCTTCAGCCTGAACTTTTTCTTGTAGACAGCGTTATGAACAGGAACATCTCGTGTATTTTTACGTCAAAACAATCGTACCATTATCGTCGGTAGTTAGCTAATTCATCATTTCTTAAATAAATCTGACCAACGCAAAGAGTCGACTATACTTTTCAAAAGAAGCGTTTAATTTAGCACGCTCCATGAACCATCGGAGTTATTATGAATTTAGCAATGAATATGAATGGCCGAAACATTTTCTAAATCTAGCTCAGCTAGCTGTGCAATTGAGGCCAATCAAGTCGTAGAACTGTCGAGTTGCCATGACTATGGTGTCGCCTCCTGCAGCCAGTTCGGATGCTCTTGCGACGCAAAAGGAGCATCGCTTACCCTACGTCATATACGAGGGCGACACGGTCATATGCCAGACCAGCGATGGCCGCATGTTCTTTCAGGCCGTCACGAAGGACGAGTACGGCTAGATTCACTACCATCATCTGATAGCTAGTAAAGCATCTTACGCTCGTATGAATGCTTTTCGTAATGATGTCAGGTCTATCCGAGTTGGCAAAAAAGTGGCAAGCTTAAAGCCTGTTATTGGCTCCTTCTACGGGTAATGTGATGATTGTCACTCCTCCGTGCTATTGATTTTAATCAGACTTGGTACAATCGCGTTATTCTGACATTCTGGGCATCACGATGATGCGTGCAGAGCAACTTTCGAGGAACGGAACAAGAAATTGGTCAAGGTAACAGGCGGTCTGTTTCCAGACCCTGTGGCTCCAGGTTAGCTGTTTCTTGTAAGTTTACATCAAGTTCGTTTGACTGAGAGTTATATCTTTTTGGACTAGAAACGGGAGAAGGCTTCGTGCCTGACGGCGACAACAGACATTATGCTGACACCAACTCAGCTCAGACGTTGAAGCAGACAGACATTGGCGAGCTGCGTGAAAAGGGCGCTTCTGGGAAGGAGATTATTCAAAAGCTCGTCGAAAACAGCTCCACGTGGGAGACCAAGACCGAGTTTTCTAAGCAAAAGTACCTCAAGAAGAAGCAGCAAAAGTACATGCCGCGTGTGCGCTTCTTGCGCTGCACAGCCGAGTCGCTATGTCGCACTTACCGGCTGAAAAACCCGAGCAAAATCTGCAATCTACGCGAAGACACGTTGGGGCAGATATTAGTCTACGGCAACATCTTTGCGGGTGCTCAGGTACTCGTGGTTGACACCTGTATGGGATTGGTGACTGGTGCAGTTGCCGAACGCCAGGGAGGTTCTGGACGCCTTATATGCCCTTACGAAGGGCAGCAGCCTTCTGCCGACATCTTGCGTCGCTTTAACTTCGGTACGAAATCGATCAATGCTCGTCTGTGGTGTGTGTGTGATAAACGTGTAGTTGTTTACAGTTGTTAATATTTTGTGACTGTCTGCAGACAAGCTTACGCTGGAGTCCATTCACTACTTGCCATTCAAGCAAGTGCGGTTGCTTGAAATGGTATGGCTCTTTGTATTTATTCGCCTTTGCATGGCTTGTGTCATGGATACTCACGGCGTCACTTCGTATGTAGAAAGAAGAAGAAGTGCTGGAGCCTAAGAAAGTTGCTAGGGACGGTTTATCGCAGGAACAGCGAGAACAGCTTGCAGCGGAACGCGCAAAGAACTTCACGCCCGAGCAGCAAAAGCGCTATGCTGACAAGAAGGCGCGCCGCGAGGAGACCAAGCTTTCCCATCAAAAGCCGTCGGTGATACGTCAGTGGGCCCGGGAAAAGTCTGACAGTTTGGTGATAGCTGCAAATTACGACCCTGAGGCGATTCTTAAGGCTCTGCTGCCGTACTTGGGTCGATCCAAGCCGTTTGTTGTCTACTCTGAATTTCTTGAGGTGAGCGGTGAAATGCTGCATGACTACTGTTTGCAATGTGGTGCTTTCTACTTACATTTGTATGCACTTTAGCCGTTGACCCGGACGTTTGCCCGGCTACAAAAGATGGAATCCATTATTGACCTCCAACTCAATGAAACTTGGACACGCGAGAACCAGGTGCTGCCTGGCCGGACCCACCCCGAGATGACTATGAGCGCATGCAGCGGTTACTTACTCTGGGGAATCAAGATCCTTGACATACCTGCCCTAGATGTTACATCGAGCGCCGCTGCGAACGAAGAAGCAGAATGTACGACGCGCAGCTCATTTGTAGCCCTGAAGAAGCCCAAGGCGTAGACCAGCAACGTTTATTTGCTGGGCTAGATAGACAGGAGACAAGTGAATTAGGGGACACGTTGCACTGCACAGAAATGTCCGGAGCCTTGGTAGCAATATCGCACTAATCAGGCCATTGTTTGATCAATGATTGGCGAACCATTGTTTGGCGATGGATTGCTAGATAACGATCATGGAATATTGGCAATAACTGTGTGAATCATTGCAATAATTGCCCAGGACGCTGGCGATGCCTTCAACCATTTACAGCGGTCAGTCATCAGCATAAACAATCGGGTACTAACGATTTGCAATGATTGCGTGATCAACTAAACAATAATAGACAAGGGTTTGTCAGTGTCATTGTTTCGGTAAGGCAAAGCCACTTATTGCAAGTCCGAAGGGTAAAGCTATTCGTGACTGAGCACGAGGTTATATGCCGAGCTTGAAATCCTTCTGATCTGTGTGTGTCTGAATCTGTCTGTAAATAACGCGGCTAGGGGCACGTTCTAAGTGCGATCGAGCCTGCTCCCCTCTCACAGGTCGATTAGCATGATCGGCGTCAGTCTTTGGCTAGGTCACTATCGTGGCGCACGCACGGGATCAATCAAAGGTGAATATGATCACATCAGCAAATGCTGGAGGCTCATAAGCAAAGGCTGACCGTAGTTTCCCTTGAGTGTGCTTTACGGGGTCACTACACATATTGACAGCATCAACCTCCTTCTTCAGTGACTGCTGCTGTTGTACATTGTTTTTGCAACTTGATTCCGTTCCATGAACTCAATTACTTCTATCAAAGGGCGAGCCTTAGACCTTACTCTCTGATTTTGTCCTTGCACCACTTTGTTGAAATATCGTCTCACAGATTACCTTTTAACAAAAGACGCTGCGGATGTTGTAATACTGGCGATGCGAGACCTTTGCTGCCCCAAATCATCGAGCGTTCGCCCATTCACGCTGCTCGCTCTCGATCGAGTTTAAACCAATCACGGAGCGGTTACAACCCGTGACCTGTGGAGAGAGGACCTGCTAGATCGCACCTAGCAGATCGTGTACCCCTCGCACCTATCACACCGACAGACGTCAGTCCCGACCAAGAAGCTCGGCCACTACCTAGCGCGCACTTCCCCATCGCTCCAACCCTTCGAGCTGCGACGCAATGACGACGCACCAGCAGAAAAACGCACTGGCCGTAGCCGCATGTGTCGCAGCGCTCGCGGGTCTCACCCTCTGGTCGCGTAGGAGGCGTCAGCTGCCGAGCCTCGCTGTCAAGCGGCTGACGCACTTGCGCTTCGACTTGAGCGTGGCGGAGATCGAGGCCGAGACGAAGCGGATCCTCGCGCAGATGAAGTGCGTGGACGACGAGATTGCGGCTCTGGCGCCTTCTGCCGTGACCTTTGAGAACACGGCGCAGAAGCTCATTGACTTGGACCATGAGATGCTGAGCCGCGTGACCAACGTGACGTTTCTAGGGCAAGTGGCTGATGACAAGGAGACACGTGACGCCTGTACGAAGGCAGATGAAGTTATCGAGGACTTTTCGGTGCTTCGTAGCATGCGGGGAGACGTGTACAAGGCTGTTAATGTACTGTGCAAAAGTGCAGAGTTCCAGGTAGGAATTGAAAGAGGTTGGTGTAGCTTTGGTATAATCAGAAACTGAAGGTCGGATGTCTGATTTGTTTGTGGACAGACACTGGACGATGTGACGCAGCGGTATGTTCACCGTCTCGTGCAAGACTTCGAACGCAATGGATTGCAGCTGCCTGAAGAAAAGCAGAAGGAGGTACAGGCATGGAAGCAAAAGCTGTCTAAGCTTGGAATTCAGTTTCAGCAACATCTTTCGGAGGAGACGATTGAAGTCAGCTTCTCGAATAACGAGCTGAAAGGGCTCAGTGACGACTTCATCGATGCACTTGAGAAAAACCAGGACGACAAGTACAAGGTGAGTAATGCAATTCGTTGAAGCTACTTTTGCAATATGGTTGGGTTTGACACGTTCCTTTACATTGCATTTTTGCAGATTGCTCTATCGTACCCAACGGTGTTTCCAATTCTTAACACATGCACCGTGGAATCGACGCGCAAGGCTGTCGAATATGCTTTCAATCGTCGCTGCATGTCCACAAATGTTGCTATACTGGAAGAGATGCTGGAAATTCGACACAAAGTAGCACAGGCTTTGGGATACGAGAATCATGCTGCGTATGTCCTCGAGCAAAGGTGAGATTGTGAGTGTTTACTATTTGCACGAACAACTGCTGATGAGGTAGTATGTGCTTCTCCACTATGACAGGATGGCAAAATCTCCGGCGAAGGTGAAGGAATTCTTGAACGACTTAAACAAAAAGCTTGAGCCAATTGCCAAGAAGGATCTGGATGACTTGCTGAAGCTAAAGAAGGCTGACTGTGAGCGCAATGGATGGGACTTCGACGGCAGAATCAACATGTGGGACTTTCGCTTTTACATGGACCAGTTCGTGAAGAAACACTGCTCTATCGATAGTGAGAAGCTTCGTGAATATTTCCCACTCGCGCATGTGACGACAGAATTGCTATCCATGTACCAGGAGCTGTTGAGCCTGAAGTTTGTAGAGATTCCACACCCTCACGTGTGGCACCAGGACGTTCGCATGTTTGCAGTCTACGATGCTCGCCCGAGTCGAGTCGGCAACCTCGTCGGCCACTTCTACCTGGACTTGTTTCCCCGCGCAGGCAAGTATGGTCATGCAGCTTGCTTTACGCTGCAACAGAGCTGTACAAACTCTTCGGGTTGCCGTGAGGTGCGCTATTCCGCCTGTTTTTTTACTATTGCGATTGTCTTATGTGCTCACGCGTGGATCACAACAGTACCCTGCAGCTGCCATGGTTGCTAACTTCAATGGACCGACCAAGTTGAAGCCATCACTCCTGGGACACCAGGAAGTTGTGACGTTCTTCCACGAGTTTGGCCACGTGATGCACTGCCTGTGCTCTGAAGTGACGATCCCTCGCTTCGCTGGCACGCGTGTCGAGCGTGACTTCGTAGAAGCTCCTAGTCAAATGCTTGAAAACTGGTGCTGGGAAAATGAGCCACTGCAGCGTCTGTCGTCACACTACGAGACTGGCGCAGTAAGGATTTGCCATCCTAGTCGTCCGGATTGATCACATTATCTGACTTTTTGGCTGCTTGTAGAAACTCTCGGACGACCTCGTCGCTCGCCTGATCTCGACAAGGAACGTGACCACTGGACTATTGAACAAGCGCCAGCTGCTCTTCGCCATGTTTGACCAGACGATTCACTCTACGGCCAAGTCGAACTCGGCGGAGCTCCTCAAACAGCTACAGAGCGAGATCATGCTCATTGACATGACGCCCGACACGAACTTTGCGGCCTCGTTCGGTCACCTGGCTGGCGGCTACGACGCTCAGTACTACGGCTACATGTGGAGCGAGGTATTCTCCATGGACATGTTCATGTCCCGTTTTAAACGAGACGGACTGATGAACCCGAAGACGGGAGTCGCGTACCGCGAACTGATTCTCGCGCGTGGCGGGTCAGTTGACGCGGACGTGATGCTCCAGGACTTTTTGGGTCGTGCCCCGAATCAGAATGCGTTCCTACTCAGCAAAGGTCTCAATTGATCACGATGGATAAAGAAGGGCAATCGAATCAAAACACCCACAAAAATCGGTATTATCGGGTCCTTGCTGGAAAAAAGTCGTCTTTTTCGTCTTCTGACACGATCGAACACATCATATCACATGTCGCGTATCCCTTTAATCATTTACAAACTGCACTCGTCTGTTGTGTAACAAACCATAACTGACGTCATCATATCGCCTATCACCAGCTCCACACCCACAATCTCAACAGCTACGTCCGTCAGCATGGCGCTCGAAGCAGCGGTCGTCGGCCTCCCTGGCAACTCGTACGCCTTCACCAACTGCGTGTACGTGCACATGGACGACTTCATGTCGCTGGTGAAGCAGACGCCCAGGGGAATGGTCACAAAGGACGAGCTGCGCGCTCACGGCCTCAACGTGTGGCTCAACCGCAAGTTTGTGCTGGCTGCCAAGCCCCACAAAGAGCTCGAGCAAGGGACGGTGGCCGTCGGAACGATGCAGCGCATGTGTGTAGGGCTCCCTATGAACGAGGTCTGCGAGGTCTCGGTCTTTGGACCGTCTCAGAGCGTTCTCAGCACCGTCACGTTTGAGGTCCAGCAAGTGCTGACGCGGGCGCAGGGCAACGACTTGCGCGTCGTGGACTGCAGTTTGCTCAAGAAGGTCTTTGAAAATGAGTACATCCACCAAGTCTTTGCGGTGGGGCAGCTCCTGGCTGTAAGGTGCGACGGACTGCCGCTGCGTCTACAGTGTGTAAACGTGGACACAGTGGACGGAGACAGCAGCGGCTCGAGCTCGTTTGCACCGCGTCACGGCACGTTTCTTGAAGGTGCTATTGTGTCATTTACAAAGGCAAAAGACGCTCCGATTCGTCTTACGAATCAGTCTAGCGGTACCACTCGCACGGTGTTCAAGCCGGACTTTGACTTTACGAAGCTTGGCATTGGTGGCTTGGACAAGGAGTTCAACGACATCTTCCGTCGTGCTTTTGCCTCACGGTTGTTCCCTACCGATGTCATTCAGAAACTCGGTATCCAGCACGTGCGTGGAATGCTGCTGTTTGGACCACCTGGTTGTGGTAAGACGCTTATTGCACGGAAGATCTCCCAAGCTCTGACTGCAAAAGAGCCGAAGGTAGTCAACGGACCCGAGATTCTGGACAAATTTGTCGGCGAGTCGGAGCGCAAGATTCGTGAACTCTTTTCCGATGCGCGCAAGGACCAAGAGGAGCTCGGGGACGAGAGCGACGTGCACATTATCATCTTTGACGAAATCGATGCCATCTGCAAGCAGCGTGGCTCGAGCCGTGATAGCACCGGCGTGGGTGATAGCGTAGTGAACCAGCTGCTGACGCAGATTGATGGCGTCGATAGCTTGAATAACGTCCTGGTGATCGGGATGACAAACCGAAAGGTGTGGATGCGATTGTCGTAGCACAAGTGCATGCTGATAAAGTCTCACTGTGGTTGTGCCTGTTATGTTGTCAGGATATGCTGGATGAAGCTTTGGTGCGTCCCGGTCGTCTCGAGGTGCAGATTGAGATTAATCTGCCTGATGATAAAGGTCGGGCTCAAATTCTCAAGATTCACACAGACCGTGCCCGCGAGAAGGGAGCGCTGCACCCGAAAGTCATTGCAGACCTCGACAACTGCCTTGACTCAGCCAAAATCGTCAGCAAGGATCCCGACTACAAAAACCTTGTTCAGCGCACGAAGAACTTTTCTGGTGCCGAGATTGAAGGATTGGTACGCGCTGCTACAGCGCATGCCCTTTCGCGCGGTACCGATGGCCGCACGATGCATGCAATCGCCAACTACAATCCTGAGATCTCTATGGAGGATTTCGCGCTGGCATTGGATGAGGTGAAGCCTAAATTTGGTGCTCCGAGCGATCAGCTGGCGCTTTATTACAAGAACGGACTGATTCCGTATGGCGTCTCATTCACTGACGTACGTGAGACACTGGCTCGTGTGATCGACCAAGTCCGCTCGAACGACAAGACGCCTTTGATGTCGGTGCTACTGCACGGCGAGCGCGGCGCTGGCAAAACAGCGTTAGCCACGTACTGTGCTGTCGCAAGTGAGTTCCCGTTGGTGCGCATGGTCAAGGCGTCTGAGCTCATCTCACGTGCCGAGAGCGGCAAGTGCTCGTTTATCTACAACGTGTTTGAGGAAGCGTATCGTTCACCGCTTGGCATCATCATCCTGGACGACATTGAGCGACTAATTGACTACGTTGGTGCGTCGTTGGTCATGTCGTAAGAATGTGTATCTTGATAGCTAACCTTGCGATCTTTTTTGCCAGGTATGGGTCCTCGGTTCTCGAACCTGGTGCTGCAGGCACTCATGGTGTTGGTGCGCAACCCAGTGCCTGTAGCTGGGCGGAAGCTTGTCGTGATCGGCATCACGTCCAACATGACGGCCTTGCAAGGCGTGGAGCTGAGCGACGTTTTCGATCTGTGCCTCGAGGTACCGCAGCTGACACAGAGGGAGGAAGTAGAGATGGTGCTGACACAGACAGGACTGCCCGTGGCTGACGACCAGAAGCACGAGGTATTGACGCTGCTGTCGGACCGCCCGATCTCGGTCAAGAAACTCTTGCTCGTGACGGAGATGGCCAAAGAGGAGCTGAACCGCACGGGCGAGAGCACCATTACAGCACAGCAGCTGATTGAATGTGTCTACAAGTTCGTGTAGATTAAGGGGATGAAAAAAAAAAAAAGAAGAAGGAGAGGCAGTTGACAAGTGGCTCTGTCGAATCTCCCGTCGAGTTGCTGTCCAAGTTGAAGTTGACTCGTCCATTCGCGTATCGCTGTGTTCGTCCCACTCGAAATCCCACCCAAAAGTCTCCATTGCATCCCACTCGAAATCCCAACCTGAAAGTCTCCATTGCATCCTCGATATCCCACCCAAAAGTCTCCATTGCATCCCACCTAAATTCCCAACCCGAAAGTCTCCATTGCATCCTCAAAAGATTCCCAACCCGAAAGTCTCCATTGCATCCTCGATATCCCACCTGAAAGTCCCTCCCTCCTCTCACTTTCTCTTTTTCTTCCGACTGGAGAAGTGAGTGAGTGAGTGAGCGAGCGAGACCGAAAGATTCCAGCAGCCGTTCCCGATGACGGACGAGTCCCACGCCACAGCCGAGCAGCTGCCGTCGCTGACCGAGGAGCAGCGACGTGCGGCAAGTGAGACGATCGACGACTTGCTCGAGACGCGTCCCGATGCCACGGCCCTCGAACAGCGCAACGTGCTGTCCACGGCGTCTCCCACCGTCTCGGGGACACTTCAAGGCGTGCAGAAGCAGCTGCAGCACAAGATGCGCACGGACGAACTGGCGCATCGTCTCGAGACGCGACCGGACGTGCAGGAGCTGCGGGACCAGGCGATCGTGCACGGCAGCGACGGCGTCGCCCCGAGTTTGCAGGCCGCCCAGGAGAAGCTGCAGCGCCAGTTGAACACGGAAAAAGTGCACCAGAACTTGAGCAAACGGCCGTCGGTCGAGGAGTTGCGCTCGACGGGTGTCTTGGACACGAGTGCCGATCTCGCGCCCCGTCTGACGGCTGCAGCGAAGCAGTTGGAGAAGCAGCTGGTGCAGGATCACGTGTCGCAGTTGCTGGAGGCCCGACCTGAGAAAGAGGAGCTCGTGCTGCATCATATTCTACCGGGTACAGTGGGTAGTGGATGTCCACTGGAAATGGTGGAGGGCGCTCATTTGTAGCTGCTTTGCTGCTGTTTTGTAGATCAGGAGGTGGCGGTGGCCCCAGTGCTGCAAGGCGCGACGCAGGAACTGGCGCGGCAGTTGAAGGCCGATCAGGTTGCGCGACAACTACGTCATCGACCGGCCGTGACGGAGCTGGAGACGAGGGGCATCATTGATGGTGAGGAGGGCGCTGTGGTTATTGGACTGAAGTGATCCTGCGACTTATTGAGGGCGTGTTTGTTGTGCTAGAAGGAGAGCTGGGCGAAGATGTTCTACCCACAAAAGAGCAACTGCTGTTGCAACGTGCGCGGTACGCAAGAGCGCTGGGGACAGTCAACCGGCTGGCAGCTGAAAAGCTGATCTCTGCAGAAGAGAAGACACGTTTGAAGGATTTGATTTTGAGCGATAATGAAACAATCGTGGCTGCGCTCGAAGGCTATGAGCTCGATGGGGATAACAAAGAGAAGCTCGACGCACTGTACCGTGCGTTTGCCCAGGTGCCGCCGTGAGGGTCCGATGCGACGCTGCTGTCCTGCAATACGACGAAGTGCGTGGCGTGTGTCCTGCTATTTTAACAGATAGTTGTCAATATACCGTGCATGAATGAGACTGTCTGCAATCAGCAGCGTCTGTGTGCTTCTTTACGCTTGCATGAAGTTATCTACACCATCGCGAAGAGTACTGGATCGATACAAGGTCAGTAACGATACGATCGAACGACGCACATAGATACGTGCTCGTACCTGATCTGCAGAAGCGAATCTACAACCCCAAAGAAGCCCCGGTCTTCAAGAGGTAGGGCTTGCGTAGCAGGCGGCTCCGGATGTTGCAACCATGCCGAAAACAGTAAGAGATGTCCGTTCATCTCGACAAACTTTTCCTGCAGTATTCCTGCTGCAGGGGAAGCATGTGGTAGTGACTGAATCGCGCAAGTACCGTTGAGAGCGCACGAGCATTGTCAGCAACAGCAATTCACGACGCACCAGCAGCAACATGTAACTGACCTCAATCAGCGTGTAGCTGGAACGTGGGAAGCTCTCCTTGTCACGAGTCCTGCATGCACCAGCGCCTTTTCGTCAATGTATTGCGAGCATGATAAGCATCGACGTGACCTCCTCACCAGCATTCGTCGTCCTTAAGTAGTCCATATAGCTCGAGTGTCGCTTGGTACAAGGCCCTTTGCCGCTCTTTCGACGCCTGCACGCATGAGCCAGGCCATCAGTACGACCGTGAAAGCAATATTCCACCACATAGATACAGCTAAAGCAAACAACAACCTACCCACCTGTTCAAAATCTACCGCAAAGAACCAGCCAGGAAGCATTGGTCCGTTCATTCCGATCGAACTTGCAACGCCTGCTGTCCTAGGCTCCTCCACCTTCTTCAAGCAAGTCGAGAACGTCAGCGTCTCGAGCAGCGAAGCAAGCCTGTATCAAATACGTGAACACGAACCAACTCGAGTCACTGACTCATGTAAATTTATCCCCTGTAGTGGACGACAACCAGACAGCAACGTCGCCGCACTTTGATTCGGAGTTGTCACTCTTGATCAGTCGCTTGAAGGTCGCAATGATGCAGCACTCGGCCTTGTGCGCAGGCCAAGCACTAACTTGACACTCGCGATCACAAAACAAAGCCGCACCACATTTTACACAGCGCTGCAAGAAGTCACAGAAAAAAGCAGCACACTCTCGCCATCAGTAAGCTATTGATGATACACACCTCCGTGCAGGTTTGTCGTCGTTCATTTATTTTTACCTTCAGCCTACCAACGTCCTCACGTTTCTGACGGCATCTATGGCATCCAGTGCCAATAGTCCAGACGTCTCCCCCATGCTGCTTGAAATGCTGCACCAATCGCGCCTCAGCAGCGGCACCAGCGTCCTCACACACCTGGTCGTACGTCTTGTCCAGCATCACCAGTCAGTGAAAGTCCCGTGTGGTAATGTGTACACAACCTGCACATAAAGTAGGTGGCATCATTCGAGCACACAAGGCAAGTAGCCTCGGCACTCGAGAGCTCCACATTGACACCGTCGGGCTCGTTGTGGACGCCCGCTGACGTCCTGTACCACATTTCTAGAACCTTCCCCATAGTCAATTGTCAATTCTTGACCTGCATCAACAGCCACTCGAGTAAATAGCGCCAAGCGCGGCACGAACGAGTCCACGCGCACGGCCTCAAGCGTCACGTTGGACGAGCAGCTGTGATTGACGAAGCGCGTCACGTTCCCGCAGCTCGACGCGTCCACATTTGTACGCACAATGTCAAACGATAGAGCTGGATTGGCCTTTCGAGCCACGTGCTCTCTTAGGGACATGACGTAGTTTAGGGCCTTAAGGTCGTAACGATCCCGGTAGCGACACTGCACTTCACTAGTCGAAATGAGTTCACCCGTGTACTCGCCGATGAACTCGTGCGGCTTAATCCGCTGAGCGGCGTACACGCCCCACCCCTTTGCTTTGCACGTTGCAAGGAAGACACGTACTTGGCGGCCACGACGGACTTGCTGGCAGCGCGTGTCCTGGTACTGCTTTAACATGAGATGAGCTGGCAGCGCGTGCTGTTCGCTTACGACCGGCACGTGGATGGCTGTCGTGTAGGTGAACGACTGCAAGAGCTGGACGACTGCAACGAGCTTCGTGCTGAATTGAACTGGCAGAGGGAACTGGACGGGAAGAGGCAGCACTTCTTTGCCCTGCGAGATATCCCGCATGATGGCGTCGAGCCACGTGTGAAGCATTGTGCGAGCTGCCGAGCATGAACATCCGATGGCCGAGATGGACTTGGCATCCAGGTATCGCCATTGATCTTTTTCTGAAGTGAGAATGACTTCAAGGGCATTGACGAAAGATGCAGAGGGGTATGCTATTGCTGCCTGGAACTTCCTGACCGTTGTCATCGTCTTTGTACTGTTGTCTGTCTATTGAACGGTTTGTTGCTGCGAAGCTTCAATTGTTTGTCCTTTTTTCGAGGGAAAATAAAAATAGCCCATTTATTCCCGAAAATAAAAAAGGGAATTATTTTCACCACAGTTTTTACGATTTCCCCCACACCGTATTTTAATTAAATAGTTTTCAGCGCACCATACCACACGACCGCACCACCAAACGCTCTTGCATACGGATAGTAGGAGGGAGACTTTCTTAGCTATAATATTGATATACAGTGTGGGAATAAGTCGAAGGAAGCAGCTAATTTGTCAACTTTCCAACACATACTAATCTATCCCTTGCTGGATCCTACGCTTTCGGTACCCACCCTCGAGTTTAAAGTCGATAAATCACACCTTTCCATATCATTGTCGATCATAATTTGCTCAAGAGAACACTACCCACCGCTGTGTTATCCGCTCAAAAAGTTGATGACAAGCTGAGACCATTGCGTACTCGCCGGAGCCCACCACATGAGAAACGAGCGACGGCGAGAACAAGGATGAAGAGTGCGACAAGAAAATGCATAGGGGATGGGGTGTTTTCTGATGTGGGTGGCGGTTGAGAAACTTAAGGTGGAGGTAATCACTGACTTTAATACGAGTACCAGGAAGACGCGCACGCGGCAAGCGCGACGCCACAAACGGCGGTATTACGATCCCATTGAGTGCAAGGCATGATAATTTAAATTCTACAGGAGATTGAAGCTTTGCAAAAGATTGCGTTCTTCCAGCAGATTTTCCGTGAGCGAGAGGACGGACAAAATCTTCTGCTATGTTGTGAAATAAACTTGTGCAGTCAGCAAATCCACGTGGTCAAGTCACATTAATTTACTTCCTGGAGGGATCACAACGCACACTACATAGACGGGAGAAACTAAAGGCACTATGAGGCAGCATAACATTTGCTTTGTTGCTCATCAGATCGAAAGGCAAGTCGCGCACGACTGCAAGAAATAATAGAAAATGCATTAATTGATCTATTTAAGACCGTCACTAGCGCTTTTTGGCGATTCGAGAGTGCGCTTTTTGGAGATCTTCGTTGAACGCGGGGGTGGGGGCGATGTAGTGGATCGGTAGCTGTAACGGGGCACCCTGAAGCTTGTACTGGTAACAGTACAAGCTACTTATTCTGATGACAAAATAAGGCGGTGCCTCGTAACTTCACGTACACTCGTACGTGCAGAGGAAGACGGTAAGAAGAAGCGAGTACTTGGTTAAAGTAAAAAGTAGAACTGTATTTATAATAGTTAATGTCTGCAATAAATCACTATTTATCTTCATCTAACTATGTCTAAATACAAATGTGTTAATCAATTATCTGCTCACCACTCATTGCGTGCGTCTGTCGTGGCGCGTCTTCGTTGGTTGATATAATGGCCTACATCAACCAATTAGGAACTACTCGTAAGTGCTACAGAATATTTAACCTTAAAAAATATTCTGAGAATATAACTCTAATAGTATATTCTATTAACAATTTCTTATAAATTGTTATGCAACGTTTCACCCCGTTACAGTAGCGTGGTATTATAGCGGAGACCTTTAGCGCTCCTTAACAGAGGAAGTCGTAGACTCAAGAGTCTCTTAGTTATAACAAAGTAACAACGACATACAGTCGTTTAAGCGTACAAGCTTAACAATCCGGGTTTAAAGGGATTACGATTCACAGAATCACACACGAACTAGTCACTACTAGTTAAACAAGAGTAAGCGCCATCACAAGGCTTACAATCTTACAACGCACTACGTCTTGACTAGGCACTAATTTCCAACGATTCCAAAGAGAGCCGAACTTTTTATTCTTTTAGCTACGGTAATAAAACTCTAAAATCTTGCCTGGCTGACTTCTACATTACGATCTTATGACAGAAATTTGATCACTTACCCTCACCCGATAAGGTGCAATATTACCGTAAGCACGTGGTACCAAGACTGTACTACTAAGATCCACCGATCTTTTTTTAGTGTGGACACAACATAACCGGTTCAGATAATCGCGTGTAACCCCCTTTCACCCTCCCCCACCAAACTGTCGACACCCTTGTGTCGACACTTCCTCTACTGCGCTTTGAGATCTGTCAAAGCTTTGGTCCTTAACCATCATGTTTACAACACATCTCAAAAGACTGATTCAAATCGTTTGTCCAACACCCTGGAATAGTTCCTTGAAGGGTATGGTAGACAACGAGAGTGACACTGCTGCCTCGATCTTCTACGAACATCCCCCAGCAACGCCACCGGCGCGTGACAACACGCGCATCGCGCCGAATCCATTCGTGGAATGCGATGAGGTAACTTCACCCATTAAATAGCGCGCAGTAGTCGACCCTTCTTCGGGTGAGTTGTATAACGCTCTAGATAAAGATCAAGCACAATATCTTCAGTCGATCAATTACCGCAGGCGCCCACCACAAATTGTAGCCGCAGCCAGTGCTCAAAGTGGCTACCGCTTCACTCCACCGACTGTGGATGAGCGTATCCATCAGACTTCCGGGCAGTCACCCGCAACATGGATCACGGGACCCAAGGCCGCCGCAGACACAGTACTAGCGGAGAGAGAGGCTCTCAGAGAAAGATACTTGGGAATTAAACGTATGACCGTTCAAGAGTACGTTAACAGGATGAATATGCAAGCACAAGGGGTATCAGTGTCCGCCATGCGGAAATACCTATCGTTATCTTCCCTGGTGAGACAGAGGCGGACAGTGTGCCGTATTCATGCGTTGGGCGTATAG
This sequence comes from Peronospora matthiolae, assembly GCA_921007115.2. Classification (NCBI taxonomy): domain Eukaryota; phylum Oomycota; class Peronosporomycetes; order Peronosporales; family Peronosporaceae; genus Peronospora; species Peronospora matthiolae. Next base: position 76,331 of record CAKLBY020000050.1, on the reverse strand, counting down.
CGTACGTCGTATGCCAAGCCTGTGGACTCTCCATGAGAGCGCTTCACTTTCCGACGTTCGGCTGGAACAGAAGATGCGTTTTGATTTCGCCAAAAAAAGACCAAAGGTCAAATACAATCGTTTTATCGCACACGCTATGCTGCAATATCTACGGACCCGCGCCTCAGTGCACCTGCACCTGCTGCAGCTGCAGCCTCCTACACTCTGACACCGAATAGTGAGAAGCCGGATGGGTCGACTGACCCTGAAGACGACGTTCAAAAGCGTCAACGGTGTACGGACAATCCTGCCGCAGCGGCACTTCGCACTCCCATAATTTCTCCGACTCAGGGTACCCCCGCCACTGTACCAAGTACTGGTACTGACTGTCGCGACGACGTCGCTGCAGGAGACGTTCAACATGGTACTGTTGATCCCCGTGCTCGTCAACGAGATCAGGCAACGGTTGGTGAATTTGGACGCGTTGTGGACGAGCTAGTGCACGAGGTGCACGGTCTGCGTGACATAGTGGTGCGTCTTGAGGGACCACTAGATCTTTTAATTTGATGTTCCCTCGACTCGTGGCTTTGCGTGTTCTTTTGGCGCATGCCTCGTGATCCACCAGCGACGGATCAAGGTAAGGCTTAAGCAAGCCGACGTAAAAACACTGGGTGTGGTTGCATCTTGCGTGGGAGGTTGAGCGTGTACGCTAGGCCTTTCTTGGACACAACCGTAAACGGCCCAATCAAGCGAGGACGCAACTAGGTCCCGCAGACCGCTGACACCACCTTGGTAGGTAGATTCTTAGCGTTAAGAAAGAATTGGTCGCCAAACTTATAACTCTTAATGCACTTTCATCATTTGGAATCATCTTGTTTCTTTTGCTTGTCCTGGCTAACAGCCATTGCATCACGTACATGTCGTAGACATTCGACCGCGTAGCGAGAAACTTTCTCACCTGTCTCTGAACAGTAGTTGGGCTGACAGCAGTAAGCTGTCGGCTATTCCTCCCCCACCAAGCCCATAAAGTCGTAGGGAAAGCGTTTACGAAACGCTTGGGTGAGTGAGACCATTCACGTAGAATGGATTAATGCCAGTAGATGCATGAACAGCGTTATTTAGAGCAAACTCGACCACAGGGAGCATAGAGATTCAACGCTTAGTCGTATCAGCACAAACACTGCGCGAAATGATACCAATGACACGGTTGACACGCTCATTTTAACTTTAGGTCTGCGGATGATCTGCTTTGAACACGCCCAATAGGTTGCCGAGCACATCGAATATGGACTTCCAAAACTTGCCAGTCTAACATAGATGACAATCGGAGACAATTGACACCAAAGAACCATGTTGACAAAACACACGGTCGATAAACAGCTTTGCTGTACCTTCGCCATCGATGGAATCAGGCACAGCCGCTAAATGAGCCATCTTGCTTGAACGGTCAACAAAGACCACAAAACCAGTGTTGCCGTCCGAATCTTTCGGTAGGCCAAAAACAAAGTCCATAATGATGGACTCCCAACACATAATGGGTACAGGTGAATTAGCAAGAGGTGCAACCGCATGTGCTGAGGGTTTGACCCATTGACACGTTTCCCCTTCCCATTGACACGTTTCACATGTACGCACATATGTACTCACCCATTTGTTCAACTTGGGCCACCAATAAGTTTGACTCACTGATCTATAGGTCTTCTCAAGACCGAGATGACCGTTTAAAGCAGTGTCATGCGTCTCAAAGAGGATACGATACTTTAAGTACTCATCATGAGGATCAACGATGCGGGACACATCTTCAACACCCGTGTAATAGCACAAAAGCCCACCATCGATAACATATCGATGTAGGCTCGCATGTAAACGTGCTGACAATTTGATGTCCAAGTCTCAAAACTCCTCGCTTCCAGGATCATGTAGCAATGCTACACATTGCTCATCACGTGCATATCCCGTACGAATAGAATCCACACTGGATGACGACAGAGTCGCAACATGAGCAGGCTCATGATCAGGTCGGTGCGAGAGCGCATCAGCCAAAGAATTTTGCCTGCCCGGATTATACTTCACCTCGAAGTTGTATTCAGCAAATAAAGAAAGCCAACGGGCCATATGCTATGAGAGGTGAACCGACTTTGTCGTAGTGCTTAACGAAGCATGATCGGTAAATATCACAATAGGCTTTGAGCCAAGTAGGTGGACTCCTTTTTGACAAGAGCATATTTCATTGCGAGAAATCTTTGTCGTGAAATTGATAGTTCTTCTCTACAACTTTGAGCTGAAGATATTCATACGCAATGACGCGCTCATGTCCATCGACATCCGTCTGCAATAATGCACAACCAATAGCGAAATCAGATGCGTCACAGACGACACCGAAAGGCCACTCAGGGTCAAGCAAAGCCAAAATTGGAGCATAAAGGAGACTCTCCTTAACAGCTTCATAATCTTGAGCACGGACTGCGTCCCAACACCAAATTGCATCCTTCTTGAGAAAATCGGTTAATAGCCTTGCCATGTTAGTGTAGTTTGCACTGTACTTGTGCAAGAGATTAGCAAGGGCCGAGCCACTAACACAAGTCCTTTTGGTTCACTGGAATCGGCCAGTCAACAATCGACTTTACCGTAGCAGGATTCACTCGAAGGCCACGCTTTCCAATGAAGCACCCTAGGAAGGGAATTTCTTTTACACCAAAAATGCTCTTTGATGCATTTGCATACAGCTCATTGGTACACTCGAGCACTTCTCGCAAATGGTCTATATGATTGTCCACATCTGATCTGCCATGTTCTGCACGGCTATGGACAAGGATGTCGTCGAAATAGCTTTGCATATTCTTGGTGAGATCGAAAAACTGCGACGCGAGACGACTGAATGTATTTGGGGCATTAGACATCCCTTTAGGCATGACAAGCCACTCTCAAAGCATACCGCTTGGAGTAACAATCGCTATGAGCGGAATATCGCTCGCTCGTATAAGCTATTGATTATATCCATCGACCAAGTCGAGTGCACTGAACATGAAACAACCTACCATATCATTCTGAAGAACATCTTTATAGGAATAGGCGTCTGTCCCGGTACAGTGGCTGCATTATAATTATTGTAAGCATGCGAAATGCGCCACTTACCATCAGGCTTTCTGACACAAAATGTCGGTGTCGAGTGCGGAGATTTGCTCTCACGCACCATGTTAGCCGCTTGTCTTGCACGAAAGAACTCGTCGATGACTTCACACTGCTTCTTTTGTAGGGGCAATTGGCGTGTCGCACAGTATTTAGTTCCAGGAACCAGGTCTATCTCAGGACGTACGCACCAATCAGAAGGCAGAGTGGAAAGTGGATCGTTATACATTACATCTTGGAATTCCTTCACAAAAGGATAAAACGGGTACTTAGGATCTTTCAAGATCGACGACCCACTTTGAGCACTCAGTGCTGCCTTCGTGTCTTCCAAGACAGCCTTGTCAAGAAGTGACGACGAGTTCAAATCACTATCGGTTCTGATAAATACTACTTAAGATAAGTCATCCGACTTCAAGGTCAGGCCAAACTCATCGACAGTCATCTCTTTTAGCTCTAACAGAGTATTCAGTGAGGTTAGAGTCTTAAGACTTATGATTTATCACCGTCACCAGTCACTCCATTAACAAGTGTGCACTTCTGCTCGATAGTATCACTCAGTGACGTAACAGACGCCTTGCGTTGCATAGCATCACTCCGGTGTCGCTGTAATCTCAATGACGATACTGAATGTCTAAAAGAGACTGGAACTTTCTCGTTAATAAGGTAGATTGCATCATCATTCGCAACTTGCTCTGTACAAAATTCGATGTCATTACCAACACCCGGGACATCAATGTCCATAAAAACATGACTATCAATTTTAAGTTGCTCATTACCGGAGCCGATATCATTACCGACATCTAGGACTGTACTGTCCCAAGGTCACGGAGTGCGTTAGCCTTAAATTGCCCATTAGCAGGACCGAAAATTACAGACATCTGGGACGACACTGATCCCAAGGTGACGAGCGGCGTCAACCTTAATATGCCTAGTAGCAGGACGGATGTCACTAACAACATCTAGAACTACACTGTCCCTAATGTGAAGAACTAAGTCAATCTTAATTTGATGAATTTCTGATCTGGTGTCATTACCGACATCTGGTGATGAGTCACCTCCAGTGATATCACCACCCAGTGGGTACTTACGTGCTACTCCACGCTCACCAGATGGGTTCAACCCATGATGACTCGGCTCTAGGCCAACAACGCATTCGGAATTCAGTGAATCGTTATCACAACGATTATCACTCGACGAAATGCGTGACGTTTCACTAACATTCATTAAGCTTGGCTCGTAACCAATGTTTTTGACATCGTCCGAGTCAACGAGTTCAGCCATTCCGATGTCCAGCACACTGACTGTCTCAGTCCGTGGATCACACCAATCGCGTTTCTTTTTCCTAACAGAGGTGGGTTCATGACTTTCTAAAGCTCCACTAGGAACAGTGCGCGTTGTGCCTAAATTCTTTGACCTCCAATTAATCCATGGCTCATGGCGTTCTAGCCAAGCCATACCAAGTATAAGATCATACCTCTCATCCAAATCAAGTGGTAGAAATCATTCGATACGGTCAAAGTCCGAAAACTTCACGCCTAAGCTCACAGGAACTTTGGGCATAGTGACTAATGCACCTGTCGCCAAGCGAACAGTGATATCCTCATTCTTTCGCGCCTTTAGCGCCTCAGCATACTGCTGACTACCTTCCCGGGAACAATGTCGCACGTAATTTCCCGACGACCGGAGTCAATCAATATCGACCATGGCTTATCAAGCCTTTCATTTTAGCTTTCGCAACTAAGAACCCTGGCTTGGACGCACGCTTTATGACACTGCTCATGAAGGCATTTGGGGCTAGACCCTGTTCTACATTGCCCTTCAACGGTACAACAGAGCCCGAATCCTCCCCAGCAGGGCGCCCCGCGCCTGCTGGGACTCGACAATTCCCACGCCTTACTAACTCGTTGGTAAACGACGGGAGGTTGGCTCGAATGAGCCTGTCTGGTCCTCCTAAAAGGACAATTGGGACGAAGATGTTTGATGCTTCCGCACGTAAAACATCTACGGACGTTCGAACGCTAATCGACAGCGTAAAGCTCAGCTTCTACGTGTCTATCAGCGAGACTACGGTCAATGGGCTCTGCCCTATCCATGAGATGAGCATTACTCGACGAGTTCGATTTAAACGCATGAAATCCATAGCGGGAAGCTTCAAAGTTGAACTCTGCGTTCCACGCTATGTCCACTACACCCTCAAATGTCAAGGTTGAGTATAAAACACTTCTGTTCTGGCAACTCCAGTGCGAATACCCTCCATAAAAATAGTTACCAAAAGCGTCTCAGGTAAAGGGTCAAGTTGCGTAGCAGCAAATAGATTTTGAAACTCTTGGACATAATCGACTAAGTCTTTTTTACCCCGGAGGTATAATAGGAAGCGTACTCGCACGCGATATGCATGATTAGGAGGAGCAAACGCCTGGGATAACTGCTGTTTAGCATGTGGCAAATTATCTTCTATCGATGTACCAGAAGTGAAGGCTCTCGAAAAGTTATTTGGTCGAGCCAGGGAGTGGGCACTCCCTGGCTCGACCAAATAACTTTTCCAGAGCCAGACCCACCTTCTGCTGCTCTGACCGCAGCAAGGCCGAAGTGATGGCAATCTTCATCTCGCGAACCCACAAATGGTTTTTTCACTCTTATCCCTTGAAAGTCTTGAAACTTAGAATAGAGGACGAGTCCTTGACACAGTGTCCGGTATCGAAGCATACCGAGTGGGCATGGCAGATGCCAAATGGACATGGACCTGTTCAATCAATGTGGACTCAAAGTTCGATAAAGGCCTCGAGACGCACACGAGGTGCGTCCAGCCTTGCGACACTATAAGTGTAACGGGGTGAATCGTTGCATAACAATTTATAAGAAATTGTTGATAGAATAAAACTATAAGAGTTATATTCTCAGAAAATTGTCATAAGGAAAAATATTCTGTAGCACTTTCGAGTAGTTCCTAATTGGTTGATATGGGCCATTATATCAACCAACGAAGACGCGCCACGACAGACGCACGCAATGAGTGGTGAGCAGATAGTTGATATACACATTTGTATTTAGACATAGTTAGATGAGGATAAACAGGGGGTTTATTACAGACATTAACTATTATAAATACAGTTCTACTTTTTACTTAAACTAAGTACTCGCTTCTTCTTACCGTCTTCCTCTGCACGTACGAGTGTACGTGAAGTTCCGAGGCACCGCCTTATTCTGTCGTCAGAATAAGTAGCTTGTACTGTTACCAGTAAAAGCTTCAGGGTGCCCCGTTACACCTGGTAGCACTTCGTAGTCCGTCCAAGGACCGCGTTCACATCTAACATGAACATGGTAGATGATGAAGATGACCAAAGCTTTCACGCTACGCGTGACGGCTACTCCCATTTGAGCGATGTCGAATGGGATGCGGTTGAACGGATGGGTTCAACCATGGGCATCCATGCTGTTAGCGTCATGCTAGAGGCTCTCAATAGAGATGCCCAACATGCTACTATCGCCAAGTTCATTCAAAATGAACTTGACGCTGAACGCGAGAAAGTAGCCTTGCTTCACCAACAAGGTTCTCAACAATCAGAGTTGTTGAGAGAACAGGGTGCTCAACAGTTTGAACTGGTGAGACAGCAGCAGCCTGCTGCTGGTGGGTCGATGCACTCGCGTCGACCCGAGACCTTGAAGATTGACATCTCTAAGTATAGGGGAGTTGAAGAGGACTCCCTCTTGAGATGGTTCGTCGAATTAGACGACGCCATAAGGGCGCGTCGCATCGACGACGGGGATATGTAAGTTGCATTTGCCCAGTCAAATCTGGCAGGACGTGCCAAGACTTGGGCACTGGGGCTCAAGTTGCACGACCCATATGCGTTTGGGTCGTTGGAAGTCTTCAAGTCGCGGCTCAGTCAAACATTTGAACCGCCTAGAGCTGAGTTCAGAGCTCGAACTGAACTCTTGAAGCTCAAGCAAGGTAAGCGTGATGTGCACGCTTACGTGCAACACATACGACATCTCACGAGTTGTATAAGTTCCAATCTGGTGGATGAACGCACGTTGGTTTCGGTATTCATGCAGGGTCTTGCGGGATGGTCCCGTCAAGACTCACCTGTTCCGGCTTGAACTAGATTCACTAGAACAAGCCGTTTCCATTGCGGAACAGGAAGACTTCAGTCTGAGACAGGCTTGCGCCAGCTCGACATCATATCGTCAACCGAGACGATATGACAGCAGAGGTCCAGAGCCGATGGAACTCTGTTATGTAGAGAGCGAGAAGGCTCGCTCTACAGACTACAAGAAGTTGCAGAAATGCAACAGATGTCAGAAGACAGGACACTACGCTTACGAGTGTAGTGCCCCTCGTCCAGAGTCTCGCAACACTGGGCGTAGTGACCGTCCACCCATGAGAAAGGGGCAGGTACGCGGGTCCGCTGTTGGTGCAAAGACGCAACAACGGGATGGACCGTCAAAAAACGGACAGGATCAGTAGGTGCGGAGCACCCTACTGGTCCAGCAACGTCAAGAGAATTTGTAGGCCTCTTGATGAAGGTTGCTCCCAACACACAAACGTTGTGCGTTGCTGCTCTAGGTAATGAGATCTCACTCATTACCTTGAAACTCGAAGTGACAAGTAAGTTGTCCCTTCGAGCTCTAGTCGATTGTGGGGTGTACAACAATTTTGTGCGACGCCAATCGCTAGAAGATGGTCATTTTAAGTTCAGTGAATGTGACACACCTCCTACGAGGATGACGGTACGTCTTGTGACAGGCGCATCCGTAACCGTCATGAAGCGTATAGTGAAGATCCACTATACGCTAGAAGATACCCAATATGACGATGACTTTATCGTATTGGATTTGGATGACAAATTTGATGTCATCCTTGGAATACCGTGGCTCAGAAGGTACGAACCACGGGTAAACTTGCAACATCGGACAGTAACGATGCCTGCCGCTTGTTCATCAGATGGCCATCTGATGAACGTTTTGGAGCGTCCACAAGCGTGTGGATGTACTACGAGTGAGTGCGATGGCCTCACTTGTGGTACGGTCGTTAGTGCGACTGCACAAAACCTTAGTGTACCAAACGGTTACACTTCGGAGCAAGATTCCGTCGGCTGTGAGGAAACACAGGCTGCGCCGAAGGTCCACCACTCGAATAAGTCGAGTGGACTGGGACAAAGATGTATCCCTAGCGGGGAACATCTAGAAGAGAAACGATCGATCGCTCAGGTTAAGCGAAACGATAATCCTAGATCGACTGGAGAGTATTTCGTAGAGGATCTCGCTGTGGTTGCGCAACCCCAGCTAGAGGAAGTAAAGGGAATAAGTCCCAAGATTACAAATACGGCAGAAATAAGTTCCCCGAAAACCGCGGGAATAAGTCCCCGGGAAGCCGAAGGAATAAGTCCCCAGGAAATGACAGAAACATTGAATGTCATAGTCAATAACGGATCAAGTGTAGGCGCTTACACACTTGATCTGATTGCGCCTCCGAAGTTGACTTCGGAGATCACTCAGTTGCCAACTCTCGAACATAAAAGGTTCTTGCGTGATCTGCGTAGTGGCAAAGTCAAGCAGATCTGCATACTCGTCGCTGACGACGAGTGTGTAGCCGACATAAGGTCAGCAACAGTGTTTACTGATCACGAGAGAGTTCTCAGTAGTTCATCTAAGGACGAGAGTGTCCTCGATGAAAAGACACGAATTGAGCGATATGACTTTCAATCGTGGAAATCCTCAAGACAAATCCTCTCTATGAAGATTTGGTTGAATTCAAGGATGTATTCCCTGAAACTGTTCCGTGCGAGTTATTGAAGGATAAAGGTATTCGACACGAGGTCGAGCTTAAACCAGGCTCGAAGTACTGTGTCATGAAGCAGTGGCCACTGCCTCGTGAACAAGTACTTGCGATCGACAAGTTCTTTGCCGATCGTTTAGCTGCGGGCCATGTGAGGGAATCAACTTCCCCACATAGCTCTCCGACCTTCTGTGTGCGAAAAGCAACAGGAGTGTGGCGGATAGTGCACGCATTTAACAAGTTGAATGCTGCAACGTTACCGGATCAGACGCCGATACCGAGGAAGGACGTAATCATCGATGGTATGTCAAAAAGTACCATCTTTTCGTCCATGGATTTGATGGATGGCTTCTATCAAATCCTTATGCGAGAACGGGATATACCCTATACCGCAGTTAGCACGCCTAGCGGCATGCTCTGGGAATGGCTAGTAATGTCACAAGGGCTTAGTAATGCCCCTGCCACGTTCAGCAGATGTGTATCACATTTGTTGAGACCAGTACGAGAATTCGCGCCGAGTTATTTCGATGACATATTCATCCATAGTCGGGCTATGGATGGAAAGTCGGACGTTGAGGTTCACAGATACCACGTCCGACAGGTTCTTACAATCGTGCGAAAGCATCAATTGTATGCCAACCTCAAGAAGTGTATATTTGCAGCAAGCAAAATGCCACTTCTTAAGTGCATCGTTGGTAAGAACGGTGTACGTCCTGATCCCGAAAAGATCAAGGCGATCACCGACTGGCCTGTGCCAGTTGATGTCAAAGGTCTTCGAAAATTCCTTGGGCTAGCGGCGTATATGCATAAGTATTCACGCAATTACGCCGAGATGACTGTGCACCTCTCTCGTTTGTTGAAAAAGAACGAGAGGTGGGTATGGAACGCTGAATGTCAGCGCTCCTTTGATGGTATCAAGCAGAGCTTGATACAATCCCCAGTCCTAGCAATAGCCGATCAAGACAGGCCATTTCATGTGGTCTGTGATGCCAGCGATTTCGCAATCGGCTGTGCATTAATGCAGTACGACCTAGAAGGCGTTGAACGCGTCGTCTGCTATCAGTCGCGTCAGCTGCAACCAGCTGAGCGGAACTATCCAGTGCATGACAAGGAACGCCTTGCCATGAAGTATGCACTTGCGAAGTTCAGAGTCTATCTATTAGGAGATAGATCCTGCATTGTTTACACTGACCATGCGTCATTACGCACGGCAGTGAACAGCCCGCACCTTTCACAACGAATGGCGCGGTGGTTGTCATTCTTTGCAGAATACAACTTTACGGTCGAGTACAAACCAGGACGACTTAATGTCGTCGCTGATGCACTCTCACGTCGTCCCGACTTTGAACCAGTCGTGAAACCCAACAGTGAGACAGTCACTGTTGCGGTTATGACGTCCTCAGTACCATCTTCAACGTTGCATGGTGATGTGAGGCGGGCATACGCCCAAGATGATGAGATTGTGAAGTTGTTGACACATCTCTCACAACCGTCTCGAGAATCGTTGAAATGATTGTCGCCTGCGTATCGACCTGCATCAGATCGATACACTACTCGTAACGGTTTACTGTATTATACAGCCGTTTCTGGTGACACACCATGTGTTGTCATTCCAGATGATACTGATCTGCGTTTGCGGATCATGTTCGAGTATCACGATGCTCCTATAGGAGGACATCGTGGCCGGGAGAAAACACATCTCACGGTGAGTCGAGACTTTTACTGGCCCCGCCAGTATCAGTTTGTGCGAAAGCTTGTTCGCGCATGCGAAGTCTGCCAACGAGTGAAGTCAAGTCCTTCACTGCGTGAACCTTTACAGCCTCTACCAGTTCCGGCTGAGTGCTGGGAATCCATCTCAATGGATTTTGTCTTCGGGTTACCCAAAGACGCACGCAAGAATACGGGCATTCTCGTATTTGTTGACAGATTCAGCAAAATGGTACACCTTGTGGCTGTACCAGAGACAATCACGGCAAGTGGCTGTGCTTGTGTCTTTATCGACACCATCTTCCGACTTCATGGGTTGCCCCGTGAACTCGTATCAGACACAGAGATCCACGATTCACTGCTGATTTCTGGCGTTCCGTGTTCAAATCACTCGGAACGCGCTTGAAGATGTCTACATCTGATCATCCAGAGTCCGATGGTCAGACGGAACGTGCCAATCGTGTCCTCGAAGAGATACTTCGGGGATACGTACACTCCTTTAAGAGTTGGAGTGAGTTCTTGCCTATGGTAGAGTTTGCCATTAACAACTCGGTACATGCGTCCACGACCCATACACCGTTTTACGTGAATGGCTTGCGCCATCCGCGTGTACCCACCTTACTAGAGTGTAACTCTGGTTTCAGGGGGGAAAGAGTCGCGCGAGCAAAAACCGATTTGGTTCACGCTCATCACGCTCTGACGAAGAGGTCATTGCGCTCGATGCCGATATCGATAACATCGATATCGAAGAAGATGATGCCAGTGAGAGTGCGGAAGCCCTCACTGAAGAAAAGGCTGATGTTGCTGCAGTGCGCTCACAGCACACTGAAGCTAACGAGTCATCAGATGAGTTCATACTGGCTCGTGAAACGGTAGTCCGTTTTGTGCAAGACTCCATCGCCGAAGCGGTGGATAAGCAAAAGCAAAACGCGGACAAGAATGGAAGGGCAAACACTCTTCTTATTTAATAAAGGTGACTTAGTCCTACTGTCTACGCTTAATCTACCAAAGCATGTAGTGACTAACTTAGGTAGCAGTAAACTACTACCCAAGTACATCGGCCCATTTCGTGTATTGCACCGCCTAGGCAATGCATACACGATCGAGTTGCCACGTAAGATGCGAACGCATCCCACGTTTTACGTTGGTCGGCTTAAGCCGTACCATCAGTACGCTGCTTCTTCCGATGAAGAACGCCCTTGCGCTCAAGCATCTCGCAGAGAGCTTTGTGCTCCCGATGGTGGGCATCGACAAGGGTCTGAAGAGCAGCTATCTCATCCCGAGACCGATCAATAGTCCCACGAGCTACCCTTAGCTCGTCACGAAGAGATGTCAGAGATCTCTCGTTCTCAAGCTGAGCAAAGGCAAACTCAGCTCGATGCTTCAAGGCAGTGTCCGCCATTTGGAGACGCCTGTCCCGCTCATGTTCGAGATCGCCGCGTAACCCTTGCGTTACGCGATCAAAGAAGCTCTCGGAACACACGGATCCCCACGATTGTGTGGAGAGCGTTTTCCCTCCTCCTCCACCTCCATTAGAGGACTCTCGCGGTGTCCAGCGCTATCTGATTGAGCGGCTGTTGAACCACCGCGACGTGTACGGACGTCGGACGAGTTATCTCGTCCAGTGGCGCGGCTATCCCCCGTCCTGGGATTCTTGGGAGCCCCGCTCCCAACTGATGGTTGACGTACTGGGTCTGGTTGAGCAGTACGACGCGGCACATACTGTGCCGCAGAAGGACCGCCGGAGAAAGTCTTCCCGGCACGGTCGTAAAGGGATTTCAGGTTGTCAATCCCTTTGTACATCTCAATAGAGATACGTATGCGCCACCACGGGCTAGTAAGGAGTTTAGCCTCCTTAGGTGCTCGTGCAGAGTTGTTCACACAACATGGGCACGGGTCTCCCCAGGAAAGACAGGGTAATCCTTTCTCCCTTGACAGACGATGCAGCTTGTAGCGTGCACCTGTCGGGGTTCGCTTTTCAAACTTATCACGAGATTTGATAAGTTTGTCGTTCCAAGCGTCACGACCTACATCCTCAAGGTTATGGATGTAGGCATTCCACGCTTGAAGTAGTGAGGGACCATCACGCTTGTGATTCCCACTGTACCATCGATGTCTAAAGAAAGCATCGATGAAGAATTCGTTTTCAGCGCGATAGTTTTTCGCGCTGGGGTCAAGGTGATGGATCCTTGACGAATCGAACAACCGTGTTCGATAACGATCACTCGTCGTCACCGACAAGTGATCCATGACAGATTTAGGAGGCATCCATGCCTTCTTCCCAGGAGCGAGACGCAAGACATTGCGGTCCCGCTCTTCCTGCGATGTGCCGACAGAAGTACTGGCACCTCGTTGCGAAGTGGTGTCCATAGGAGAACCACACCACTCTTAGCGCCCGAGTATCGCGACCTCGAGCGCCTTCGCTTCGGCGATGGTTCATCTGATTCATCAGATGAACCAAAGATGCTACGACGCAAAGCATCATCAATGCCACGCTTGGCAGGCGGATTGGTTTCGATCGCCGTCGATACGGATCCATCTTCCGTATCGGGAGAGTATGATACGCCGAGCCCCAACTCTGTGAAGACGTGAGTGTATTCATGACGAGCGTCTGCATCACCAGGTGACACAGACTGAGACGCTTTGGCAACCTATGACACATCGGTTGCAGCGGTTTCTGCTTCGGCGTCTGCACAGAGACAGGCAGACGCGCTCTCAGCTGCCTTGTTCGCGCATCGCATGGGCTTGTTTACCATGCGATGAAATTAATGGACTGTGGACTCGAACCAACAAGTGCAAACCCTGTCCCAAATGATTTGGGGCGAGTATCCATTTAGTCAATCAGTCACTAAAGTGACCGATGGTTAAGGGGGGGGTGATGTAACGGGGTGAACCATTACATAACAATTTATTAGAAATTGTTAATAGAATATAACTATAAGAGTTATATTCGCAGAATATTGTCATAAGGACAAATATTCTGCAGCACTTACGAGTAGTTCCTAATTGCTTGATATAGGCCATTATATCAACCAACGAAGACGCGCCACGACAGACGCACGCAATGAGTGGTGAGCAGATAGTTGATATACACATTTGTATTTAGACATAGTTAGATGAGGATAAACAGGGGGTTTATTACAGACATTAACTATTATAAATACAGTTCTACTTTTTACTTAAACTAAGTACTCGCTTCTTCTTACCGTCTTCCTCTGCACGTACGAGTGTACGTGAAGTTACGAGGCACGGCCTTATTCTGTCGTCAGAATAAGTAGCTTGTACTGTCACCAGTACAAGCATCAGGGTGCCCCGTTACAATAAGAGCCACTTGCTCGTTCCCAATCAACGCCGTGATCTTCTCAAGCGTTATCAGCTAGGCCTCAGAGAGGTTCATGGCATTTCCATCCTTGCAGAGGATCCAGCCTGTGCAGACTTAGGTTATGGTTGACTACAAGTGCTACCAAGTGTAGCGGAGCTACTTAGCGCTCCTTAGCAGAGAAAGTATTAGACTCAAAGAGTCTCTTAGTTATAACAAAGTAACAACGACATACAGTCGTTTAAGCGTACAAGCTTAACAATCCGGGTTTAAAGGGATTACGATTCACAGAATCACACACGAACTAGTCACTACTAGTTAAACAAGAGTAAGCGCCATCACAAGGCTTACAATCTTACAACGCACTACGTCTTGACTAGGCACTAATTTCCAACGATTCCAAAGAGAGCCGAACTTTTTATTCTTTTAGCTACGGTAATAAAACTCTAAAATCTTGCCTGGCTGACTTCTACATTACGATCTTATGACAGAAATTTGATCACTTACCCTCACCCGATAAGGTGCAATATTACCGTAAGCACGTGGTACCAAGACTGTACTACTAAGATCCACCGATCTTTTTTTAGTGTGGACACAACATAACCGGTTCAGATAATCGCGTGTAACCCCGTTACAAGTTTCACGTAAAAGGTTGGCGACTGCTACGGTCGATCTACAACGGTAGTACCCAGTATCTATAAAAGTAATAGCCACGGAACATTGGTTGCCAGGCGGCAGGATATCGGGTCTTAATATTGGAAATGTCGTTGTTTGTGGTACTAATGACCACATGGAAAGGACGAGACTGTATGATTGTGTGTCACGATGGGATCGACTCATCGTTTTGTTACTGAAATCGCATCGGTCGATATTAATAGGCTTAGAGTAGTTTAACGAGACGAACCAAGGACCCAGCTAAATAATATGTTTACTTTCCATTTTACCTATTTCAAAGCGTTTCAGCTTGAGACCGCTTTCGGCTGTTGCCAAAAGTCATGACTTACGCCTACCTGAACATGCCTCACCTTCTCACTCGCTCACACTGGACCACGACTACAGCAACTACGAGGCGTACAAAGCGGCGCTTTTGGACGATGTGACAGCATCTCGGCCTCACTCTTTGCGTTCGTTTGGCTGTTAGAATAGCAATAGCAACTGCTCTCGGTACGCTTTGACACGCAGACTGCTGTTCCTGCGAGTCAGTCTTTGCCATCGGTGCCACGCTAAACCCAACAGCCATGGCCGAAGACTATACTAAGAGGTTGGCTGCAGTATGCGGCAATGATGTGCTTGTACTCTCCTTCGTCTGCTTCTTCTCGTGCTTCTTCTATTGCCGTAGAAGGACTCCAAAGGTGCTGCTGGATGCAGCTACCTCGCTTTCATCTGATCTTGTTGGGCATGGGTCCGGATGACCACTGCGTTCGCTCTTCCTCCGGCCATCCGCTCCTGGGGGAGAAGACACTGCTCGTGACGTCCTAAGAGGACTCACCAAAGCCGCCGTTGCGGCGCATCATGCTAACTCCATCAGTCTTAAATAATGCTGTCAATGTACGTGCCTCAATTCTAGTCACCGGAATGTAAACAACCTATTGATGACACATCTCTGCTTTGGTGATTGCATTCGTCGCTACTGGAGCTAGCAAAACCGATCTGATGCTGCAAATGATCGCCATTGAGGAACGGATGCCACTGCTTCTGTGGCAAAGTCACTACTCAAATTTTGTACGAGGATCGGTGGCCACACCTTTAAAGCTCCGCTTACTGGTGGAAAAGGAGGCCATGAGACTCGGCGATCCAATACGGAGGTGGAAGATGATCTTAACGGGATCGGCGAACCGATCCAACTGTCGTTAGACTAATGGGTATGAATCGACCTGGGACGGAGCGATCTGGAACGATTTACATGGAACAATCTGGGACAAGGATCTGAGACCGGGTGATGGGATATGACCCTGCGACGAAGGTGTAACATCTTGCAGAATGTTATGGGGCGATCTGGAACCAGACGTCGGGATGAAGTCATACAGCTCATTGGAATGCCGGTCAAGAAGAAGTATACGTACATTGAAGCAGGCTAAGATTAGATCGCAGATCGACATGTTGTGGCAACGGTTTGTTGGAGAATTGACACATCTGGGACAAGGTGACTCCCCCAAAGTGCATCTGGGACCAGGTGGTACGGGTCGGTGAATCGGCAAAGAAGGTGCAACACCATACGGATCGGTGATACTCTTTACTGATCCTAAATTGGGAGTACTGATTTTGGTTAATTATACACCGATCTGGAAGTTTTTGCATACTCAGAAGAGTCAAGGAAACCGATGTCGAGACGTATGAATGAAGTTGTCGATTGGATAACACTGGAGGATGATATTGAAGCACGTATGAGGAGATGAAAAAGTGTTAATTGCCGATTTAGACCGGATCGACCTCCAACATCTCAATATTGGATGACAGATCGGTCATTTTCCACACTGATCATGAATATATGGTTGATGAAGACACTGGATCATGTGGAATATACTTGGTAGAGGTCACTAAGTGATGTCAAGAAGTTTCACGCCGAAAGAGCCAGTGGAAGCTGTCCGAATTGACGTCGCAAAATGGATTTAGACGCCTTCGGCATTTGGGCACTATTTTGGGCTTTTGGGTACCAAAAATGGGTATTCGGTACCCCATTTGGGATTTGGTCCTCTTTTGGCGTTCAGGTACGGTATCGGGAATATTGGCGCTATCATTGGAGTACAGGGCACGAAATTTCGACACGTGGCAAGGGGGCGATCCAGATTCAAGGCGATATCGGTTTGAAGAGTGACCTATAGTTAAGAATAGGCTTAAGGATATGTTGGATAGTAATTTGGTTGGTTAATAAAACAGACTTGAACTCTACTTCTTCTGCTCACGACGCACGTTATCCTCCCCTCTTCTCCAGGCAAGATTGATTTGGCTTCCCCGGCGGGTTAAGGCACGCGTGTTACAGGGACACAGAAGACCGATCTTGGATTGTTGGCCAAGATCGAGAAGAGCGATCCCGGGATATCTGGCCCGGATCGATCAAGTACTCACACTCAACTCAACTGCTAGGGTAGCAGCACACAACGGAAAAGGAAAAGGATTTTGGACACAGGATCGCGAGACGGCTCAAGTGGTCAGAAGATCTGGACAAGGCGTTCAAGACAAGACCGAGCAGGATCGAAGCGATCCCCTGGACAGATCGGCACGTTTCATTTTGGCGAAACAAGACACCGATCTACCCAAATTGCGCACTTCCGGCAAGATCGGCCGATCCCAAGACCAGATCGGACCGATCCCAAGGCAAGATCGACGCAGGACTTTATTTGCTGAGTGAAGATTTCCGCACAGCAAAGACCCCGATCTCGAAGACAAATCAAGATCGGTGCGATCCAAGATCGGGATCGCAGAACCCCCGTTCGTGGTGTGAAGATTTCCGCACCGGAAGCGAACCCTCAACCCAACCTCTCAGCGATATCGACATCTCCCAAGGCCGTTATGAAGAGCTCAAGCCAGCCCAACCGACGGGTACACAAGGTGAGCACAAGGTCATACAACAAGGCACGGATCGGAGTACCCCCTCCGTGAGTCGGCAAGTCTGGGCAAGTGGAAGATCGACACTCATACAAGCAATTTTGTGAGATCGACTTCACCACAATGGTGCGCGTGCCCGGATTCGAACCAGGGATTTCACCGTTGGATTTTCATCCAGCAGATCGCTCTTTGCAGAGCGATCTGCGGTGGCCCCCGAAGGGATCATAGGAGGGAATTGAGGTTTATCTTCCAGATCGATCTCTCGATCTTCCTCTTTCATTTTCATTTCATCAGAGCCCCTCCCAAAACTCTGATGATCTGAGGATCTTGTGCTTCTGCGTGTCTGCGTCGATCCCTTTGTCGCTGACACTTCAATCCCAGGTTCTTGCTTAATCTTGACATCTTCGCCAGTGGACTCACGGTGAAATCCAGAGGCCTCAGAAGATCCGGGCACGCGCATGGACTATGGAGGTGAAGAAATGTGAAAGAGGAGATGAAGAAATCCTGGGCATGTTAGCAGCGAAGTATCACTCCGAGAGGAGAGGTGGAAGAGATGCTGATTGCGATCTCCCCACGAAAAGACTGTCGACTCAAAATATCGATGCCTCCTCCAACGGTGGAAACAGATGAGGAGTTGCTGGTAGCCAGTTTCGATGGATCGGCTAGGATAAAAAGAAAGGAGGGTCGTTCAGTGCCGTGATATGGAAGTTACCCGAATGGACGATCGTGGCGGCCGAATCGAGATATGTTCACGATCTGACTGTGAATGAAGCTGAGTATAATGGCTTGCTACTGTGCTTTGAGTTACTCGCCGATCTGGATAGGGGGCGAGTAATACTGTGTGGAGATTCCAGTCTGGTGATTCGACAGATGCGCGGTGAGATCGACTGCAAGGCACCGGGCCTTCAGCTTCTGAGACACAAAGCGTTGGAGAAGCTGCAGTCATGGCCTAGTCACGAGTTTCTGCATATGAAGCGAGAGTGGAATCAGAGCGCAGATCGACTAGCCAGCACAGCATTGCAGAGCGAAAAGGGAAGAACGGTTGTAGCTGAAGAGGATCGGCAAGATCTGATGACTCTGAACCGTCTCGATGAATTGTTGAAGCCCAAGCAAGATGGTCAGCTAGCTCGGGTAACTGCGATCGCGAGATCAGCCAGGAGGATACGTCATGAACCTGAAGTGATACAGGAGGAGATAGTACATAGGATCAGGATTCAACGAATTGTCCAAGCTCAAGATGAAGAGTGTTGGATTGTCAATCTCAAGACATATCTAAGTGGCGATGTATCAAACTTGGATGCGGTAGAAGTGAAGATGTGCGCCAAACTGGCGCCGGATTACGAGATCGATGAGAACAATCTGCTATTTTTTTGCCCCATGGCGAAAAGAGAGTCGGAAGATCGCGATGGTTTGATGCGGTTGGTGATCCCTGAGACGTTGCAGCAGGATTTTTTGCATCACTATCACACGAGTCTGGAAGGAGGCCATCAGGGTATTGGCCGAACCTATCAGAGGATCAGATCGCGATTTCATTGGAGAGGACTGTATCGGAGCGTTCAACGATATGTGGGCGAATGTACCGACTGTGAGACCGGGAAAGGAAACCCGATGATTAATGGGAAATCCCCGGGCAATCTACACGCAACCTATCCATTCCAGATCATCGCCATGGATCATATACCGTCGTTGCCCAAGTCCATCAAGGGGAACACCGAACTGCTCATTTGGGTCGACCTTTTCTCGGGATATGTGATTGCAAAGGCTAGCTCCTCTCGGACGGCACAAACAATAGCGGAGAATTACGAAGAATGTGTGTTTCGACGCTTCGGAGCTAGCGAGGCTATCAGGCACGATCGAGAACCGGGATTTATGTCCGACTTCTTTCGAGCCTTCAGTCGGATCGTAGGACAAAAACAGCGTGCTACTATGGCTTACAGACCACAAGCAAATGGAACAGCCGAACGAATGGTGCAAACCCTGACACATTCGATCAAGATGTACGTGGCTGAAGTTGACCAGCGAGACTGGGATGAGTATGCTGAGCGGCTCACATTTGCCATTAACACTGCAAAAGATCGGATCCGGGGGGATAATCCATTTTATCTGATTCATGGGTGGGACCCGCGATCGACTTTGGAGGCTACGCTACCAGTGGGGAATACGGGGACATGAGATCGCGATCCAAAGAGGTGGAGATACAAAATCCAAAGACAATACCTGCGAGCCCGATCTGCAGTGAACGATCGTTTACAAGCCGCGATCCAGGAGCGAGCGGATCGACACAACGAAGATCTGGAACCACACGAGATCGAAGTAGGAGAGCAAGTTTGGCTATACCTGGACCGAGTTAAAGAGGGATATGCGAAGAAGCTAGCGCACATGTGGCATGGGCCATTCCGAGTTGCGGACATATGTGGAGATCATGCTGTAAAATTGGAGATCGCTGGAAACCCATATCGGTTATTTCCGATTGTACACATATCGAAGCTAAAAAAGGTAAAGACGTTCCCTGAACGCCCGAAGGATTAGCTTACGATAGAGGAATCAGATCGCTTGGATTTCGATGAAGCTCTGCTGCGAGAAGACAGTTTGGATGGCGATCTTGAAGAATGGGAATACGAAGTAGAGGCAATATTGGACGTGCGATCTGGTAGAAAAACCCATTATGGGCGAGTACACCGGCAGTATCTGGTGAAGTGGAAGGGATATCCCGATCTAAGTTGGGTGGACGAGGCCGATCTAAGTTGCGGGGCGATCTTGCAATAGTTTGAGCGGAACCGAGTGAGTCGAAACCGTTTCGACGTAATGCAGTCTCATGAAGGCAAGTCGGACGAACCTTAACAGTTCGAACAAGTATGCGGGAGGTAGCATATGCGGATGTAGGGGTTGAAAGATGTGCTAGACGGTAGCACATGCTGGTGGATGAGGTTTTGTATGTGAGTATGGAGATAGTCAAGTGAATTACCTTCCTGAATGACGTGGAGCGAGGAGGATCGAGATCGTGGAAGTTGCAAAGAATGGAAGTACCAAAAAAGAAGATGATTGAATGACTTACACGATTATGGAAGACGATCGGGCTTGGATATCGATCTTGGACTAAGACGATGGAGCAGGTTTGAACTTGTCCCGCAGACGAGGGATCTGCGATCCGGGATGATCCCAATAGGCGTTACGGAACTGGTTGCGCCAAGGATCCTCTTGGTCTGCCATGTCCAACGCCTCTAGCAAGTCAGCTGGGTCGTTAGAGTGTCCTAACCCTGAATACCAAACACGGTCTTCATGTGGGCGCGGATAGTGGAGGAAGAAGGGATCTAGCAAGATGTCGAGATCACAGTGGCCAGCGATCATGCCGCTGAGTATCATCTTCAAGAAGTTCTTCCAACGCGCTCCAAAGCGAGAACGGCGTTGTTTTCGTTGGCGCCAGAATGTCTGCATGAACCGTTCAGATCGCCTTTGAGCCGGAGGAATCGGGAAAGCATGAGTAGATTCCCACAGAGCTTGTCGATGAGTGGACTCAAGCTCCAGGTACCGATGACCCATATCACGATACCATCCAGTCATGGTGAATGATATCGGGTTCACTGGGACTATGATATTATCCCAAGGGGCTAAAGCGTAAAGAGCCTCGATGTGTTGCCGCGAGATCAGCCCAGAATCCCAAGTCCCCGTAGGCGGAGCTCGTCCATGATTGTAGAAGGGAAACAGAAAATTCCTGGGCTTGGAGTAGTGGTGAAACAACAGCTCAATGGTCATGGTCCTCACGCAAACCATCGCGATCCGCGAACCGGACCATGGAGCGATCTCGGAAGCTACCCGTCGGGAGGGCGCCAGATAGTTGGGAATCCACCGATCCCGTGGTTGCTGGAGTGGCGGAAGATTGTCGAAGTCAACGGAAGAGAAAACTATGTTAGCCACTTGGCGTGCCGGAAGGGTGATGCTGTTTTCGCTATCGGACGAATGGCGATCCGAAAGCGCAGTGGACTCCGGAGGCGGACTAACAGAGCCAGTCTCGCTGTGTGTCTCCCCTGTCGGCGATACCTCCACGTCTTCTACGCCGCCATCATCTTGAATTTCGACTACGGGAACAGCCGCGACCGGAGTGGATGGGTACGAAAGATAACGAGGCTCCGGAACGTCTGGAGAAGGCGAACGCAACAGTGCTTGAGCCAACGCAGTAGCTGCGGAAGAAGCGGGAACAACCCGAGCGGCCGGAGAAGGGTTCGGGGTCGAAGATCGGGCATCCGATCTAAGTTGACGACGAGAGGCCGATCTCGATTGGGATAATGCAGCACGAGTCAAATCATCCGAGCTAGAATCCGACTCGGTCAGCTCCTCACTTCCCGATCCAGTCCCAGAAGCCGCGGACGAAAGCGGAGAACAAGAAGAATTGGGTGGAGGCTCGGGTGGGGCCAATCCGGGAAGTTTGTTTAAAGGTATTGAAGGGTTCAACGACAATAGCCGGGAAGCCACACTGGCGGTGGAAGAATCACTGGATTGTGACCTTGGTTGAATACGCCGACGCTTGGCAGGCGGGCCGGACGATCTCGATCTGGACCTACGGGCAAGCGATCTCGATCCCGGGGTAGTGGGAGCAGGGGGCGATCCGGCCGGAGTAGCACTCTTAGTCGTCGTTCGAGCGGTCAACGCAGACGACCGGGATCCGAGTATAGCACTGCTCAGTGTGTCGAGGAGAGCACGGTGTTCAGCTATAGCCTGATCCCGATCATGCTCCACCACCTGCAACTGGTCGTATATCTCGAGGTGTTCCGCAAGCTGACGACGTAGGTTGGCGTTCTCCGCCTGCGAAAGTGCCAACTGACCCTCTAGGGGAGTCAAACCATCCACTTGTTACATGAGATTGCTGATCGAAGACAGTCCATCTGCGATCTCCTCCTGAGACTGAGCCAATTGCTCCTTCAAGTGCAAAAAATCTATGTGAAGGAAGGATATGTCCATGGTCAGCTGATCACGCTACTGTCGGAGAGAGTTGAGTTCGGCTTGGAGCGAATGAAGCTGAGCCCTCAAAGCATCCACCTGTCGTTCCAAGTTCCCCTGAGCCTCGTCGTTGGCACATATCAAAGTGCGTAGCCGACGAATCTCCTCCGATTGATCTCGATATGTCCGCAGAGCTCGATGGCAATCACTCAAAGAATGCACTGCGTCGACGTAGCGGCCCTGCATCCAGTCATATCGAAGCTGGACGAAGGAGACAAAAGGAGCGGCTGATCTGTATAGCGATTCAAGCTCGTCTTGTAAGCGATCCCCCGGACGACGGCATCTCGGTAGGATTACTGGAGCGCATGAATGGTGTCGGCTTGGCTGCAGAAGGTAGCCTCTCGATCCCACAAATACGAGATCGTGGCCATCGTGAGACGAACGTCGTCGGCAGAAACTCTGGGAACGAAGCCGGTGACGCCCACAGCTGGAGCAGACCTTTCACGAGATTCATTAGCGGCCGGGATGTCGGATCTGGACGCATCTGGGGCCGCCGGAGGAGTGGGAAGCGGGAATGGCTCGGAGGAACGATCTGATAATTCCGCGGCGGTCAAGAGTGATCCGACCAATCTGGGATTACTGAGAGACTCATGTTGATCTGGGACGATAGGAGCATACCACCCGCGATCTGGCGATCTAGATGGCGAGTCTTGGGATGGAGACGAGGGTCTGGTCGGCTGTCGATCTGGCGATCCTGTGGGGATTGTGGGCGATCCGTTTGGGCTTAGATGGCGCGGAGACCCAGGCCGATCGGGGACCGCTGGGGTGTGTCCTCCGAGATCGGGCGATCCGGGCGACATGTCGCGATCCGGAGACAGAAACATGGTGGGTCCTTCTGATGAGATCAGCGAGGCCAGTGCATGCGTCGGAGAGGCCATGAGACGGACTTGAGTGCTTGGAACGAAGTTGATGAGTGACTGTACTGAGGTCAATTGCTGTACAAAAGACTTCAGTACAGGGGGCGGTTGTGGCAAAGTCACTACTCAAATTTTGTACGAGGATCGGTGGCCACACCTTTAAAGCTCCGCTTACTGGTGGAAAAGGAGGCCATGAGACTCGGCGATCCAATACGGAGGTGGAAGATGATCTTAACGGGATCGGCGAACCGATCCAACTGTCGTTAGACTAATGGGTATGAATCGACCTGGGACGGAGCGATCTGGAACGATTTACATGGAACAATCTGGGACAAGGATCTGAGACCGGGTGATGGGATATGACTCTGCGACGAAGGTGTAACATCTTGCAGAATGTTATGGGGCGATCTGGAACCAGACGTCGGGATGAAGTCATACAGCTCATTGGAATGCCGGTCAAGAAGAAGTATACGTACATTGAAGCAGGCTAAGATTAGATCGCAGATCGACATGTTGTGGCAACGGTTTGTTGGAGAATTGACACATCTGGGACAAGGTGACTCCCCAAAGTGCATCTGGGACCAGGTGGTACGGGTCGGTGAATCGGCAAAGAAGGTGCAACACCATACGGATCGGTGATACTCTTTACTGATCCTAAATTGGGAGTACTGATTTTGGTTAATTATACACCGATCTGGAAGTTTTTGCATACTCAGAAGAGTCAAGGAAACCGATGTCGAGACGTATGAATGAAGTTGTCGATTGGATAACACTGGAGGATGATATTGAAGCACGTATGAGGAGATGAAAAAGTGTTAATTGCCGATTTAGACCGGATCGACCTCCAACATCTCAATATTGGATGACAGATCGGTCATTTTCCACACTGATCATGAATATATGGTTGATGAAGACACTGGATCATGTGGAATATACTTGGTAGAGGTCACTAAGTGATGTCAAGAAGTTTCACGCCGAAAGAGCCAGTGGAAGCTGTCCGAATTGACGTCGCAAAATGGATTTAGACGCCTTCGGCATTTGGGCACTATTTTGGGCTTTTGGGTACCAAAAATGGGTATTCGGTACCCCATTTGGGATTTGGTCCTCTTTTGGCGTTCAGGTACGGTATCGGGAATATTGGCGCTATCATTGGAGTACAGGGCACGAAATTTCGACACGTGGCAAGGGGGCGATCCAGATTCAAGGCGATATCGGTTTGAAGAGTGACCTATAGTTAAGAATAGGCTTAAGGATATGTTGGATAGTAATTTGGTTGGTTAATAAAACAGACTTGAACTCTACTTCTTCTGCTCACGACGCACGTTATCCTCCCCTCTTCTCCAGGCAAGATTGATTTGGCTTCCCCGGCGGGTTAAGGCACGCGTGTTACAGGGACACAGAAGACCGATCTTGGATTGTTGGCCAAGATCGAGAAGAGCGATCCCGGGATATCTGGCCCGGATCGATCAAGTACTCACACTCAACTCAACTGCTAGGGTAGCAGCACACAACGGAAAAGGAAAAGGATTTTGGACACAGGATCGCGAGACGGCTCAAGTGGTCAGAAGATCTGGACAAGGCGTTCAAGACAAGACCGAGCAGGATCGAAGCGATCCCCTGGACAGATCGGCACGTTTCATTTTGGCGAAACAAGACACCGATCTACCCAAATTGCGCACTTCCGGCAAGATCGGCCGATCCCAAGGCAAGATCGACGCAGGACTTTTATTTGCTGAGTGAAGATTTCCGCACAGCAAAGACCCCGATCTCGAAGACTAATCAAGATCGGTGCGATCCAAGATCGGGATCGCAGAACCCCCGTTCGTGGTGTGAAGATTTCCGCACCGGAAGCGAACCCTCAACCCAACCTCTCAGCGATATCGACATCTCCCAAGGCCGTTATGAAGAGCTCAAGCCAGCCCAACCGACGGGTACACAAGGTGAGCACAAGGTCATACAACAAGGCACGGATCGGAGTACCCCCTCCGTGAGTCGACAAGTCTGGACAAGTGGAAGATCGACACTCATACAAGCAATTTTGTGAGATCGACTTCACCACACTTCCTACCATGAACGTCAAGCCCATGGACGGGGCTGTTTACTGGCTCATCGACGACGACGCGGCTGCAAAAAGTGAAGCTCCCGAGCGATGCTAGAATGTAGACCAGGCGATACATGTCCCTGTTGCACGGCCTTGGCGTTTTGTCTGCCTTGTCCGACCCCTGCAGTCCCTTCATCTCTTCGACCTTCGAGCTAGTAACATAATGACGACGTATGTCAGGCCGCTAGGTACGTACGGCATAGTACAGGAGTAATTACAGCGTAAAAAGTAAAAAAAGGATAAGTCTGACGTCATTGGAGGACGTCACAGTCTGACGTCATCAGCTGACATCATTAGATGACGTCACTGAAGAAGCTTCTAGAAGGATCCAGAAGGGTAGGCTTAGAATAGCACAGGGTAGCGAACTAAGGACCTACATTAATTCAGTTTCCAATTTACCTAGTGAACGAGAAGTCATCACATCTGGTAGCACTTGTTGGTCTCGCCGTCTGCCGTCCCCGCCGTCTGCCGTCCCTGCCGTCCTGCCGTCCCCGCCGTCTGCCGTCCCCGCCGTCTGCCGTCTTCGCCGTCTCTGCCGTCGTAACCGTCGCAACCGTCGTAACCGTCGTAGCCGTAGTAACTGTCGTAGTCGTCGTCGTCGCTCAAGAGCAGTGATCTGGAGAATCTATCGTAAGTCCCAATCTTTTTTTTGGGCAGGGACTCCTTTTCATTGGCTGTAAATCCTACCGGGCCATTATCACTGCTACCGTTATCGAGGTCGTGGTCTTATTGACTATAAATCGACTCGTTTCGGGAATAAGTCAGTTTGGTTAACGGAAGGTTAGTACTTCGGTTCATGACCCGCCACCCGCGCAAGCAACCTACGCCACTCGACATTAACGACTCGCTGGCACAGCTATCCGTGACAAAGCCGGACGCAGCCGACAAGTGCCATGCGGACCTACTGGAAGCAATCCGTCGCACCAGACGCATTCTTGTCCGCTTCAAGAAGCACTTGGACACGGCTCAGCGCTCCGACTCGCGCAAACACATCAAGACTAGGCTTGTGGCGCACGCTAGCGACTTGCTCAGTTTGGAGAGCACTGTGAGCCTGCGCATCTCACGCGAGATTTCCAAGCACACAAGCAAAACCGCCCGAGTCCCGTATTCTGGACCACCAGGGTACAAGGTCGTGCTCGCCCGTCAACAACCGACTGCCAAGTCAACTAAGTCCTGGAAGCCCGGATCAAAGGTTATCAAGAGAAGTACCAAGACCATAGCTCCGCCAAGTACAATTAACTGATCGTTAAATTCAGTTAGTTCTGTACCGTTACATAATGTTCACCCCAATGACGTCCGATCAGCATGCACAACTGCTGCAATCGATGGTTGCGACAATGGAGAAACAATCGCTGTTGCTAGAGCAGTTTCAAAGGTCCACACAATTATCGGAAATAAAGCTTGAAGGTGTAAAGCTTCCGACGTATGGTGGCAGATTGGACGAATTGTTCCTTCTCTACAAGGAGCAAGTAGAGCAATACTTCTTCGCAAAAGGAGTGAACTGGAAGTGTCATGAGCTCTCTCTCCGCATACTAGCCATTTGGGGGGGCACACTAAAGCACGGAGCTGCTCAGTGGTATGTCATGCAAAAGCAGTACATCACAACCGTGGACGACTTCTTCTTCAAGATAGAACGGGAGTTCGTTCCAGCTGATCTACAAGAGCGTCTGCGGGAAGAAATGAATGATATGAGAGAGCGCGATTGCAAGGACCTCCCTGACTATGTAGACAAGTTTCGCCACGTGGTAACTCAAGTCCAAGACATGAGCGAACTGGACAGGATTATGTACTTCCTACGCGGACTTTCTGGTCGTACGCGAGCAGAGGTCCAGTACCGTCGCTGTACAACGTTGTCAGACGCTATTACTGTTGCGTTAGACTTTGACCGTTCTCATCCGACGAGGTATTCCCGGGGCAGGTCACAGGATAAACCTAGGTACCGGTCATACGACAATAATCGTCGATATCAATCCAACACTGGCCCAGAGCCAATGGACGTTAGCACTGTGCAGATTCCTTCTCGGGACGAATGTCGTCGACAAAATTTGTGTTTCAAATGCGGTAGTCCGAATCATCGCTCCGCACAGTGTCATCAGCGCCCCACACGTTCTGTTCGAGAAAATACTAATGCTGGACGGAACTATCAACATCAGGTACATCGTCGGCATGTAAACAATGTGGACAGTCGTGAGGACGACCAGGACACAAGTGTTTACGACCGAGTCACAATCAATGCAGTGGAGGTACAAAAGGATTCTAAGGTACCATTCATTGCCATCCACTCAAGTAGCTTGGGGGCGGACATACCAGCGCAAAGTCGACTACTCGTTCGTGATGGTGTTATTGGTAATAAACCCGTCAAGATTTAGATTGACTCTGGAGCGTCAACGAATCTGATCAAAACCGGTCTGGCGTCCACAGTTCTCAGCGAACAGATGGTACAAGCACGACGTTTTGATGGTACCTAGACATCAAGTCAACCCACAAAGCGGGTGGAAGATACCATTTTAATCGACGGTATGGAGTTCCCTAAGATGCAGTTTACAGAATGGGATCTACCGGATACACATGACTTGATATTTGGTCAACCATGGTTTACCATGTACAACCCCCAGATCAACTGGCGTACACAACAAATTGAAATTGCAGCACACACGACGTTCAAAGACGTGGACGGACCGACATTTCATGCGAAGATGACTCGCGGAGCCTACGAGGAAATATATCAATTAGACCATCAGGAGATACCGCACGAGCTACAGCCAGTGCTAGACGAGTACAAGGACGTATTCCCCGACCAACTTCCAGAGGTAATGCCTCCAACGCGATCGGTCAACTTTGAGCTACAACTGAAGCCTGATGCGGTGCCGAGCTCTCGGGCCCCCTTCCGTCTATCGAAAGTGGAGCAGGAGGCGCTCCAACAATTTGTGGAGGAGAATTTACGGAAAGGATGGATCGAGGTGTCCAACTCTCCATGGATTTTAAACATATTTGGGATTCCAAAAAAGGATCCTGTAACCGGGCGGTTCCCTAAACGCGCAGAATAGCTCCGCAGCGGAAATTCCAAAATCCCCATTAGATGGGTCATTGACTACCGATATGTTAATAGCATGTCTGTCGTGGCAAAAATTCCTTTGCCGTTGATCGAGGAACCGTTCGACCGCATGGTGGGATGTAAGTTTTTTACGCTTCTTGATCTTGCGCAAGGGTACCATCAAATGGTAGTCTTACCATCAAGTAGACCCTATACGGCTTTTCGCACCCATAAGGAAACGTATCAATGGTTTGTAGCACCCATGGGTTTATCTGGAATGCCTGATGTCTGGTCGCGGCTTATGCGAACGTTGTTCGACCAATTCGGAACCTTTGTCGTGGTGTATCTTGACGACATATGTATCTTCTCCCGTACAATGGAGGACCACGTCGGCCACGTTCGCGCAGTATGCGCCGTGTTACGCAAGGAGAAGCTTTATGCTCGACTCTCCAAATGTGCGTTTGGTCGTAACGAGATTGCATTTTTAGGGCATATGGTTTCCGACGAAGGTCTGCAGGTCGACCCAAAGAAGACCGATGCTATTGCACAGTTTCAAGCTCCGACGTGTCGCAAGGAGCTGCTGAGTTTTCTCGGGCTGGCTGGGTATTACCGTCGCTTCATCTGCGATTTTGCCAAGCTTTCACGTCCTCTTCGAGCATTAACCAAACACGAGACTCGCTGGAGCTGGGGGGAGGATCACCAGCGATCATTTAACGCGTTAAAACTCGCACTTCAGCAGGCTCCGACGCTAAAGCTGCCAGACTTTACGCACCCTTTTATTGTCACTACGGATGCGTCCGGGTTCTGCATGGGCGGTGTCCTCTCTCAGCGCATCAATAATAGCGACCACGCCATCGCATTTTATTCGAAACATCTGGGCCCCCACGAATTAAAATGGCCCGCTCATGAAAAAGAGCTGCTAGCAATCAAGACTGCTTTCGAAAAATGGCGCCCGTATCTCCACGGACGACACTTTTCAGTCTACACCGACAATTCAGCGTGCAAATGGATGCTCCACCATCCTAAAGTGTCGCCCAAGATGGCACGCATGCTGACGTTCTTTTCCCAGTTTGACTTTGTCTTACATCATGTTAAAGGAGGGTCTAACGTCGTGGCCGATGCATTATCTCGACCGGCCTTATCCGCAGATCCCTCCAGCGTGCGCGCTGTGCCTACGTGCCCAGTTCCCGATCTGTCGCACGTCGTACATGAATGTACGGATGCTTGTGCCCTCAACTCTCACCTTTTGAAGCAACACATGGTTCACTCCGCTCTCATGCGATCCATTCCGCTCGAAGTCGCACACCTCTTACTTGACGATGTGTAGTTGCGAGGGGAGTCTCGTCCGATAGGAATCGCTCAGGAGCAAATCCACAACGCTGCGTTTCACGTGGTGCGCGCACATCTCAGTGACAAAGTGCGAAAAACTATCCAGCAAGGATATCACACAGACAAGTTTTTCCAAAAGATCTGGAGAACTCAACAATCGAAGGACAACTTCATAATCGACAAAGGACTCATATATGTCAAACAAGACGAGGCAATGCAACAGATATGCATCCCAGACATACCAGAAATGAAGACGAAGATTCTATACGAGTTTCACGATGCAGCCAGAGCGGCACATCCAGGAGTGCGCCGAACTTACATAAAGCTAAAGCAATGGTACTACTGGCCGAAGATACTTGAAACCGTGCAGAAGTACGTGGAGACATGTGAAACATGCGCGCGATGGAAGTCTAACAGCCAGCGGAAGAAAGGATTAATGATTCCTATTCCCGTTCCGGAGGAATGCTGGAAAGTAGTATCAATGGACTTCATTACTGGGCTACCCGTGTCGGAAGGCTATGATGCTATTTGCGTCGTCGTAGACAAGTTGTCAAAGAGGCCGATTTATGCACCGACATATATGACTGCCGATTTGAAAGACACCGTAGATCTATTTTTCGACGCTGTAGTCCGACATCATGGATTGCCGAAGGTTATTATCAGCGATCGGGATCCAAAGTTCACGGCGAACTTCTGGAAATCACTGATGAATGTAATGGGTGTCAAGCTAAGCATGACGACCGCTCATAGAGCGCAATCAGATGGGCAAACGGAACGCCAAAACTTGGTGTTGGAAGACGCTTTACGCTGCCTGGTATCGTACAGTGGCGACAATTGGGTCAAACTACTGGGTACTGTAGAGTACGCGCACGCTACATCGGTGAACGCATCTACTAAGCTCACCCCGTTCGAAATCGATACTGGGAGAAAGGTATCCAATCTGATTTCGCATGAATACGGAGGCCACGCTGATCTGGGCTCCCATTCAATTTCAGAATTTGCCTCCAAGTTTACCAACGATCGTCAAAAACTAGTACGCAAGGCACGCGAAAACCTGGAACAAGCCCAGAAAAAGGCAAAAGAAGCACTACGACTCGAAAAGAAGAAGCGTTACTTCAAAGTAGGTGACTTAGTTCTGTTGGATGCCAAGAACCTACCGCTTAGAACAGTGAACGCTCACGTTGATCTAAAGAAAGCGAAGCTGGCAGCAAAAAAAGTGGGACCGTTTGAGATAACCAGGATGGTCAATCCGAACGTAGCCAAGCTAAAGCTACCACGACATATGAAGAGACTGCACTCCTCATTCAACATTGACCTACTCTTCCCATACAAGCCAAATGCCTCCGAGCTCGCTGGACGACCAATTCCGAAAGCAGCACCAGTTATATTCGAGCCAGACGCCGGAGAGCAACTACACATTGTGGAAAGCTATCTTAGTCGTCGTCAGCGCAATCGCCAAAAAGAATGGCTAGTCAAATGGCATGGCCTCCCGGAGTGTGACAGTACTTGGGAGCGCGAGAGATCCATCCGCCACTTTTCGCATTAGCAGCAACTAGTCGAAGATTTTCGAGACGGCCAACGCGAATTCAAGTCCAGGGAGATGTCAGGCCGCTAGGTACGTACGGCCTAGTACAGGAGTAATTACAGCGTAAAAAGTAAAAAAAGGATAAGTCTGACGTCATTGGAGGACGTCACAGTCTGACGTCATCAGCTGACATCATTAGATGACGTCACTGAAGAAGCTTCTAGAAGGATCCAGAAGGGTAGGCTTAGAATAGCACAGGGTAGCGAACTAAGGACCTACATTAATTCAGTTTCCAATTTACCTAGTGAACGAGAAGTCATCACAACGTACCAGCAGGAGGATACGTTGGCCGTAGCTTGTGTGTCGCGGCGCTTGCCGGAAGGTCGCGCAGTAAGCGTCAATTGAAGATCTTCGCCTTCAAGCGGCTTACTCTCTCTCATTGCACTTCAACGAAGTGCAGACAGATGCCAAGACAAAGCGAATCCTCGCTCAGATGCAGCGTGTGGACCACGACCCCATCCTTTCTATCGTGACGTTCGAGAACATGGCGCAGAGACTCATCGACTGGACTATGGGTTCTGAGCTGCGTTACGAAGGAGACGTTTCTGGGGCAAAGTGGCGGACGTCAAGGAAACACGCGACACCTGCACCAAGTCAGATGAAGACAGTGAGGGCTTCTCAGTGAATCACGCAACAACCTATGCCCCTGTCACACCCCTCTCTCAGGCCAAGCAAAACACTCTAATCCCTTTCATGCATAACACGTAAGACAAGACGACAATTGAAACTTCACACATCCACGATTGGTATTACCAATGCACTACGTTCGTACTGCTTCTGCCGACTCACTTCGGAAGTAAGTCGCACGCAGCCAAAGAAAAGTCGATTGATGCGAACTACCAGTAGCTGGCAAACAGACTTCTCGCTCTCTTGAGCAACGGCTACGTTCAATGGCCAGGAGCCAGCAACGTTTTGCCAAGAGCTTCCTTTACTTCAAACGGCACCGACACTCGCCGACACCCAGTGGTTTCACCGCCGTTAGAAGTCACTTTTACGTCGCCTGCGTACGTCACGGTAAGTAGCATGTCCTCTCCACTGATGGTCATCTCGGCGCCAGGCTTCGTTATACACACAGCGTAGTCTTCCTCACTGAGCGTGATGGTGTACTTTTTCTTGCAGGTGGAAGTACTGGCCACAGCATCACCATCGTCGATCCCCGCAACTTCCTGGAGCATAAAGTTGATCCGCGGAATCATGTGTCGGCCTGACTCCGAGTCCAAACACACAAAATTCTTTTGCGCTAGCGGCAACAAATTGACAAGAGCGTACCCATTCGTCTGTTTGTAGGAGGCGACCGACTTATCGATACAAGACGCTGTACGATGGTCGAAACTGGTGGAGACATCGTAGAGTACCTTTGTCCCGCCTTCCGAAAGAACTGGCACGGCCGACATAGTGTACCTGCAATCAGGATGTCCAACGACACTCGGCTTGACGGCGATGGAAAGAGTTGGCCAACCTGAGCTCGACTCGGCTTGAAGAAGTCGTGCGCTGTTCTCCAGACGTAGCGCAGCGTTTGCAGACGAGAGCAACATGGTGGAGAACACCGTCAAGCGCAGAATCGCCGGTGGCATCTCGATGGCAGGGAATTGGAAGTTCGTGGGTTGTTGGTTGTGCTTGTGTGCTAGGAGGCAAAAGCAGTTGTGAGATCACACAGAGCCACTCCTCGCAAGACAAAAGGCAATGTCGTCTGGAAGAGTCCCCAATGTCGGGCATTCTTTATGTCCAGCAGAGAGAGCAAGCATCATATGCAACTTCTACACAGAGACTCGATACGACAACCGGCCGGTTGCTAGTCTGAGAACTTATACCTGAAGAACGCGATCAATGGCTATCGCATTCGTTTGTTCATTGTCAATCGTGTTGACGGGCAGCCCATCTGGGTTTCATCACGGTTCCACGCACGTACGACGCAGCGTGTCCACATGTATTTGCAGCAGCGCACGAACCTGGTGAGTCCGACGGGAACCACGACTATGTGAAGATGCTGGCCACTGCCTTTGCTTGGAAGTGTTTAGTCACTACTTCACTTTGTGCACAACCCGACAAAGTTGTGATTCTCGTTGTATACTCACGGCAGACGAGCCTCTGAAAAGAAAGCCAGAAGCTCATCTGTCACACAGGAACTCCGCCATCGCCGCATGTTTGCGTGGCGTCAGCACGTCAGAATTTCAGCCACACGATTGCATGTCGATTCGACGTCGGTGCTAGCCGGCTTCGATGGGCTGGTCGTGCGGCAAGGGTCTACGTCAATGGTGCCATTAGTGATTTCGTTACTGTAGAACTTTGGGGATTCTTCTATCGGTCGTATTACAAACTCGATCTACTCCATACATTTCGGCCACACCTTTGCTACAGCAAATCCCTCGTCACTATCACCTAGTACTTTACAAAGCGCGCTACTTCGGTTACTGCCGCTGGATGCAGCAACGTCCATACGAGGCAACGACCGCTTGTGTCACTCATCGGCGTCGTGCTTCAGCAAATTCTGACTGTAACGGGGCACCCTGAAGCTTGTACTGGTGACAGTACAAGCTACTTATTCTGGTGACAGAATAAGGCCGTGCCTCGTAACTTCACGTACACTCGTACGTGCAGAGGAAGACGGTAAGAAGAAGCGAGTACTTGATTAAAGTAAAAAGTAGAACTGTATTTATAATAGTTAATGTCTGCAATAAACCACTGTTTATCCTCATCTAACTATGTCTAAATACAAATGTGCATATCAACTATCTTCTCACCACTCATTGCGTGCGTCTGTCGTGGCGCGTCTTCGTTGGTTGATATAATGGCCTATATCAAGCAATTAGGAACTACTCGAAAGTGCTGCAGAACATTTGTCCTTATGAAAATATTCTGAGAATATAACTCTTATAGTTATATTCTATTAACAATTTCTTATAAATTGTTATGTAATGATTCACTCCGTTACATCACCCCCTCCTTAACCATCAGTCACTTTAATGACTGGTTGACTAAATGGATACTCGTCCCAAATCATTTGGGACGGGGTTTGCACTTGTTGGCCCGGGTCCACTTCCCAACATTTCATCGCATGGTTAACAAGCCCATGCTATGCGCGAGCAAGGCCGCCGAGAGCGCGTCCGCACGTCTCTGTGCAGACGCCGAAGCAGAAACCACAGCAACTGATGTCTCATCGGTTGCTGAAGCAACCCAGCCTGTGTCACTTGGTGATGCAGGCGCTGGTCATGAAGACACTCATGTCTTCACAGAGTACGAGCTCGGTGTCTCTTACTCTCCTGATACGGAAGACGGATCTGTATCAACGGCGATCGAAACCAATCCGCCTGCCAAGCGTAGCATGGACGATGCTTTGCGTCGTAGCATCTTTGGTTCATCTGATGAATCAGATGAACCATCGCCGAAGCGTAGGCGCTCGAGGTCGCGAGACTCGGGCGCTAACAGTGGTGTCGGTTCTCCTATGGACACCACTTCGCAACGAGGTGCCAGTACTTCTGTCGGCACATAGCAGGAAGAGCGGGACCGCAATGTCTTGCGTCTCGCTCCTGAGAAGAAGGCATGGATGCCTCCAAAATCCGTCATAGATCACTTGTCGGGGACGACGAGTGATCGTTATCGAACACGATTGTTCGATTCGTCAAGGATCCATCACCTTGACCCCAGCGCGAAAAACTATCGCGCTGAGAATGAATTCTTCATCGATGCTTTTCTTAGACATCGATGGTACAGTGGGAATCACAAGCGTGATGGTCCCTCACTGCTTCAGGCGTGGAACGCCTACATCCATAACCTTGAGGATGTAGGTCGTGACGCTTGGAACGACAAGCTTATCAAAGCTCGTGATAAGTTTGAAAAGCGAACCCCGACAGGTGCACGCTACAAGCTGCATCGTCTGTCAAGGGAGAAGGGATTACCCTGTCTTTCCTGGGGAGACCCGTGCCCATGTTGTGTGAACAACTCTGCACGAGCACCTAAGGAGGCTTACCTCCCTAATAGCCCGTGGTGGCGCGTACGTATCTCTATTGAGATGTACGAAGGGATTGACAACTTGAAATCCCTTTACGACCGTGCCGGGAAGACTTTCTCCGGCGGTCTTTCTGCGGCAAAGGATGTGCCGCGTTGTACTGCTCAACCAGACCCAGTACGTCGATCATCAGTTGGGAGCGGGGCTCCCAAGAATCCCAGGACGGGGGATAGCCGCGCCACCGCACGTGGTAACTCGTCCGACGTCCGTTTATATCGCGGTGGTTCAACAGCTGCTCAGCTAGATAGCGCTGGCCACCGCGAGAGTCCTCCAATGGAGGTGGAGGAGGAGGGAAGACGCTCTCCACACAATCGGGGGGATCGGTGTGTTCCCGAGAGCTTCTTTGATCGCGTAACGCAAGGGTTACGCGACGATCTCGAACATGAGCGGAATAGGCGTCTCCAAATGGCGGACACTGCCTCGAAGCATCGAGCTGAGTCTGCCTTTGCTAAGCTTGAGAACGAGAGATCTCTGACATCTCTTCGTGAAGAGCTAAGGGTAGCTCGTGGGATTATTGATCGGTCTCGGGATGAGATAGCTGCTCTTCAGACCCTTGTCGATGCCCACCATCGGGAGCACAAAGCTCTCTGCGAGATACTTGAGCGCAAGGGCGCTCTTCATCGGAAGAAGCAGCGTACTGATGGTACGGCTTAAGCCGACCAACGTAAAACGTGGGATGCGTTCGCATCTTACGTGGCAACTCGATCGTGTATGCATTGCCTAGGCGGTGCAATACATGAAATGGGCCAATGTACTTGGGTAGTAGTTTACTGCTACCCAAGTTAGTCACTACATGCTTTGGTAGATTAAGCGTAGACAGTAGGACTAAGTCACCTTTATTAAACAAGAAGAGTGTTTGCCCTTCCATTCTTGTCAGCGTTTTGCTTTTGCTTATCCACCGCTTCGGCGATGGAGTCTTGCACAAAACGGACTACCGTTTCACGAGCCAGTATGAACTCATCTGATGACTCGTTAGATTCAGTGCGCTGTGAGCGCACTGCAGCAACATCAGCCTTTTCTTCAGTGAGGGCTTCCGCACTCTCACTGGCATCATCTTCTTCAGTGAGGGCTTCCGCACTCTCACTGGCATCATCTTCTTCGATATCGATGTTATCGATATCGGCATCAAACGCAATGACCTCTTCGTCAGAGCGTGATGAGCGTGAACCAAATCGGTTTTTGCTCGCGCGACTCTTTCCCCCCTGAAACCAGAGTTGCACTCGAGTAAGGTGGGTACACGCGGATGGCGCAAGCCATTCACATAAAACGGTGTATGTGTCGTGGACGCATGCACCGAGTTGTTAATGACAAACTCTACCATTGGCAAAAACTCACTCCAACTCTTAAAGGAGTGTACGTATCCTCGAAGTATCTCTTCGAGGACACGATTGGCTCGCTCCGTCCGACCATCTGTTTCTGGATGATCAGATGTCGACATCTTCAAGCGCGTTCCGAGTGATTTGAACACGGAACGCCAGAAATCAGCAGTGAAGCGTAAATCTCTGTCTGATACGAGTTCACGGGGCAACCCATGAAGTCGGAAGATGGTGTCGATAAAGACACAAGCACAGCCACTTGCCGTGATTGTCTCTGGTACAGCCACAAGGTGTACCATTTTGCTGAATCTGTCAACAAATACGAGAATACCCGTATTCCCGCGTGCGTCTTTGGGTAACCCGAAGACGAAATCCATTGAGATGGATTCTCAGCACTCAGCCGGAACCGGTAGAGGCTGTAAAGGTGCACGCAGTGAAGGACTTGACTTCACTCGTTGACAGACTTCGCATGCGCGAACATACTTTCGCACAAACTGATACTGGCGGGGCCAGTAAAAGTCTCGACTCACCGTGAGATATGTTTTCTCTCGGCCACGATGTCCTCCTATAGGAGCAGCGTGATACTCGAACATGATCCGCAAACGCAGATCAGTATCATCTGGAATGACAACACGTGGTGTGTCACCAGAAACGGCTGTATAATACAGTAAACCGTTACGAGTAGTGTATCGATCTGATGCAGATCGATACGCAGACGATAATCGTTTCAACGATTCTCAAGATGGTTGTGAGAGATGTGTCAACAACTTCACAATCTCACCATCTTGGGCGTATGCCCGCCTCACATCATCATGCAACGTTGTAGATGGTACTGAGGACGTCATAACCGCAACAGTGACTGTCTCACTGTTGGGTTTCACGACTGGTTCAAAGTCGGGACGACGTGAGAGTGCATCAGCGACGACATTAAGTCGTCCTGGTTTGTACTCGACCGTAAAGTTGTATTCTGCAAAGAATGACAACCACCGCGCCATTCGTTGTGAAAGGTGCGGGCTGTTCACTGCCGTGCGTAATGACGCATGGTCAGTGTAAACAATGCAGGATCTATCTCCTAATAGATAGACTCTGAACTTCGCAAGTGCATACTTCATGGCAAGGCGTTCCTTGTCATGCACTGGATAGTTCCGCTCAGCTGGTTGCAGCTGACGCGACTGATAGCAGACGACGCGTTCAACGCCTTCTAGGTCGTACTGCATTAATGCACAGCCGATTGCGAAATCGCTGGCATCACAGACCACATGAAATGGCCTGTCTTGATCGGCTATTGCTAGGACTGGGGATTGTATCAAGCTCTGCTTGATACCATCAAAGGAGCGCTGACATTCAGCGTTCCATACCCACCTCTCGTTCTTTTTCAACAAACGAGAGAGGTGCACAGTCATCTCGGCGTAATTGCGTGAATACTTATGCAAATACGCCGCTAGCACAAGGAATTTTCGAAGACCTTTGACATCAACCGGCACAGGCCAGTCGGTGATCACCTTGATCTTTTCGGGATCAGGACGTACACCGTTCTTACCAACGATGCACCCAAGAAGTGGTATTTCGCTTGCTGCAAATATACACTTCTTGAGGTTTGCATACAATTGATGCTTTCGCATGATTGTAAGAACCTGTCGGACGTAGTACCTGTGAACCTCAACGTCTGACTTTCCATCCATAGCCCGACTATGGATGAATACGTCATCGAAATAACTCGGCGCGAATTCTCGTACTGGTCTCAACAAATGTGATACACATATGCTGAACGTGGCAGGGGCATTACTAAGCCCTTGTGACATTACTAGCCATTCCCAGAGCATGCCGCTAGGCGTGCTAACTGCGGTATAGGGTATATCCCGTTCTCGCATAAGGATTTGATAGAAGCCATCCATCAAATCCATGGACGAAAAGATGGTACTTTTTGACATACCATCAATGATTACGTCCTTCCTCGGTATCGGCGTCTGATCCGGTAACGTTGCAGCATTCAACTTGTTAAATGCGTGCACTATCCGCCACCCTCCTGTTGCTTTTCGCACACAGAAGGTCGGAGAGCTATGTGGGGAAGTTGATTCCCTCACATGGCCCGCAGCTAAACGATCGGCAAAGAACTTGTCGATCGCAAGTACTTGTTCACGAGGCAGTGGCCACTGCTTCATGACACAGTACTTCGAGCCTGGTTTAAGCTCGACCTCGTGTCGAATACCTTTATCCTTCGGTAACTCGCACGGAACAGTTTCAGGGAATACATCCTTGAATTCAACCAAATCTTCATAGAGAGGATTCGTCTTGAGGATTCCCACGATTGAAAGTCATATCGCTCAATTCGTGTCTTTTCATCGAGGTCGCTCTCGTCCATCGATGAACTACTGAGAACTCTCTCGTTACCAGTAAACACTGTTGCTGATCTTATGTCGGCTACACACTCGTCGTCAGCGACGAGTATGCAGATCTGCTTGACTTTGCCACTACGCAGATCACGCAAGAACCTTTTTGTTCGAGCGTTGGCAACTGAGTGATCTCCGAAGTCAACTTCGGAGGCGCAATCAGATCAAGTGTATAAGCGCCTACACTTGATCCGTTATTGACTATGACATTCAATGTCTCTGTCATTTCCTGGGGACTTATTCCTTCGGCTTCCCGGGGACTTATTCCCGCGGTTTTCGGGGAACTTATTTCTGCCGTATTTGTAATCTTGGGACTTATTCCCTTTACTTCCTCTAGCTGGGGTTGCGCAACCACAGCGAGATCCTCTACGAAATACTCTCCAGTCGATCTAGTATTATCGTTTCGCTTAACCTGAGCGATCGATCGTTTCTCTTCTAGATGTTCCCCGCTAGGGATACATCTTTGTCCCAGTCCACCCGACTTATTCGAGCGGTGGACCTTCGGCGCAGCCTGTGTTTCCTCACAGCCGACGGAACTTTGCTCCGAAGTGTAACCGTTTGGTACACTAAGGTTTTG
Organism: Peronospora matthiolae; assembly: GCA_921007115.2. Taxonomy (NCBI): domain Eukaryota; phylum Oomycota; class Peronosporomycetes; order Peronosporales; family Peronosporaceae; genus Peronospora; species Peronospora matthiolae. Next base: position 36,682 of record CAKLBY020000050.1, on the reverse strand, counting down.
TGGAGTCGTACTAACGACCGTACCACAAGCGAGGCCATCGCACTCACTCGTAGTACATCCACACGCTTGTGGACGCTCAAAACGTTCATCAGATGGCCATCTGATGAACAAGCGGCAGGCATCGTTACTGTTCGATGTTGCCAGTTTACTCGTGGTTCGTACCTTCTGAGCCACGGTATCCCAAGGATGACATCAAATTTGTCATCCAAATCCAATACGATAAAGTCATCGTCATATTGGGTATCTTCTAGCGTATAGTGGATCTTCACTATACGCTTCATGACGGTTACGGATGCGCCTGTCGCAAGACGTACCGTCATCCTCGTAGGAGGTGTGTCACATTCACTGAATTTAAAGTGACCATCTTCTAGCGATTGGCGTCGCACAAAATTGTTGGACGCCCCACAATCGACTAGAGCTCGAAGGGACAACTTATTCGTCACTTCGAGTTTCAAGGTAATGAGTGAGACCTCATTACCTAGAGCAGCAACGCACAATAGTTGTGTGTTGGGAGCAACCTTCATCAATAGGCCTACAAATTCTCTTGACGTTGCTGGATCAGTAGGGTGCTCCGCACCTACTGATCCTGTCCGTTTTTTGAAGGTCCATCCCGTTGTTGCGTCTTTGCACCAACAGCGGACCCGCGTACCTGCCCCTTTCTCATGGGTGGACGGTCACTACGCCCAGTGTTGCGAGACACTGGACGAGGGGCACTACACTCGTAAGCGTAGTGTCCTGTCTTCTGACATCTGTTGCATTTCTGCAACTTCTTGTAGTCTGTAGAGCGAGTCTTCTCGCTCTCTACATAACAGAGTTCCATCGGCTCTGGACCTCCGCTGTCATATCGTCTCGGTTGACGATATGATGTCGAGCTGGCGCGAGCCTGTCTCAGACTGAAGTCTTCCTGTTCCGCAATGGAAATGGCTTGTTCTAGTGAATCTAGTTCAAGCCGGAACAGGTGAGTCTTGACGGGACCATCCGCAAGACCCTGCATGAACACCGAAACCAACGTGTGTTCATCAACCGGGTTGGAGCTTATACAACTCGTGAGATGTCGTATGTGTTGCGCGTAAGCGTGCACATCACGCTTACCCTGTTTGAGCTTCAAGAGTTCGGTTCGAGCTCTGAACTCAGCTCTAGGCGGTTTAAACGTTTGTCTGAGCCGCGACTTGAAGACTTCCAACGACCCAAACGCATATGGGTCGTGCAACTTGAGCCCCAGTGCCCAAGTCTTGGCACGTCCTGCCAGATTTGACTGGGCAAATGCAACTTACATATTCCCGTCGTCGATGCGACGCGCCCTTATGGCGTCGTCTAATTCGACGAACCATCTCAAGAGGGAGTCCTCTTCAACTCCCCTATACTTAGAGATGTCAATCTTCAAGGTCTCGGGTCGACGCGAGTGCATCGACCCACCAGCAGCAGGCTGCTGCTGTCTCACCAGTTCAAACTGTTGAGCACCCTGTTCTCTCAACAACTCTGATTGTTGAGAACCTTGTTGGTGAAGCAAGGCTACTTTCTCGCGTTCAGCGTCAAGTTCATTTTGAATGAACTTGGCGATAGTAGCATGTTGGGCATCTCTATTGAGAGCCTCTAGCATGACGCTAACAGCATGGATGCCCATGGTTGAACCCATCCGTTCAACCGCATCCCATTCGACATCGCTCAAATGGGAGTAGCCGTCACGCGTAGCGTGAAAGCTTTGGTCATCTTCATCATCTAACATGTTCATGTTGGATGTAAACGTGGTCCTTGGACGGACTACAAAGTGCTACCAGGTGTAACGGGGCACCCTGAAGCTTGTACTGGTGACAGTACAAGCTACTTATTCTGATGACAGAATAAGGCCGTGCCTCGTAGCTTCACGTACACTCGTACGTGCAGAGGAAGACGGTAAGAAGAAGCGAGTACTTGGTCAACGTAAAACGTAGAACTGTATTTATAATAGTTAATGCCTGTTGATAAACCACTGTTTATCCTCATCTAACTATGTCTAAATGCAAATGTGCATATCAACTATCTTCTCACCACTCATCGCGTGCGTCTGTCGTGGTGCGTCTTCGTTGGTTGATATAATGGCCTATATCAAGCAATTAGGAACTACTCGTAAGTGCTGCAGAATATTTGTTCTTATGACAATATTTTGAGAATGATTCTTATAGTTATATTCTATTAACAATTTTTAATAAATTGTAATGTAACGGTTCACCCCGTTACTTTGACCGAGTAGCCAATTCAGCCTTCCGTCTCGAGCATATTCGCATTGTGTTATGCCATCACAGACACACCACCAGGCTATCAAGGTTGCTTAGTGTTGGCGTTATAGGCCACTCGATCACGAGCTGGACCCGATGAGAATAATCGCTTCTGTGACGGAGAAGGCGCGGGAGATTGGGTCATACAGGTGAAGCAGCACCAATTTTAGCCGGTTTGTTGATTGTAGAATGTGCGCGATGCTCAGCGCTTGTTTCAGTAAGACTCTTAATGTTGCTCTGCAGGTTATGCGAAAGGCACAAAAACCGGTTCGGATTGTGGTTCGTCATCGGACGCTGATGCAAAAAAGATTCCGCATTCCGTCCCGGTATGATCCAGCTATTGCAAACGGGTGTCCTTTACACTGAACTTAACTCGATCAAAGCACTCACACGATAGCAAATCAGGGACTGGACATGCTAAAGCAAGTGGGCATCTTCAATCCGTATTTTAAAACATGCAGGTTGGTAGGGGTGTGTGTGCAAATTGTAACGGGGTACCCTTTGTCTGGGTGCCACGAAACTTCACGTTCACTCGTACGTGCAGAGGAAGTGTATCTACTCATACAACTGGCTGGAGTAAATGTATAAAGAGAACTGTATATAAAATGCTAGCTATCAATACAACTTCATTCTTCATCTAACTATCTTGAACTACGTTGTAGTATGACGATAACCGTATCACACTCATTGTGCGCGTCTAGCAGCGATCGGTAGTAATCTGTGGTTGACATGTCTTTTATCAATGTAACGGGGTGAACCGTTACATAGCAATTTATGAGAAATTGTTAATAGAATATAACTTTAAGAGTTTTGTTCTCAGAATATTGTCATAAGGACAAATGTTCTGCAGCACTTTCGAGTAGTTCCTAATTGCTTGATATAGGCCATTATATCAATCAACGAAGACGCGCCACGACGGACGCACGCAATGAGTGGTGAGCAGATAGTTGATATGCACATTTGTATTTAGACATAGTTAGATGAGGATAAACAGGGGGTTTATTACAGACATTAACTATTATAAATACAGTTCTACTTTTTACTTAAACTAAGTACTCGCTTCTTCTTACCGTCTTCCTCTGCACGTACGAGTGTACGTGAAGCTACGAGGCACGGCCTTATTCTGTCATCAGAATAAGTAGCTTGTACTGTCACCAGTACAAGCTTCAGGGTGCCTCGTTACACCTGGAAGCACTTCGTAGTCCGTCCAAGGACCACGTTTACATCCAACATGAACATGTTAGATGATGAAGATGACCAAAGCTTTCACGCTACGCGTGACGGCTACTCCCATTTGAGCGATGTCGAATGGGATGCGGTTGAACGGATGGGTTCAACCATGGGCATCCATGCTGTTAGCGTCATGCTAGAGGCTCTCAATAGAGATGCCCAACATGCTACTATCGCCAAGTTCATTCAAAATGAACTTGACGCTGAACGCGAGAAAGTAGCCTTGCTTCACCAACAAGGTTCTCAACAATCAGAGTTGTTGAGAGAACAGGGTGCTCAACAGTTTGAACTGGTGAGACAGCAGCAGCCTGCTGCTGGTGGGTCGATGCACTCGCGTCGACCCGAGACCTTGAAGATTGACATCTCTAAGTATAGGGGAGTTGAAGAGGACTCCCTCTTGAGATGGTTCGTCGAATTAGACGACGCCATAAGGGCGCGTCGCATCGACGACGGGAATATGTAAGTTGCATTTGCCCAGTCAAATCTGGCAGGACGTGCCAAGACTTGGGCACTGGGGCTCAAGTTGCACGACCCATATGCGTTTGGGTCGTTGGAAGTCTTCAAGTCGCGGCTCAGACAAACGTTTGAACCGCCTAGAGCTGAGTTCAGAGCTCGAACCGAACTCTTGAAGCTCAAACAGGGTAAGCGTGATGTGCACGCTTACGTGCAACACATACGACATCTCACGAGTTGTATAAGTTCCAACCCGGTTGATGAACACACGTTGGTTTCGGTGTTCATGCAGGGTCTTGCGGATGGTCCCGTCAAGACTCACCTTTTCCAGCTTGAACTCGACTCACTAGAACAAGCCGTTTCCATTGCGGAACAGGAAGACTTCAGTCTGAGACAGGCTCGCGCCAGCTCGACATCATATCGTCAACCGAGACGATATGACAGCGGAGGTCCAGAGCCAATGGAACTCTGTTATGTAGAGAGCGAGAAGGCTCGCTCTACAGACTACAAGAAGTTGCAGAAATGCAACAGATGTCAGAAGACAGGACACTACGCTTACGAGTGTAGTGCCCTCGTCCAGTGTCTCGCAACACTGGGCGTAGTGACCGTCCATCCATGAGAAAGGGGCAGGGACGCGGGTCCGCTGTTGGTGCAAAGACGCAACAACGGGATGGACCTTCAAAAAACGGACAGGATCAGTAGGTGCGGAGCACCCTACTGGTCCAGCAACGTCAAGAGAATTTGTAGGCCTATTGATGAAGGTTGCTCCCAACACACAACTATTGTGCGTTGCTGCTCTAGGTAATGAGGTCTCACTCATTACCTTGAAACTCGAAGTGACGAATAAGTTGTCCCTTCGAGCTCTAGTCGATTGTGGGGCGTCCAACAATTTTGTGCGACGCCAATCGCTAGAAGATGGTCACTTAAAATTCAGTGAATGTGACACACCTCCTACAAGGATGACGGTACGTCTTGCGACAGGCGCATCCGTAACCGTCATGAAGCGTATAGTGAAGATCCACTATACGCTAGAAGATACCCAATATGACGATGACTTTATCGTATTGGATTTGGATGACAAATTTGATGTCATCCTTGGAATACCGTGGCTCAGAAGGTACGAACCACGGGTAAACTGGCAACATCGGACAGTAACGATGCCTGCCGCTTGTTCATCAGATGGCCATCTGATGAACGTTTTGAGCGTCCACAAGCGTGTGGATGTACTACGAGTGAGTGCGATGGCCTCACTTGTGGTACGGTCGTTAGTACGACTGCACGGAACCTTAGAGTACCAAACGGTTACACTTCGGAGCAAAGTTCCGGCGGCTGTGAGGAAACACAGGCTGTGCCGAAGGTCCACCACTCGAATAAGTCGAGTGGACTGGGACAAAGATGTATCCCTAGCGGGGAACATCTAGAAGAGAAACGATCGATCGCTCAGGTTAAGCGAAACGATAATCCTAGATCGACTGGAGAGTATTTCGTAGAGGATCTCGCTGTGGTTGCGCAACCCCAGCTAGAGGAAGTAAAGGGAATAAGTCCCAATATTACAAATACGGCAGAAATAAGTTCCCCGAAAACCGCGGGAATAAGTCCCCGGGAAGCCGAAGGAATAAGTCCCCAGGAAATGACAGAGACATTGAATGTCATAGTCAATAACGGATCAAGTGTAGGCGCTTATACACTTGATCTGATTGCGCCTCCGAAGTTGACTTCGGAGATCACTCAGTTGCCAACGCTCGAACAAAAAGGTTCTTGCGTGATCTGCGTAGTGGCAAAGTCAAGCAGATCTGCGTACTCGTCGCTGACGACGAGTGCGTAGACGACATAAGATCAGCAACAGTGTTTACTGAGAACGAGAGAGTTCTCAGTAGTTCATCGATGGACGAGAGCGACCTCGATGAAAAGACACGAATTGAGCGATATGACTTTCAATCGTGGGAATCCTCAAGACGAATCCTCTCTATGAAGATTTGGTTGAATTCAAGGATGTATTCCCTGAAACTGTTCCGTGCGAGTTACCGAAGGATAAAGGTATTCGACACGAGGTCGAGCTTAAACCAGGCTCGAAGTACTGTGTCATGAAGCAGTGGCCACTGCCTCGTGAACAAGTACTTGCGATCGACAAGTTCTTTGCCGATCGTTTAGCTGCGGGCCATGTGAGGGAATCAACTTCCCCACATAGCTCTCCGACCTTCTGTGTGCGAAAAGCAACAGGAGGGTGGCGGATAGTGCACGCGTTCAACAAATTGAACGCTGCAACGTTACCGGATCAGACGCCGATACCGAGGAAGGACGTAATCATTGATGGTATGTCAAAGAGTACCATCTTTTCGACCATGGATTTGATGGATGGCTTCTATCAAATCCTTATGCGAGAACGGGATATACCCTATACCGCAGTTAGCACGCCCCCAGCGGCATGCTCTGGGAATGGCTAGTAATGCCACAAGGGCTTAGTAATGCCCCTGCCACATTCAGCATATGTGTATCACATTTGTTGAGACCAGTACGAGAATTCGCGCCGAGTTATTTCGATGACATATTCATCCATAGTCGGGCTATGGATGGAAAGTCGGACGTTGAGGTTCACAGATACCACGTCCGACAGGTTCTTACAATCGTGCGAAAGCATCAATTGTATGCCAACCTCAAGAAGTGTATATTTGCAGCAAGCAAAATGCCACTTCTTAAGTGCATCGTTGGTAAGAACGGTGTACGTCCTGATCCCGAAAAGATCAAGGCGATCACCGACTGGCCTGTGCCAGTTGATGTCAAAGGTCTTCGAAAATTCCTTGGGCTAGCGGCGTATATGCATAAGTATTCACGCAATTACGCCGAGATGACTGTGCACCTCTCTCGTTTGTTGAAAAAGAACGAGAGGTGGGTATGGAACGCTGAATGTCAGCGCTCCTTTGATGGTATCAAGCAGAGCTTGATACAATCCCCAGTCCTAGCAATAGCCGATCAAGACAGGCCATTTCATGTGGTCTGTGATGCCAGCGATTTCGCAATCGGCTGTGCATTAATGCAGTACGACCTAGAAGGCGTTGAACGCGTCGTCTGCTATCAGTCGCGTCAGCTGCAACCAGCTGAGCGGAACTATCCAGTGCATGACAAGGAACGCCTTGCCATGAAGTATGCACTTGCGAAGTTCAGAGTCTATCTATTAGGAGATAGATCCTGCATTGTTTACACTGACCATGCGTCATTACGCACGGCAGTGAACAGCCCGCACCTTTCACAACGAATGGCGCGGTGGTTGTCATTCTTTGCAGAATACAACTTTACGGTCGAGTACAAACCAGGACGACTTAATGTCGTCGCTGATGCACTCTCACGTCGTCCCGACTTTGAACCAGTCGTGAAACCCAACAGTGAGACAGTCACTGTTGCGGTTATGACGTCCTCAGTACCATCTACAACGTTGCATGATGATGTGAGGCGGGCATACGCCCAAGATGGTGAGATTGTGAAGTTGTTGACACATCTCTCACAGCCATCTCGAGAATCGTTGAAACGATTATCGTCTGCGTATCGATCTGCATCAGATCGATACACTACTCGTAACGGTTTACTGTATTATACAGCCGTTTCTGGTGACACACCACGTGTTGTCATTCCAGATGATACTGATCTGCGTTTGCGGATCATGTTCGAGTATCACGCTGCTCCTATAGGAGGACATCGTGGCCGAGAGAAAACATATCTCACGGTGAGTCGAGACTTTTACTGGCCCCGCCAGTATCAGTTTGTGCGAAAGTATGTTCGCGCATGCGAAGTCTGTCAACGAGTGAAGTCAAGTCCTTCACTGCGTGCACCTTTACAGCCTCTACCGGTTCCGGCTGAGTGCTGAGAATCCATCTCAATGGATTTCGTCTTCGGGTTACCCAAAGACGCACGCGGGAATACGGGTATTCTCGTATTTGTTGACAGATTCAGCAAAATGGTACACCTTGTGGCTGTACCAGAGACAATCACGGCAAGTGGCTGTGCTTGTGTCTTTATCGACACAATCTTCCGACTTCATGGGTTGCCCCGTGAACTCGTATCAGACAGAGATTTACGCTTCACTGCTGATTTCTGGCGCTCCGTGTTCAAATCACTCGGAACGCGCTTGAAGATGTCGACATCTGATCATCCAGAAACAGATGGTCGGACGGAGCGAGCCAATCGTGTCCTCGAAGAGATACTTCGAGGATACGTACACTCCTTTAAGAGTTGGAGTGAGTTTTTGCCTATGGTAGAGTTTGTCATTAACAACTCGGTGCATGCGTCCACGACACATACACCGTTTTATGTGAATGGCTTGCGCCATCCGCGTGTACCCACCTTACTCGAGTGCAACTCTGGTTTCAGGGGGGAAAGAGTCGCGCGAGCAAAAACCGATTTGGTTCACGCTCATCACGCTCTGACGAAGAGGTCATTGCGTTTGATGCCGATATCGATAACATCGATATCGAAGAAGATGATGCCAGTGAGAGTGTGGAAGCCCTCACTGAAGAAAAGGCTGATGTTGCTGCAGTGCGCTCACAGCGCACTGAAGCTAACGAGTCATCAGATGAGTTCATACTGGCTCGTGAAACGGTAGTCCGTTTTGTGCAAGACTCCATCGCCGAAGCGGTGGATAAGCAAAAGCAAAACGCTGACAAGAATGGAAGGGCAAACACTCTTCTTGTTTAATAAAGGTGACTTAGTCCTACTGTCTACGCTTAATCTACCAAAGCATGTAGTGACTAACTTGGGTAGCAGTAAACTACTACCCAAGTACATTGGCCCATTTCATGTATTGCACCGCCTAGGCAATGCATACACGATCGAGTTGCCACGTAAGATGCGAACGCATCCCAAGTTTTACGTTGGTCGGCTTAAGCCGTACCATCAGTACGCTGCTTCTTCCGATGAAGAGCGCCCTTGCGCTCAAGTATCTCGCAGAGAGCTTTGTGCTCCCGATGGTGGGCATCGACAAGGGTCTGAAGAGCAGCTATCTCATCTCGAGACCGATCAATAATCCCACGAGCTACCCTTAGCTCGTCACGAAGAGATGTCAGAGATCTCTCGTTCTCAAGCTGAGCAAAGGCAGACTCAGCTCGATGCTTCGAGGCAGTGTCCGCCATTTGGAGACGCCTGTCCCGCTCATGTTCGAGATCGTCGCGTAACCCTTGCGTTACGCGATCAAAGAAGCTCTCGGGAACACACCGATCCCCCCGATTGTGTGGAGAGCGTCTTCCCTCCTCCTCCACCTCCATTGGAGGACTCTCGCGGTGGCCAGCGCTATCTGGATGAGCAGCTGTTGAACCACCGCGATATAAACGGACGTCGGACGAGCTACCACGTGCGGTGGCGCGGCTATCCTCCGTCCTGGGATTCTTGGGAGCCCCGCTCCCAACTGATGATCGACGTACTGGGTCTGGTTGAGCAGTACGACGCGGCACATCCTGTGCCGCAGAAGGACCGCCGGAGAAAGTCTTCCCGGCACGGTCGTAAAGGGATTTCAAGTTGTCAATCCCTTCGTACATCTCAATAGAGATACGTACGCGCCACCACGGGCTATTAGGGAGGTAAGCCTCCTTAGGTGCTCGTGCAGAGTTGTTCACACAACATGGGCACGGGTCTCCCCAGGAAAGACAGGGTAATCCCTTCTCCCTTGACAGACGATGCAGCTTGTAGCGTGCACCTGTCGGGGTTCGCTTTTCAAACTTATCACGAGCTTTGATAAGTTTGTCGTTCCAAGCGTCACGACCTAAATCCTCAAGGTTATGGACGTATGCGTTCCACGCTTGAAGCAGTGAGGGACCATCACGTTTGTGATTCCCACTGTACCATCGATGTCTAAGAAAAGCATCGATGAAGAATTCGTTTTCAGCGCGATAGTTTTTCGCGCTGGGGTCAAGGTGATGGATCCTTGATAAATCGAACAATCGTGTTCGACAGCGATTACTCGTCGTCGCCGACAAGTGATCCATGACAGATTTTGGAGGCATCCATGCCTTCTTCTCAGGAGCGAGACGCAAGACACAGCGGTCCCGCTCTTCTTGCGACGTACCGACAGAAGTACTGGCACCTCGTTGCGAAGTGGTGTCAATAAGAGAACCGACGCCACTGTGAGCGCCCGAGTCTTGCGACCTTTAGCTCCTTTGCTTCGGCGCTGGTTCACCTGATTCGTCAGATGAACCAAAGATGCTACGACGCGTTGCATCATCAATGCCACGCTTGGCAGGCGGATTGGTTTCGATCGCCGTCGATACGGATCCATCTTCCGTATCGGGAGAGTATGATACGCCGAGCCCCAACTCTGTGAAGACGTGAGTGTATTCATGACGAGCGTCTGCATCACCAGGTGACACAGACTGAGACGCTTTGGCAACCTATGACACATCGGTTGCAGCGGTTTCTGCTTCGGCGTCTGCACAGAGACAGGCAGATGCGCTCTCAGCTGCCTTGTTCGCGCATCGCATGGGCTTGTTTACCATGCGATGAAATTAATGGACTGTGGACTCGAACCAACAAGTGCAAACCCTGTCCCAAATGATTTGGGACGAGTATCCATTTAGTCAATCAGTCACTAAAGTGACCGATGGTTAAGGGGGGGGGTGATGTAACGGGGTGAACCATTACATAACAATTTATTAGAAATTGTTAATAGAATATAACTATAAGAATCATTCTCAAAATATTGTCATAAGAACAAATATTCTGCAGCACTTACGAGTAGTTCCTAATTGCTTGATATAGGCCATTATATCAACCAACGAAGACGCGCCACGACAGACGCACGCAATGAGTGGTGAGAAGATAGTTGATATGCACATTTGCATTTAGACATAGTTAGATGAGGATAAACAGTGGTTTATCAACAGACATTAACTATTATAAATACAGTTCTACTTCTCTTTAACCAAGTACTCGCTTCTTCATACCGTCTTCCTCTGCATGTACCAGTGTACGTGAAGTTACGAGGCACGGCCTTATTCTGTCATCAGAATAAGTAGCTTGTACTGTCATCAGTACAAGCTTCAGGGTGCCTCCTTACAATTAACCAATCTTTAAGAAGCACATGAATATTATCCTACAAGGGATGATATTCCTTTAATATTGACCATCTCGGATAATATTGGTAGAATATTGTCATGCTAGACAATATTCCTATTGACACCGTTTGGTGTCAATTTTATGTAGCGGGCTACCCCGTTACATCGCCCCCCCCTTAACCATCAATCACCCGTTGATTGAAAATAGAATTGATCGGTAACACGGTGATCAATGTTAGGTCACTCCGGGAAAGGGAAGCACTTGTTGGTCAAATTCCAACTCATTTGCAAATTCATCACACGGTATCAAAGTCTCTGCGGTGCGTTGCTCAAGCTATTAGGGAGGCAGCTGCACGCATGCGTGCCGCCCAAGAAATTACTTCTCAAGCCTCAGCAGCAAGTGATTATTCGCCTGCTGTTGCAAGGGAGCAACACGCAGTGCCTGTTGCTACTTTGACACGTGGTGAGTCACCACGTGCTACAGATGCATCCGCTGCGTCTGCAGCAGATGCTGCGACTCACAATTTGGATGAGCCTGAAACCGAGCTCATCTATTCCGGCGAGTCTAATGCATCGTTCGAGTCGAAGGCGGCGCCTCCTGCCTTCGGATGACCCGGAGCGGACATTGCCAGAGCCAGTCAACGTGGCGGCATCATGCTCAAGATCTTTGGATCGAGCGATTCTTCTGACAAATCTGCGCCTCACGCAAGTCCATCTGACACCAGGACGCGTGGTGATGGTTGTGACACACCTATGCGTCACCACAAGAGAAGCAGCTCGAGAGATCGAGCTGATACTGGTGTGAGTGCTCATGCTGACACCACACAATCAGTCAGGGACCGCAATGTCCGGCGCCATGCTCCACAAGTAGAGCATTTTATTCCACCATCCAAGGCGTTAGATTGAGTGAACGGTATGACCAATGAACGGGATCGAATCTTGCTGTCTGACTGCAGGAGAAACTGTCATTTTAATTCCAGCACGGAAACTATCCATGCTGGGGAAGAATTCTTCACCGATGTGTTTTTCAAACAAATTCTTGACCGTTGTGTTGTTCAAACATCGGCGGTACAACGACAACGTGGCCAACCGTGGCCGAGACTTTAAGGACTTGGTGCAAGGATGGAATGCCCTCAACCACAACATCGAGTGCATAGGCCGTGAGGCTTGGCTCGCCAAACTTGATGCAGTTTGCATCCGGTTTGAGAAACGCAACCCAGTCGGTGTACGGTACAAGTTGCACCGGCTGTCAAGAGAGGCAGGATTACCCTATCTCTCGTGGGGTGATTTGTGTCCAGGTTGCCTGGACAACTCGAACCGTGCCCCTAGGGAGGCCTGCCTCCCTAATGATCCCTACTGGAGGGCACGCATCTCTTCTGAGATGACCGAAGGGATTGATACTTTGCAATCCCTGTACTCGCGTTCGGGGAGGTCGTTTTCTGACGGCCCTTCTTCAAACGCAGCAGGTGGGTCTCGTCGTACTGCTCGACGAAACCAAGGACATCAACAATCAGCTGGGCACGAGTCTCCCAGCTGTCCTAGGCCGATGCAAAAGCCATTCACGTCGCGGTGGTTCAAAATACGCTTCACTAGGAAGCATTGACCACCGCTTGAGTCTGCCAAAGGATGTGGTGGTGGCGGGAACACCTGATCCGGCTCGAGGGTCGGATCAACTTGATGTTCAAGAGCTGAACCGTCTAACGGAACAGTTGCAAGATGACCTGGCTCATGAACGGTCTCGGCGCTATGAGCTCCATGACCTTGTAAAGGATAGTTACATTTCCTTAGCGCACGATCGCTCGAGCGATTGTGCCACGCTTGCTTTCGCACAACTTAAGAACGAACGTTCGACTCTTTCTCTTCGTGACGAGATGGCTGCAGCTCGTCAAGGCATCGCTCAACTTCGTGAGCAGGTCGCTTCGCTAGTCGACCAGACTGGCTCGTTGAAACGGGACCACTCGAAGGTGGTCTCAGCCCTCGACCGCGGAGGTGTTCTTCGCATCTCGAAACGGAATCGTACTGTTATTACGGGCGGAGAAGCTCAACGTAAAACGTAGGATGCGTACGCATCTTACGGGGGGTGTTCAATCGTGTATGCGTTGCTCATTCGGCGCAACACACGAAATGGACCAATATACTTGTGTAGTAATTTACTGCCCAAGTTTGACAATGCGTGTTTCGGTAGCTTTACTGTAGACAGTAAAACTAAGTCTCCTTCGTCAAATGAAAGAGCATTTGCTCTTCCATGTTTGTCGGCGTTTCATTACTGCTTGTCTATTGCATCTGCAATAGAGTCTTGAACGAAGCGGACAACCGCTTCGCGAGTCAACTGAAGTTCCTCTGCTGATTCATCCATGTCAACGGCAGTGCGCTTCGTGTGCACTGCTGAAAGAACGTTGACTTCATCAGTGTGGGCGTCATCGTCCTCACTTTGGCAGTCATTGGCGATGCTGAATATTCCAGCATCGTCGTCATCATCATCATCGATATCGATCGCATCGTTATCGGTCATCCATCACGTCGACACCATTGTCTACGGGTGATGAGCAAGAATTAGATCGGGTTTTGTTCGAGCGAGTCCACCCCCCAAACTAGAGTCACACTCTAAGAAGGCGGGTAAACGTGGATGGCGTAGGCTATTCACGAAGAATGGGGTATGCTTTGAGACGCATGCACCTAATTGTGTATGGCGAATTTCGCATCGGCAAGAACTCTCCAACTCGTAAACGAGTGGACATACCCTCGAAGTATCTCTTCGAGGACGCGGTTGACGAGTTCCATCCGACCATCTGTTTCTGGATGGTCAGAAGTTGGCATCTTCAACCGAGTTCCAAGGGAACGGAACACGGATTGCCAATATTCCGCTGTGAAGCGGGGGTCCCTGTCAGACACGAGTTCACGGGATAACCCGTGAAGGCGGAAGATTGTATTAACACAGACACGAGCACAGCCCTGGACTGTGATCGACTCCCGGTACAGCAACAAGATGTACCATCTTGCTGAATCGATCAACAAACACAAGAATACCAGTATTCTTGTGAGCGTCTTTGGGAAACCAAAAGACGAAGTCCATCAATACGGACTGCCAACACTCTGCCGGGATCGGTAGAGGCTGAAAGGGTGCACGGGATGAAGGACTAGGCTTCACCCGCAGGCAAAACTTTGCAAGCGCGAATGTATTTGCGCACAAAATTGCATTGGCGGGGCCAGTAGAAGTCACGACTTACCGTGAGGCAAGTCTTTTCTCTACCGTGATGCCCACTTGTTGGGGCATCGTGACACCCATACATGATGCCCAATCGCAAATCATTATGAGCCGGAACGACGACACGAGGTGTGTCACCGTTGACTGCTGTATAGTACATCAGTCCATCACGAACCGAATACCGTTCGGTTGAAGAGCGGTATTGAGACGACAAACTTTTCAAAGTATGACTGCATGGATTGGACACGTAATACATCAATCGCAGAAGGGACTCATCTTCTGTGTATGCTTTTCGCACGTCGTCGAGCAGATTCGACGACGGAACACTCACTGTTAGTGTTGCTACAGTGGGATCACCCCTACTGTGGTGTTGAGCAGTCGGTTCGAAATCGGGCTGACGCGAAAGAGCATCAGCGACGACATTAAGTCGTCCGGGTTTATACATGACGGAGAAGTTGTACTCCGCGAAGAAAGAAAGCCACCTCGCCATTCGTTGCAAGAGGTGTGGACTGTTTACGGCCGTGCGTAACGACGCATGGTCGGTGTAAACGATGAAGGGCCTTTCTCCTAAGAGATATACCAGAAACTTGGCCAGTGCACATTTCATGGCAAGGAGCTCCTTGTCATGCACGGGGGTAATTACCCTCAGCTGCTTGCAGCTGACGCGATTGATAACAGACGACGCGCTCAACGCCGTCTGAGTCGTACTGCATTAACGCGCAGCCGATTGCAAAATCGCTGGCGTCACAGACCACATGGTATGGTCTGTCCTGTCTGCAATCGCCAACACAGGCGATTGTATCAAACTTTTCTTGATAACTTCAAAGGAGTGCTGACACTCAGCACTTAATGACCACCTCTCGTTTTTCTTTAGCAGACGAGAGAGAGGTACGGTCATCTCGGCGTAGTTGCGCGAGTACTTGTGCAAGTACGCCGCGAAGTCAAGAAACTTTCGAAGTCCCTTGACGTCAACTGGCACAGGCCAGTCGCTAATCACCTCGATCTTTTCCGGATCAGGGCGTACGCCGTTTTTACCCACGATGCAGCCAAGAAGTAGCATTTCGTTCGCTGCGAATATACACTTCTTGAGGTTCGCGAACAACTTACGCTCTCGCTTAAGTGTAAGGACCTTCTGGAAGTGGAAATTGTGAATCTCCACGTCCGTCTTTCCATCCATAGCCCGGCTATGGACGAATACATCGTCAAAGTAACTCGGTGCGAAGTCACGCACCAGTCGAAACAGATTCGTATCACATCTGTTGACCGTTGCAGGGGCGTTACTTAGCCCCTGTGGTATCACTAGCCACCCCCAGAGCATAACACTCCGGGTACTCACTGCTGTGTACGGGATGTCCCGTCCACGCATGCGGATCTGATAGAATCTATCCGTCAGATACATGGACTGAAAAGATGGTACTTTTTGCCATACCATTAATGATGACGTCCTTCCTCGGTATCGGCGTCCGAGCCGGTACCGTTGCAACGTCCACTTTTGTTTAACGCGTGCACTATCCGCCATCCTCCTGTGGCCTTTCGCACACAGAAGGTCGGAGAGCTGTGTGGGGATGCTGTTTCCCTCACATGACCAGCCGCTAAGCAATCGGCACAGAATTTTTTCGATCGCTGTGGCCTGTTCACGAGGCAGTGGCCACTGCTTCATGACACAGTACTTCGAACCGGGTTTCAGTTCGATTTATCGTCGAGTGCCTTTGTCCTGGGGCAGCTCGCATGGCACGGATTCAGGTAAAACATTCCTGAAATCGACCAAATCCTTATAGAAGGATTTGTCTTCAAAGTCTCCCAAGATTGAGACATTTATCGCTCAATCCGGGTGCTCTCATCGAGGACACTATCGTCCATCGATGAGCTACTGAGAACCCGTTCGTTCTCAGCAAACACTTGTGCCGACCGAATATCGGCGACGTACTCGTCCTATGTGACGAGTACGCAGATCTGCTTGACCTTGTCACTATGCAGATCTCGCAAGAATCTTTTGAGTTCTAGCGTTGGCAACTTGATTACCTCCGAAGATGAGTTCGGAGGTGTAACCAGATCAAGTGTATATGCTTCTACACTTGATCCGTCATTCACCAAGACATTCACTGTCTCGGTGATTTCCTGGGAAAACACATCCGCAGGTGGTAAGGGATCCACACCCTCAACATTACTGTCTCGGGAGTTATTACTCTCAGGAACGCTGGTCTTCCGTTACGAGTACTACCACAGTCACGTCCTCTTCGATTGACTATCTTTCAGTCGAACGGGTTTGCTCTACGATCGACTCTCTGATAGTCGATCTCGCTTCGACGTGTTGTTCATCCTGAATAACACTAATCTCTCTTCTCGGATGCACCCTTCCTGGTATGCATCCGTGTTCCAGTCCACTCGATCTCTTCAAGTGGTGAGCCTTCGGCAAAGCCTGTGTCTCTACACAGGTGCCGGAAGCTGGTTCCACAGTGCAGTGGCCTTCTACACTGTGATCGTGTGCATTCATGATAACGACCGTACCACAAGTGAGGCCATCGCACTCACTCGTAGTACACCCACACGCTTGTGGAAGCTCCAAGACGTTCACCAGATGGCCATCTAATGAACAAACGGCAGGCATCTTCACGAATCGATGCTGCCAGCTGATCTATGGCTGTTACTTTCTAAGTCATGTCAGACCGAGGATGACATCAAATTTCATTTAGATCCAGTACGATGAAGCCATCATTGTACTGCCTTCCTTCTAGTGTGTAGTAGATTCTCCCTACACGTTTGTTCTCTGTTACGGATGCTCCTGTAGCAAGTCCCACCGTCATCCTCGTTGGAGGGAACTCTGGCTCAACATAGTTGAGCCTACTATCCTCTAGCGACTGGCGTCGAAAAATCTGTTCAACGCCCCAAAGTCAACTAGGGCGCGAAGTGATATTCCACTTGTCACTTCGATCTTCAAAGGGATGAGGTACACCTCATCACTAGGGGCAGTAACACACAGCGACTGTGGGTTGGGATCAATCTTCGTCAAGATTCCTGCAAATTCTCTTGACGTTGCTGGATCAGCAGGGAGAACCACCCCTACTGACCCTGAGCGTTTCTTGACGGTCCGACTTGCTGTTGCGGCTTAGCGACATGGTCGGACCCGCGCCTTGGACCTTTCCTCAGCCAACGGTGGTCATCACGTTCTCTGGACGTGATGCGGTGCTTGTGACACTACACTCATGAGAGTTGTGTCCAGTCTTCTGACAGCGATGTCATCTTGCCGCTCGATTGTGACTCAGAGAGCGAGGGTTCTCGCTCCCGATGTAATAGAGGTCCATGGGCTCGAGACCTCCTGTTTCCTGTCGCTCGTCGGACGATAGTTTGACGAGTTAGCCTGAAAATGTCTCAGGCTGAAGTCTTCTTGTTCCGCATACACTATCGCATTTTCCAGCGTATGGAAGTCCTCTTGGAACATGTAGGTCTTCACCGAACCATCTACAAGACCGTAGATGAACACGTTGATGAGCGTGTGCTCATTAACAGGATTCTCCGTGACGCTACTCGCAAGGTTGCGCATGTGTTGTGCGTAAGCGTGCACGTCACGCTTACCTTGCTTGAACCTTAAGAGTGCAGAGCGTGCTCTAAACTCGGCTCTCGGCGGCTCAACGTCTCTTTGAGCCGAAACTTCAAGATATCCAACGACTCAAACACTTTAGGTCGTGAAGCTTGAGCCCTAAGGCTCAAGTCTTTGCTCTTCCTGTCAAATTTGACAGGGCGAAGGTGACTTGCATCTCGTCACCCCCGATGTGACGGGCTCTGATGGCGTCGTCTAACTCGACAAATACCAATCTCAAAGAGATAATCTGCATTGGTTCCCTCGTACCTTGAGATATCGATCTTCAAGGTTTCGGGTCGACGCATATGCGTCGTCCCGCCCATCGACTGATGAGAGCCTTGCTGCTGTAGCAAGGCTATCTTCTGTCGTTCGACGGCAAGTTCCCCTTGTAGTAACTTGTTGATAGTAGCATGTTGCTGTTATCTGCTTCGAGACTCCAACGTGCCACTGATGGCGGGTTCGCCCATGAGCACGCTCATGCAGTCAACTACCTCCCATTGTTGTCACTCATATGTGAGTAGCCTTCACGTGTGACGTGAAAGCTGTCGTCTTCAACGTCCAACATTTTCATGTTGGACGGACTACGAATTGCTACCAGGTGTAACAAGGCACCCTTTGTTTGGGGTGACGCGAACTTCACGTACACTAGTCCGTGCAGAGGAAGCTAATCTACGTGAACGACTCGGTCAAGTAAAGGTCAAAACAGAACTGTATTTAATATAGCTAGGCTATCAGTACAGCTTTAATCTTTATCTAACTATATTAAAGTACGCCGTCGTTTGACGACAACCTGCTCACCACTCATTGCGCGCGTCTAGCAGCGATTGGTGGCAATCGATGGTTGATACGTCTTTTATCAATCAATCTTTGAGCAGCGCATGAATATTATCCTACAAGGGATGATATTCCTTTAATATTGACCATCTCGGATAATATTGGTAGAATATTGTCATGCTAGACAATATTCCTATTGACACCGTTTGGTGTCAATGTCATGTAACGGGCTACCCCGTTACATCACCCCCCCTTAACCATCAATCACCCGTTGATTGAAAATAGAATTGATCGGTAACACGGTGATCAATGTTAGGTCACTCCGGGAAAGGGAAGCACTTGTTGGTCGAATTCCAACTCATTTGCAAATTCATCACACGGTATCAAAGTCTCTGCGGTGCGTTGCTCAAGCTATTAGGGAGGCAGCTGCGCATGCGTGCAGCCCAAGAAATTACTTCTCAAGCCTCAGCAGCAAGTGATCATTCGCCTGCTGTTGCAAGTGAGCAACATGCAGTGCCTGTTGCTACTTTTACACGTGGTGAGTCACCACGTGCTACAGATGCATCCGCTGCGTCTGCAGCAGATGCTGCGACTCACAATTTGGATGAGCCTAAAACAGAGCTCATCTATTCTGGCGAGTCGGACGCATCGTTCGAGTCGAGGGCGGCGCCTTCTGCCTCCGGATGACCCGGAGCGGACACTGCCAGAGCCAGTCAACGTGGCGGCATCATGCTCGAGATCTTTGGATCGAGCGATTCTTCTGACAAATCTGCGCCTCACGCAAGTCCATCTGACACCAGGACGCGTGGTGATGGTAGTGACACACCTATACGTCACCAAAATAGAAGCAGCTCGAGAGATTGAGCTGATACTGGTGTGAGTGCTCATGCTGACACCACACAATCAGTCAGGGACCGCAATGTCCCGCGCCATGCTCCACAAGTAGAGCATTTTATTCCACCATCCAAGGCGTTAGATTGAGTGACCGGTATGACCAATGAACGGGATCGAATCTCGCTGTCTGACTGCAGGAGAAACTGTCCTTTTAATTCCAGCACGGAAACTATCCATGCTGGGGAAGAATTCTTCACCGATGTGTTTTTCAAACAAATTCTTGACCGTTGTGTTGTTCAAACATCGGCGGTACAACGACAACGTGGCCAACCGTGGCCGAGACTTTAAGGACTTGGTGCAAGGATGGAATGCCCTCAACCACAACATCGAGTGCATAGGCCGTGAGGCTTGGCTCGCCAAACTTGATGCAGTTTGCATCCGGTTTGAGAAACGCAACCCAGTCGGTGTACGGTACAAGTTGCACCGGCTGTCAAGAGAGGCAGGATTACCCTATCTCTCGTGGGGTGATTTGTGTCCAGGTTGCCTGGACAACTCGAACCGTGCCCCTAGGGAGGCCTGCCTCCCTAATGATCCCTACTGGAGGGCACGCATCTCTTCTGAGATGACCGAAGGGATTGATACTTTGCAATCCCTGTACTCGCGTTCGGGGAGGTCGTTTTCTGACGGCCCTTCTTCAAACGCAGCAGGTGGGTCTCGTCGTACTGCTCGACGAAACCAAGGACATCAACAATCAGCTGGGCACGAGTCTCCCAGCTGTCCTAGGCCGATGCAAAAGCCATTCACGTCGCGGTGGTTAAAAATACGCTTCACTAGGAAGCATTGGCCACCGCTTGAGTCTACCAAAGGATGTGGTGGTGGCGGGAACACCTGATCCGGCTCGAGGGTCGGATCAACTTGATGTTCAAGAGCTGAACCGTCTAACGGAACAGTTGCAAGATGACCTGGCTCATGAACGGTCTCGGCGCTATGAGCTCCATGACCTTGTAAAGGATAGTTACATTTCCTTAGCGCACGATCGCTCGAGCGATTGTGCCACGCTTGCTTTCGCACAACTTAAGAACGAACGTTCGACTCTTTCTCTTCGTGACGAGATGGCTGCAGCTCGTCAAGGCATCGCTCAACTTCGTGAGCAGGTCGCTTCGCTAGTCGACCAGACTGGCTCGTTGAAACGGGACCACTCGAAGGTGGTCTCAGCCCTCGACCGCGGAGGTGTTCTTCGCATCTCGAAACGGAATCGTACTGTTATTACGGGCGGAGAAGCTCAACGTAAAACGTAGGATGCGTACGCATCTTACGGGGGTGTTCAATCGTGTATGCGTTGCTCATTCGGCGCAACACACGAAATGGACCAATATACTTGTGTAGTAATTTACTGCCCAAGTTTGACAATGCGTGTTTCGGTAGCTTTACTGTAGACAGTAAAACTAAGTCTCCTTCGTCAAATGAAAGAGCATTTGCTCTTCCATGTTTGTCGGCGTTTCATTACTGCTTGTCTATTGCATCTGCAATAGAGTCTTGAACGAAGCGGACAACCGCTTCGCGAGTCAACTGAAGTTCCTCTGCTGATTCATCCATGTCAACGGCAGTGCGCTTCGTGTGCACTGCTGAAAGAACGTTGACTTCATCAGTGTGGGCGTCATCGTCCTCACTTTGGCAGTCATTGGCGATGCTGAATATTCCAGCATCGTCGTCATCATCATCATCGATATCGATCGCATCGTTATCGGTCATCCATCACGTCGACACCATTGTCGACGGGTGATGAGCAAGAATTAGATCGGGTTTTGTTCGAGCGAGTCCACCCCCCAAACTAGAGTCACACTCTAAGAAGGCGGGTAAACGTGGATGGCGTAGGCTATTCACGAAGAATGGGGTATGCTTTGAGACGCATGCACCTAATTGTGTATGGCGAATTTCGCATCGGCAAGAACTCTCCAACTCGTAAACGAGTGGACATACCCTCGAAGTATCTCTTCGAGGACGCGGTTGACGAGTTCCATCCGACCATCTGTTTCTGGATGGTCAGAAGTTGGCATCTTCAACCGAGTTCCAAGGGAACGGAACACGGATTGCCAATATTCCGCTGTGAAGCGGGGGTCCCTGTCAGACACGAGTTCACGGGATAACCCGTGAAGGCGGAAGATTGTATTAACACAGACACGAGCACAGCCCTGGACTGTGATCGACTCCAGTACAGCAACAAGATGTACCATCTTGCTGAATCGATCAACAAACACAAGAATACCAGTATTCTTGTGAGCGTCTTTGGGAAACCAAAAGACGAAGTCCATCAATACGGACTGCCAACACTCTGCCGGGATCGGTAGAGGCTGAAAGGGTGCACGGGATGAAGGACTAGGCTTCACCCGCAGGCAAACTTTGCAAGCGCGAATGTATTTGCGCACAAAATTGCATTGGCGGGGCCAGTAGAAGTCACGACTTACCGTGAGGCAAGTCTTTTCTCTACCGTGATGCCCACTTGTTGGGGCATCGTGACACCCATACATGATGCCCAATCGCAAATCATTATGAGCCGGAACGACGACACGAGGTGTGTCACCGTTGACTGCTGTATAGTACATCAGTCCATCACGAACCGAATACCGTTCGGTTGAAGAGCGGTATTGAGACGACAAACTTTTCAAAGTATGACTGCATGGATTGGACACGTAATACATCAATCGCAGAAGGGACTCATCTTCTGTGTATGCTTTTCGCACGTCGTCGAGCAGATTCGACGACGGAACACTCACTGTTAGTGTTGCTACAGTGGGATCACCCCTACTGTGGTGTTGAGCAGTCGGTTCGAAATCGGGCTGACGCGAAAGAGCATCAGCGACGACATTAAGTCGTCCGGGTTTATACATGACGGAGAAGTTGTACTCCGCGAAGAAAGAAAGCCACCTCGCCATTCGTTGCAAGAGGTGTGGACTGTTTACGGCCGTGCGTAACGACGCATGGTCGGTGTAAACGATGAAGGGCCTTTCTCCTAAGAGATATACCAGAAACTTGGCCAGTGCACATTTCATGGCAAGGAGCTCCTTGTCATGCACGGGGTAATTAACCTCAGCTGCTTGCAGCTGACGCGATTGATAACAGACGACGCGCTCAACGCCGTCTGAGTCGTACTGCATTAACGCGCAGCCGATTGCAAAATCGCTGGCGTCACAGACCACATGGTATGGTCTGTCCTGTCTGCAATCGCCAACACAGGCGATTGTATCAAACTTTTCTTGATAACTTCAAAGGAGTGCTGACACTCAGCACTTAATGACCACCTCTCGTTTTTCTTTAGCAGACGAGAGAGAGGTACGGTCATCTCGGCGTAGTTACGCGAGTACTTGTGCAAGTACGCCGCCAAGCCAAGGAACTTTCAAAGTCACTTGACGTCAACTGGCACAGGCCAGTCGCTAATCACCTCGATCTTTTCCGGATCAGGGCGTACGCCGTTTTTACCCACGATGCAGCCAAGAAGTAGCATTTCTTTCGCTGCGAATATACACTTCTTGAGGTTCGCGAACAACTTACGCTCTCGCTTAAGTGTAAGGACCTTCTGGAAGTGGAAATTGTGAATCTCCACGTCCGTCTTTCCATTCATAGCCCGGCTATGGACGAATACATCGTCAAAGTAACTCGGTGCGAAGTCACGCACCAGTCGAAACAGATTCGTATCACATCTGTTGACCGTTGCAGGGGCGTTACTTAGCCCCTGTGGTATCACTAGCCACCCCCAGAGCATACCACTCCGGGTACTCACTGCTGTGTACGGGATGTCCCGTCCACGCATGCGGATCTGATAGAATCTATCCGTCAGATACATGGACTGAAAAGATGGTACTTTTTGCCATACCATTAATGATGACGTCCTTCCTCGGTATCGGCGTCCGAGCCGGTACCGTTGCAACGTCCACTTTGTTTAACGCGTGCACTATCCGCCATCCTCCTGTGGCCTTTCGCACACAGAAGGTCGGAGAGCTGTGTGGGGATGTTGTTTCCCTCACATGACCAGCCGCTAAGCAATCGGCACAGAATTTTTCGATCGCTGTGGCCTGTTCACGAGGCAGTGGCCACTGCTTCATGACACAGTACTTCGAACCGGGTTTCAGTTCGATTTATCGTCGAGTGCCTTTGTCCTGGGGCAGCTCGCATGGCACGGATTCAGGTAAAACATTCCTGAAATCGACCAAATCCTTATAGAAGGATTTGTCTTCAAAGTCTCCCAAGATTGAGACATTTATCGCTCAATCCGGGTGCTCTCATCGAGGACACTATCGTCCATCGATGAGCTACTGAGAACCCGTTCGTTCTCAGCAAACACTTGTGCCGACCGAATATCGGCGACGTACTCGTCCTATGTGACGAGTACGCAGATCTGCTTGACCTTGTCACTATGCAGATCTCGCAAGAATCTTTTAGATTCTAGCGTTGGCAACTTGATTACCTCCGAAGATGAGTTCGGAGGTGTAACCAGATCAAGTGTATATGCTTCTACACTTGATCCGTCATTCACCAAGACATTCACTGTCTCGGTGATTTCCTGGGAAAACACATCCGCAGGTGGTAAGGGATCCACACCCTCAACATTACTGTCTCGGGAGTTATTACTCTCAGGAACGCTGGTCTTCCGTTACGAGTACTACCACAGTCACGTCCTCTTCGATTGACTATCTTTCAGTCGAACGGGTTTGCTCTACGATCGACTCTCTGATAGTCGATCTCGCTTCGACGTGTTGTTCATCCTGAATAACACTAATCTCTCTTCTCGGATGCACCCTTCCTGGTATGCATCCGTGTTCCAGTCCACTCGATCTCTTCAAGTGGTGAGCCTTCGGCAAAGCCTGTGTCTCTACACAGGTGCCGGAAGCTGGTTCCACAGTGCAGTGGCCTTCTACACTGTGATCGTGTGCATTCATGATAACGACCGTACCACAAGTGAGGCCATCGCACTCACTCGTAGTACACCCACACGCTTGTGGAAGCTCCAAGACGTTCACCAGATGGCCATCTAATGAACAAACGGCAGGCATCTTCACGAATCGATGCTGCCAGCTGATCTATGGCTGTTACTTTCTAAGTCATGTCAGACCGAGGATGACATCAAATTTCATTTAGATCCAGTACGATGAAGCCATCATTGTACTGCCTTCCTTCTAGTGTGTAGTAGATTCTCCCTACACGTTTGTTCTCTGTTACGGATGCTCCTGTAGCAAGTCCCACCGTCATCCTCGTTGGAGGGAACTCTGGCTCAACATAGTTGAGCCTACTATCCTCTAGCGACTGGCGTCGAAAAAATCTGTTCAACGCCCCAAAGTCAACTAGGGCGCGAAGTGATATTCCACTTGTCACTTCGATCTTCAAAGTGATGAGGTACACCTCATCACTAGGGGCAGTAACACACAGCGACTGTGGGTTGGGATCAATCTTCGTCAAGATTCCTGCAAATTCTCTTGACGTTGCTGGATCAGCAGGGAGAACCACCCCTACTGACCCTGAGCGTTTCTTGACGGTCCGACTTGCTGTTGCGGCTTAGCGACATGGTCGGACCCTCGCCTTGGACCTTTCCTCAGCCAACGGTGGTCATCACGTTCTCTGGACGTGATGCGGTGCTTGGACACTACACTCATGAGAGTTGTGTCCAGTCTTCTGACAGCGATGTCATCTTGCCGCTCGATTGTGACTCAGAGAGCGAGGGTTCTCGCTCCCGATGTAATAGAGGTCCATGGGCTCGAGACCTCCTGTTTCCTGTCGCTCGTCGGACGATAGTTTGACGAGTTAGCCTGAAACTGTCTCAGGCTGAAGTCTTCTTGTTCCGCATACACTATCGCATTTTCCAGCGTATGGAAGTCCTCTTGGAACATGTAGGTCTTCACCGAACCATCTACAAGACCGTAGATGAACACGTTGATGAGCGTGTGCTCATTAACAGGATTCTCCGTGACGCTACTCGCAAGGTTGCGCATGTGTTGTGCGTAAGCGTGCACGTCACGCTTACCTTGCTTGAACCTTAAGAGTGCAGAGCGTGCTCTAAACTCGGCTCTCGGCGGCTCAACGTCTCTTTGAGCCGAAACTTCAAGATATCCAACGACTCAAACACTTTAGGTCGTGAAGCTTGAGCCCTAAGGCTCAAGTCTTTGCTCTTCCTGTCAAATTTGACAGGGCGAAGGTGACTTGCATCTCGTCACCCCCGATGTGACGGGCTCTGATGGCGTCGTCTAACTCGACAAATACCAATCTCAAAAGATAATCTGCATTGGTTCCCTCGTACCTTGAGATATCGATCTTCAAGGTTTCGGGTCGACGCATATGCGTCGTCCCGCCCATCGACTGATGAGAGCCTTGCTGCTGTAGCAAGGCTATCTTCTGTCGTTCGACGGCAAGTTCCCCTTGTAGTAACTTGTTGATAGTAGCATGTTGCTGTTATCTGCTTCGAGACTCCAACGTGCCACTGATGGCGGGTTCGCCCATGAGCACGCTCATGCAGTCAACTACCTCCCATTGTTGTCACTCATATGTGAGTAGCCTTCACGTGTGACGTGAAAGCTGTCGTCTTCAACGTCCAACATTTTCATGTTGGACGGACTACGAATTGCTACCAGGTGTAACAAGGCACCCTTTGTTTGGGGTGACGCGAACTTCACGTACACTAGTCCGTGCAGAGGAAGCTAATCTACGTGAACGACTCGGTCAAGTAAAGGTCAAAACAGAACTGTATTTAATATAGCTAGGCTATCAGTACAGCTTTAATCTTTATTTAACTATATTAAAGTACGCCGTCGTTTGACGACAACCTGCTCACCACTCATTGCGCGCGTCTAGCAGCGATTGGTGGCAATCGATGGTTGGTATGTCTTTTATCAATCAATCTTTGAGCAGCGCATGAATATATTCCTAAAAGGTCTTGATATTCCTTCAATATTATCCATCTCGGATAATATTGGTAGAATAATTGTATGCTAGACAATATTCCTATTGACACCGTTTGGTGTCAATGTCATTCATCGAGCCAACACGTTACACAATTTGTTTCGTATGCTTTAGCTTGTGCTCTCAAACCGCGATCTTCTTGTTGCAAGGTTGCAATGAGTTGCATCGTGAGTATGAAGGTGAGGTTATACTTAGGTGCGCAAATCAACCCGCTACAATCCGGTCTGATAGTAACGAGCTGCATCAAATCTATATGAGCATATTGTGTAACGGGGTAGCCCGTTACATGACATTGACACCAAACGGTGTCAATAGGAATATTGTCTAGCATACAATTATTCTACCAATATTATCCGAGATGGATAATATTGAAGGAATATCAAGACCTTTTAGGAATATATTCATGCGCTGCTCAAAGATTGATTGATAAAAGACATACCAACCATCGATTGCCACCAATCGCTGCTAGACGCGCAATGAGTGGTGAGCAGGTTGTCGTCAAACGACGGCGTACTTTAATATAGTTAGATAAAGATTAAAGCTGTACTGATAGCCTAGCTATATTAAATACAGTTCTGTTTTGACCTTTACTTGACCGAGTCGTTCACGTAGATTAGCTTCCTCTGCACGGACTAGTGTACGTGAAGTTCGCGTCACCCCAAACAAAGGGTGCCTTGTTACACCTGGTAGCAATTCGTAGTCCGTCCAACATGAAAATGTTGGACGTTGAAGACGACAGCTTTCACGTCACACGTGAAGGCTACTCACATATGAGTGACAACAATGGGAGGTAGTTGACTGCATGAGCGTGCTCATGGGCGAACCCGCCATCAGTGGCACGTTGGAGTCTCGAAGCAGATAACAGCAACATGCTACTATCAACAAGTTACTACAAGGGGAACTTGCCGTCGAACGACAGAAGATAGCCTTGCTACAGCAGCAAGGCTCTCATCAGTCGATGGGCGGGACGACGCATATGCGTCGACCCGAAACCTTGAAGATCGATATCTCAAGGTACGAGGGAACCAATGCAGATTATCTTTTGAGATTGGTATTTGTCGAGTTAGACGACGCCATCAGAGCCCGTCACATCGGGGGTGACGAGATGCAAGTCACCTTCGCCCTGTCAAATTTGACAGGAAGAGCAAAGACTTGAGCCTTAGGGCTCAAGCTTCACGACCTAAAGTGTTTGAGTCGTTGGATATCTTGAAGTTTCGGCTCAAAGAGACGTTGAGCCGCCGAGAGCCGAGTTTAGAGCACGCTCTGCACTCTTAAGGTTCAAGCAAGGTAAGCGTGACGTGCACGCTTACGCACAACACATGCGCAACCTTGCGAGTAGCGTCACGGGAGAATCCTGTTAATGAGCACACGCTCATCAACGTGTTCATCTACGGTCTTGTAGATGGTTCGGTGAAGACCTACATGTTCCAAGAGGACTTCCATACGCTGGAAAATGCGATAGTGTATGCGGAACAAGAAGACTTCAGCCTGAGACAGTTTCAGGCTAACTCGTCAAACTATCGTCCGACGAGCGACAGGAAACAGGAGGTCTCGAGCCCATGGACCTCTATTACATCGGGAGCGAGAACCCTCGCTCTCTGAGTCACAATCGAGCGGCAAGATGACATCGCTGTCAGAAGACTGGACACAACTCTCATGAGTGTAGTGTCCAAGCACCGCATCACGTCCAGAGAACGTGATGACCACCGTTGGCTGAGGAAAGGTCCAAGGCGCGGGTCCGACCATGTCGCTAAGCCGCAACAGCAAGTCGGACCGTCAAGAAACGCTCAGGGTCAGTAGGGGTGGTTCTCCCTGCTGATCCAGCAACGTCAAGAGAATTTGCAGGAATCTTGACGAAGATTGATCCCAACCCACAGTCGCTGTGTGTTACTGCCCCTAGTGATGAGGTGTACCTCATCACTTTGAAGATCGAAGTGACAAGTGGAATATCACTTCGCGCCCTAGTTGACTTTGGGGCGTTGAACAGATTTTTTCGACGCCAGTCGCTAGAGGATAGTAGGCTCAACTATGTTGAGCCAGAGTTCCCTCCAACGAGGATGACGGTGGGACTTGCTACAGGAGCATCCGTAACAGAGAACAAACGTGTAGGGAGAATCTACTACACACTAGAAGGAAGGCAGTACAATGATGGCTTCATCGTACTGGATCTAAATGAAATTTGATGTCATCCTCGGTCTGACATGACTTAGAAAGTAACAGCCATAGATCAGCTGGCAGCATCGATTCGTGAAGATGCCTGCCGTTTGTTCATTAGATGGCCATCTGGTGAACGTCTTGGAGCTTCCACAAGCGTGTGGGTGTACTACGAGTGAGTGCGATGGCCTCACTTGTGGTACGGTCGTTATCATGAATGCACACGATCACAGTGTAGAAGGCCACTGCACTGTGGAACCAGCTTCCGGCACCTGTGTAGAGACACAGGCTTTGCCGAAGGCTCACCACTTGAAGAGATCGAGTGGACTGGAACACGGATGCATACCAGGAAGGGTGCATCCGAGAAGAGAGATTAGTGTTATTCAGGATGAACAACACGTCGAAGCGAGATCGACTATCAGAGAGTCGATCGTAGAGCAAACCCGTTCGACTGAAAGATAGTCAATCGAAGAGGACGTGACTGTGGTAGTACTCGTAACGGAAGACCAGCGTTCCTGAGAGTAATAACTCCCGAGACAGTAATGTTGAGGGTGTGGATCCCTTACCACCTGCGGATGTGTTTTCCCAGGAAATCACCGAGACAGTGAATGTCTTGGTGAATGACGGATCAAGTGTAGAAGCATATACACTTGATCTGGTTACACCTCCGAACTCATCTTCGGAGGTAATCAAGTTGCCAACGCTAGAATCTAAAAGATTCTTGCGAGATCTGCATAGTGACAAGGTCAAGCAGATCTGCGTACTCGTCACATAGGACGAGTACGTCGCCGATATTCGGTCGGCACAAGTGTTTGCTGAGAACGAACGGGTTCTCAGTAGCTCATCGATGGACGATAGTGTCCTCGATGAGAGCACCCGGATTGAGCGATAAATGTCTCAATCTTGGGAGACTTTGAAGACAAATCCTTCTATAAGGATTTGGTCGATTTCAGGAATGTTTTACCTGAATCCGTGCCATGCGAGCTGCCCCCAGGACAAAGGCACTCGACGATAAATCGAACTGAAACCCGGTTCGAAGTACTGTGTCATGAAGCAGTGGCCACTGCCTCGTGAACAGGCCACAGCGATCGAAAAATTCTGTGCCGATTGCTTAGCGGCTGGTCATGTGAGGGAAACAACATCCCCACACAGCTCTCCGACCTTCTGTGTGCGAAAGGCCACAGGAGGATGGCGGATAGTGCACGCGTTAAACAAAGTGGACGTTGCAACGGTACCGGCTCGGACGCCGATACCGAGGAAGGACGTCATCATTAATGGTATGGCAAAAAGTACCATCTTTTCAGTCCATGTATCTGACGGATAGATTCTATCAGATCCGCATGCGTGGACGGGACATCCCGTACACAGCAGTGAGTACCCGGAGTGGTATGCTCTGGGGGTGGCTAGTGATACCACAGGGGCTAAGTAACGCCCCTGCAACGGTCAACAGATGTGATACGAATCTGTTTCGACTGGTGCGTGACTTCGCACCGAGTTACTTTGACGATGTATTCGTCCATAGCCGGGCTATGAATGGAAAGACGGACGTGGAGATTCACAATTTCCACTTCCAGAAGGTCCTTACACTTAAGCGAGAGCGTAAGTTGTTCGCGAACCTCAAGAAGTGTATATTCGCAGCGAAAGAAATGCTACTTCTTGGCTGCATCGTGGGTAAAAACGGCGTACGCCCTGATCCGGAAAAGATCGAGGTGATTAGCGACTGGCCTGTGCCAGTTGACGTCAAGTGACTTTGAAAGTTCCTTGGCTTGGCGGCGTACTTGCACAAGTACTCGCGTAACTACGCCGAGATGACCGTACCTCTCTCTCGTCTGCTAAAGAAAAACGAGAGGTGGTCATTAAGTGCTGAGTGTCAGCACTCCTTTGAAGTTATCAAGAAAAGTTTGATACAATCGCCTGTGTTGGCGATTGCAGACAGGACAGACCATACCATGTGGTCTGTGACGCCAGCGATTTTGCAATCGGCTGCGCGTTAATGCAGTACGACTCAGACGGCGTTGAGCGCGTCGTCTGTTATCAATCGCGTCAGCTGCAAGCAGCTGAGGTTAATTACCCCGTGCATGACAAGGAGCTCCTTGCCATGAAATGTGCACTGGCCAAGTTTCTGGTATATCTCTTAGGAGAAAGGCCCTTCATCGTTTACACCGACCATGCGTCGTTACGCACGGCCGTAAACAGTCCACACCTCTTGCAACGAATGGCGAGGTGGCTTTCTTTCTTCGCGGAGTACAACTTCTCCGTCATGTATAAACCCGGACGACTTAATGTCGTCGCTGATGCTCTTTCGCGTCAGCCCGATTTCGAACCGACTGCTCAACACCACAGTAGGGGTGATCCCACTGTAGCAACACTAACAGTGAGTGTTCCGTCGTCGAATCTGCTCGACGACGTGCGAAAAGCATACACAGAAGATGAGTCCCTTCTGCGATTGATGTATTACGTGTCCAATCCATGCAGTCATACTTTGAAAAGTTTGTCGTCTCAATACCGCTCTTCAACCGAACGGTATTCGGTTCGTGATGGACTGATGTACTATACAGCAGTCAACGGTGACACACCTCGTGTCGTCGTTCCGGCTCATAATGATTTGCGATTGGGCATCATGTATGGGTGTCACGATGCCCCAACAAGTGGGCATCACGGTAGAGAAAAGACTTGCCTCACGGTAAGTCGTGACTTCTACTGGCCCCGCCAATGCAATTTTGTGCGCAAATACATTCGCGCTTGCAAAGTTTGCCTGCGGGTGAAGCCTAGTCCTTCATCCCGTGCACCCTTTCAGCCTCTACCGATCCCGGCAGAGTGTTGGCAGTCCGTATTGATGGACTTCGTCTTTTGGTTTCCCAAAGACGCTCACAAGAATACTGGTATTCTTGTGTTTGTTGATCGATTCAGCAAGATGGTACATCTTGTTGCTGTACCGGAGTCGATCACAGTCCAGGGCTGTGCTCGTGTCTGTGTTAATACAATCTTCCGCCTTCACGGGTTATCCCGTGAACTCGTGTCTGACAGGGACCCCCGCTTCACAGCGGAATATTGGCAATCCGTGTTCCGTTCCCTTGGAACTCGGTTGAAGATGCCAACTTCTGACCATCCAGAAACAGATGGTCGGATGGAACTCGTCAACCGCGTCCTCGAAGAGATACTTCGAGGGTATGTCCACTCGTTTACGAGTTGGAGAGTTCTTGCCGATGCGAAATTCGCCATACACAATTAGGTGCATGCGTCTCAAAGCATACCCCATTCTTCGTGAATAGCCTACGCCATCCACGTTTACCCGCCTTCTTAGAGTGTGACTCTAGTTTGGGGGGTGGACTCGCTCGAACAAAACCCGATCTAATTCTTGCTCATCACCCGTCGACAATGGTGTCGACGTGATGGATGACCGATAACGATGCGATCGATATCGATGATGATGATGACGACGATGCTGGAATATTCAGCATCGCCAATGACTGCCAAAGTGAGGACGATGACGCCCACACTGATGAAGTCAACGTTCTTTCAGCAGTGCACACGAAGCGCACTGCCGTTGACATGGATGAATCAGCAGAGGAACTTCAGTTGACTCGCGAAGCGGTTGTCCGCTTCGTTCAAGACTCTATTGCAGATGCAATAGACAAGCAGTAATGAAACGCCGACAAACATGGAAGAGCAAATGCTCTTTCATTTGACGAAGGAGACTTAGTTTTACTGTCTACAGTAAAGCTACCGAAACACGCATTGTCAAACTTGGGCAGTAAATTACTACACAAGTATATTGGTCCATTTCGTGTGTTGCGCCGAATGAGCAACGCATACACGATTGAACACCCCGTAAGATGCGTACGCATCCTACGTTTTACGTTGAGCTTCTCCGCCCGTAATAACAGTACGATTCCGTTTCGAGATGCGAAGAACACCTCCGCGGTCGAGGGCTGAGACCACCTTCGAGGTGGTCCCGTTTCAACGAGCCAGTCTGGTCGACTAGCGAAGCGACCTGCTCACGAAGTTGAGCGATGCCTTGACGAGCTGCAGCCATCTCGTCACGAAGAGAAAGAGTCGAACGTTCGTTCTTAAGTTGTGCGAAAGCAAGCGTGGCACAATCGCTCGAGCGATCGTGCGCTAAGGAAATGTAACTATCCTTTACAAGGTCATGGAGCTCATAGCGCCGAGACCGTTCATGAGCCAGGTCATCTTGCAACTGTTCCGTTAGACGGTTCAGCTCTTGAACATCAAGTTGATCCGACCCTCGAGCCGGATCAGGTGTTCCCGCCACCACCACATCCTTTGGTAGACTCAAGCGGTGGCCAATGCTTCCTAGTGAAGCGTATTTTTAACCACCGCGACGTGAATGGCTTTTGCATCGGCCTAGGACAGCTGGGAGACTCGTGCCCAGCTGATTGTTGATGTCCTTGGTTTCGTCGAGCAGTACGACGAGACCCACCTGCTGCGTTTGAAGAAGGGCCGTCAGAAAACGACCTCCCCGAACGCGAGTACAGGGATTGCAAAGTATCAATCCCTTCGGTCATCTCAGAAGAGATGCGTGCCCTCCAGTAGGGATCATTAGGGAGGCAGGCCTCCCTAGGGGCACGGTTCGAGTTGTCCAGGCAACCTGGATACAAATCACCCCACGAGAGATAGGGTAATCCTGCCTCTCTTGACAGCCGGTGCAACTTGTACCGTACACCGACTGGGTTGCGTTTCTCAAACCGGATGCAAACTGCATCAAGTTTGGCGAGCCAAGCCTCACGGGCCTATGCACTCGATGTTGTGGTTGAGGGCATTCCATCCTTGCACCAAGTCCTTAAAGTCTCGGCCACGGTTGGCCACGTTGTCGTTGTACCGCCGATGTTTGAACAACACAACGGTCAAGAATTTGTTTGGAAACACATCGGTGAAGAATTCTTCCCCAGCATGGATAGTTTCCGTGCTGGAATTAAAAGGACAGTTTCTCCTGCAGTCAGACAGCGAGATTCGATCCCGTTCATTGGTCATACTGGTCACTCAATCTAACGCCTTGGATGGTGGAATAAAATGCTCTACTTGTGGAGCATGGCGCGGGACATTGCGGTCCCTGACTGATTGTGTGGTGTCAGCATGAGCACTCACACCAGTATCAGCTCAATCTCTCGAGCTGCTTCTATTTTGGTGACGTATAGGTGTGTCACTACCATCACCACGCGTCCTGGTGTCAGATGGACTTGCGTGAGGCGCAGATTTGTCAGAAGAATCACTCGATCCAAAGATCTCGAGCATGATGCCGCCACGTTGACTGGCTCTGGCAGTGTCCGCTCCGGGGTCATCCGGAGGCAGAAGGCGCCGCCTTCGACTCAGAACGATGCGGTCCGACGCAGTCGTCGATTGAGCGCGAGCGGATCTTTCTGCCCTTCGTGTCTCGCACACCGTTCGATTTTCTACTCTTTGACCTGTATCTGAACAGCATCGACGCAACCACATTGTGTGCACCTCTTGGCTGCCGTTTGGCTAGGAGAGACAAAGGCGCGTTAATAGAGTGCACGTGTGCAAAAAGCAGGGGTCAATACCAGACGAAAGCAGCTCGTGGGCGCGGTAGCTGGCGGAAACAGTTGGAGCTCATCGCTTGCAGCCACACTTGCTTTGTTAGGAAGAGACAGCATCTTTTATTTATTTTACTTCTATTGACACGCGTGCGGGTCACAATGGCTTTAGAAAATGTCCAGTCTTTCGCCACGTCGATCTGGGATCTGACCTGACCTGGACCTGACCCTCCCTGTTGTATATCTACTGAAACGTTTGCCAAATTCACTCGAAAGACGCTCTTCCATTGGCGCAGACCATTCCATCCGCCTCTGGACGATTGGCCGAAACGAATCTCAGAACGTGGAAGTTTTATTTTCTCGAAGATTTCTTTGGCCCTGAAGGGATGCATGAAGAACGCAGAATGCTCCATGACAAGAACGAGTCTGACGCGAGCAGCACCAGCAGTAGTAGTAGCAGCAGCAACAGCAGTGACTCGTCGCGTTCTTCCAGCTCAACGGACGGTCCGAGCGTGTCCCTGTCACTCGTTGAAAGGCCTCAGCAACTCTCAGCGTTTAAGTGCATTCCTCGTGTGGGTCCAAAAATGGACTTTTGCGACAGTTTCGATCGGGACACGAACAATCAGGACAAGATGGCTACACGCCAAGCGTCGCTCGTTGCGTGTCAAGAAGAGCCAGAGCACGAGCAAACCCTCAAGTGGCAACCGCCCCTCTCGAGTTGCTCGATGGAAGAAGGCCCATTGATTACGAAGCACGCGGACAAGGCCGCCGTGCCGACATTTAAACGGCGAAACGTGGGGGTGCCCAAGCTTTTGAGATTTTGTTTCAAATTCTAGAAGAAGAAGATCCCGTCATAATCACGTGGTCACATGAAGGAACAGCGTTTCAGATCAACCAGCCGGACGACTTGGCGACTCAGATCTTACCCAAGTACTTTAAACATAACAAGGTGTCGAGCTTCCAGCGCCAGTTGAATTACTTTGGGTTCAAAAAGTGGACCAAGACGCAGACCAACATTTGTACCTTCAGTCATCCCTTCTTCTACCGTGCCGACAAGGACAAGATGAAGCTCATTAAACGGAAAGAACGAGCACATGCAGCAGCTGCTTCGGGCTTTTCAGCTCCGTTGACGACCACGATCGATCTGGAATCCATTGATGATCCAAAGACAAGCCACGACCACGAACTCGCTCCAGGACCGATTCAGGTTCCTTTTGAAGCTTACGATCTAGCTGGCTGCCCACAGAGTCAGCTACCAACGCAGCAAGCACTAAAGAGACAAAAGTCCACGACTCTTTCTGGTGCAACGGTGACGTTCCTGAAGTCAGGAGCTGCTGGACGTCGTCACTCGACAGGAATGCTCCTGGCTCAGAAGCTTTGGGCTTGGCTGCAGCAGCAGCGGCTGCTGCTGCTTCGGGGGCAGCACCTTCAGCTATAGCAGACAATTTTGTACTAGGACGTAAGCGCGTTGGAACACCCGCAGAACAGGAGTTTGAGCTGGAGATGGAGGCTCGATCGCACGTAGTGACGAACTCACCGCCAGGGCCACAGATGTCCCGTGCACATGAGAAAAATTGTGGAGCACCAAGAGCTGTCGCAGCATTATTCGTATCCTCCTGCTCAGGGGAAATGGCAGAGTCTTCCTCACGTTTTGGCTCCAGGCTTTGGGAATGCTTTTGGCATCGGCATGAATAACAGTGTAAATGGAATGGGAGGTGGCAATTTTGGGGCTCGCAGCGCCAATATACTCAGTCGACGCAGGAGTGACCAGGGTCGAGCCGACCATGACAATTTTGACACTGCTTTGGGCAACGGATGTAGCCGGTTGGAGAACTTGATGTCGTCCTCGTCGAAATCAGCATTTCAGCAGACGGCAGTCCTTCCCATTTCGTCTGAATTGGCTCACAATGCGGATCTGCAGCAGCAGTGGCAAATACGACTACAAGGTGGTCAGCAACAACAATCGGGCAGAGTGACTGGATACGGCGTCAAGTCTCGCTCTAGCAGCGAATGGTCAGCTTCCATGAAGTCTGAAGACAACAACGGATGGCTAACATCGATTAATACGAATGCAGGCTCGGTCGGAAGCTCACTGTATGCGACTCACTCACAGAGTCGTTACGATGCCAATGTCTTTTCTTGCCAAGAGGCTCAAGTGCACCATCTATAGTCGATCCGTCTTTCACGGTAGCGCGTCAATGGATCATCTGCACACAGCGTCTGCAGATGACAGGAAGCTTCAGCTACGTGCTCTCATGTCTCATCCCCACGACAATCACTTTCATCAACATCAAGCGACTGCTTACCAACCGCAAGAAAAGCAGCACGAGAAAAAAGAACCACAGTTGATGATTCAGCACCCCCGTGACTATATTGACGTGCTGCTGGAAAACGCTGGGCTGGACGATGGTCTCACTTCACAAAGCTCAACGATGCTTTCGTCCGAGTTGTGGAACGCGCACTCAGAAAGTGAGTCTCGATGCTCAGGGTCAACGGGGTCTTTCGCATTTAGCAGCCAACAAAACGGTATGCAGCAGCTCCAATTGTCTCCGATGGGAGAGATGTCAGAACCAGCCCAACCAGCGTTTCTAAGTGTTACTGGCGAGTCACACTAAAGGTCGTCGTGCGAGTCAATTTTTGTCTCCTATATCGAGGCACGAGTCGGAATTGGGTGCAAATGACCCCCCTCGCGAGATCCTGGAGCA